>JADWQK010001076.1:0-598600 GCA_017933935.1 Sesamia nonagrioides | reverse complement strand
TATCATATATTCTTTGCATTACAGAAAAATTCTGGAATCGTTTATAGATACGTCATTACTCAAGACGTTCCTATTCTCTTGTGCAGCCCTTGGACCTGCCATATGCGGTGCAGCTGATAATTTATACATGGTTATGGCGCCACAGTACTTATATTCTATGGCATGGAGTCAGGTCAGTTCTATTTTGCACTTTTTAATGTAGGTTAAACAACAGCTATTTGAAACATGATGTAAATGTTTATTTTAATGTCTACTTAGGATCAGGTAGACGTCCTGCTAGATTTCCAACAAAACATATAAAAAAATCCAAATTTAAATAGACTTATACACTACAAAGTTGAAGGTAGTCCGTAGTTGGGTAGTTAGAATGAGTTTATTCCAAAAGCAAACTTATTTATTAATTGTAAAAAGTTTTCAATGTTCTTTTTTTAAATGTGACAGGCAACCTCTTGATGTAAAGTACTGGTATCCAGTTGTATCCGTTCTGACTGGACACTGAACCAAAAAAAAAAAAAAAAAAATCAAAATCCGTTCTATCACACAAACAAAAATCGAATTGAAACATCCTCCTTTTTTGAAATCGCTTGAAAACAAAAACGAAGATGACTTTCAAACACTGCAATATTTTTGAACGACCTATCCAACAATGATGGTATGAACCAAGTTAATTTAGTAATGACCAAATTAGAAGATTACTCATCATTCCCTAGTGTAATACATAGTAAAGACATTGTTAAAGAAACAATCACTTATTTTTAGGAAAACGTAGCAATGGCTATAACTTTATATGGATTTGGGGACCTGTCCATGAGGGTCATATTCACAATAGTCTCCAAATGGATGTTCAAACTGGGAGTCCAGCAGATCTACATAGTTGGAGTGCTGATAGCGGTCCTGTCAAGACTGGGTATATATAATATCTGTTTCTTTGAATTGATTGCTTGTGGCTTCTAAGCTGTAGATAGAGAACATCGGAAACTTGAAATTACAAAACAAATCAAATCAAATAAAAATCGTTTATTGCAATCCATAATGTACACTTATAGGTGGTAAATATAATAATTCGTCGTTCGAGTTCGTCACAAAATTTCCTGACTTTGGCATTTCAGGCATGGTTAGACCCACATTATCCTACTAATATTATAAATGCTAGTTTGTGAGGATGGATCGATGGATATTTGTTACTCTTTCACGTAAAAAACTACTCAACAGATTTGAATGAAATTTGGCATGCAGGTGGTTTATAACACGGAGTAACATGTAGCATACTTTTTATCACGATATTTTCACTGGATTGAAACTTACGCGGTTGAAACCGCGGGGCCCAGCTATTTTTTTTTTTAATAATTATAAGGTAGTGCTTGACCGGAATCCCGCCTGATGGTAAGCAGTGATGCAGTAGTCGATAGTAAAGCGCGCTGCTACGATTGCGGTTGCTTGGAAGCGATTGCATTGGCGATAAGGTCGCCCATTGTATGTTTTAAATATATTTTGTTCGATGTATATTTTTTGTACAATAAAGAATATATAAATAAATTATAAAAAAGAGCCTATTTCCTTAATGATAATGAAATGTATGATTATAAATTTCAGGTATGCTGTTGTCAGGTAGTATTATAGCAACAAAGGTGTACTTCACATTGATGGGAGCGGCCCATTGTTCCATCGCAGTCCTCACTCCTATAGTCATCTCGGATGCTGTGCCTCCTGAGAAGTTTACTTCAGCTATGGGCATCAATCTTCTTTTTACTGGAATATTTAGCATTGTCACTGGACCTGCTGTTGGTATGTATTTGTCTTATTTATGTACACCGTGGAGTTTTAGGCATCTTCCATACTTCATCTATCCAACGACTAATATATGTAGATTGGTTAAAAAACCACACTTTTAAATAACGAAAATATCATGCATTACTTATTTTATTATTTATGTACATATGTACATACAATAAAATACACAACGATATGACAAAATTAAGATCTGAGTACAAAGGTAGGATCTTTTTCCAGCAGACCTTTTAGATGAGAAGTAAAACAAAAATGTAGACAATAATGGGTAAGAACAAGGAGAATAAAAAATGAATGTGTTAAATCTAAAAGTAATATACAATATAAGTAATGTATAATCCAAATAAAACATATCAAATTATTATGACACTTGAACCACGAGTTGCAAGAGATGTTCCAAGGGCATACGAAATGGAGCGGCGACTTCTTTACCAGAGTTCATTGACCTTAGCTCAAACATTAATAAATATTAATACATTTCTTTTTGCTAAAATCAAAATCAAAAGTCATTTATTCAAATTAGGTTGAGAATCAGCACTTTTTGAACGTCAATATTACATAAGACAGTCCCCCAAAACGACCACCCATCGACACTTCATAGTGCTTTCACTGGGAAGAAGAAGTGGCGGAACAAACTCCCCAGCAGCACAGCTGTCTATTCATTTAAAAAAACACATGACTTTTACAATGCTATGTATAGTAATGAACACAAGAAAATACAACAACAATGAAATTATTTACCATATGCCAGCTAGCCACGCCAAAAAACCAGCAAAGCAAAACAAAAAAAGAATATTAAAATGGAAATGTAGGTAAAAAAGTAAAAACTTATTACCTAAATAAAAGCTCCAGGTATAAAGGGTGTCATGTCCTTTATACCTGGAGCTTTTAGTGGAGCTCACATATTTATGCGCTGTAAAAAAGTAATAAATTATATGAACTCATATAATGTTTAGTATTTCTTGAATAGGTGAAGTGGGCTGTTTTTGTAAGACGATTAAAAGTCCACGAACTATAGTTTGCTTACTTTTTTTAGTCATTTGTGTTTCTTAACCTAAGTTTAACATTTCAGCTGTCTCTCTGACCTTCTCCTACTGACAGTTCGTTAACATTACAGCTTCAATCGTCAAACTTTTTTCGCCCCACGGCTGGGCACAGGTCTCATACAGAGAAGGACGGCATTATAGCTTAATCGTGTTTTAATAAAATCCTTTTTGGTTAACTATAACTTACATGATAATAATTCTGGACAATGTTAATAATTAGCACTTGTTACAAAGAGGACGTGGCTACCTATCGACTATGTTCACTAAAGAAACTTATACGATGTAAATATGTGATATTTTTGTATTTTTTTTTCAGGCGCTATACGAGATTTCACGCAGACCTACTCAAATGCGTTCTACACTCTGATATCGTTTTACACAATAGTAGCTGTGCTGTGGCCGATAGAACTCATTATAAAGAGCAACAAACGACGAAGAAAATAACAAAGCCAAATTTAAATCTAGTCACTCAAATATAAGAATCTAAATGAATGATGTTGTTTTATTTTAAAAACTTTTTTTAACCGGGTGAACTGTTTTGAAAGAAATAAAGAAAAATACTTATTGTGACTTACAGGAAAATCTTAAAACTAAACTAAATAGACATAATTAAATATAAAAGCAAGTTGTACATAAAAAAGTAACAATAATGAGAAAGTCCCTTATGAAGCCAAAAGGCTCCTATGTTACCAAAGTGCTTCGACATTTAAGAGTAAATGACGGAGCGCTGGTATTCTGACAGGACCTAGTGTGATGTTACGGGCAAAAGAGTAATATGATTTTTTATTATTTTGTGAGTGACGGTCCTATGGTTCACGCAGGTGTCCGATGCGGGGACGTATTGTAGGTTTGTTACAAGGGTGCGGGTGTTGGTAGAATTTAAAAGTGAAATTTTTATTACATCGCCTCAAACTTATCGGTCTGTGTGTTGCATTTCGCATGATGGTCGGCCGCGGTGTAGGGATAAAGTGAAAGGCGTTAGTCAGAGCAGCAAAGGCTAATATCGACGCCTATAGTTCGCAGCAGCTGACCGTAGTATAAAAGTTAACTTTTACCGTGATTTTATAACACAATCCTTTTTTTTTTTGAGAAGAAATTATAAAACGGTATTTTATATTACCTTTTTTTTAAATAACGTTTTCTCGCACCAGGAGTTGTACTAAACACACAAAAAGCTATACTGGGAACAACTAACTGAAGGCCATACAGATATTTGTTCCGTGAGGAAAACTCACCCGCACCTACGCAGATTGCCTACTGCGTCAACAGTGTCATCAAATTCATTTCAAAGAGTATTAACCTTTCATTTATAACAGTCATGTTTTCTCCAAATTTATCATTTGAGATAAAATCAATATATATATATTCTAACTAGCTTTCCACCCGCGGCTTCGCTCGCATGGAGATCAGTTATATCGCACACAATGTTTAATTTATTGTCGTATTGTCAGCACCACTCTGTATATATGTACATAATACATATGTACCTATATAGTGGTCAGTGGCAGTGTATAGATAACATTTTAGAATTGCCATTATATGTAAAACTCATGGGGCCTTACACTGCCATTACAATAGTGTCAATATGGTCGATCAGTGATCTTTTAATGATTGATTTTGACAAGTTTATCGTAATCTACTAACAAAATAGCATCATTGTGATTTTCCAATGGTTAGTCACTGACGCTTTACTCCATATTAATAAATGTTCAAACTGAGTTGTAGTTTTTAGAAAATCATTTCTACTAACGGGTTTTATAATAATGGTAATATAGCAAGGTCAATGTATCACCTTTCCATTATGAGACGTTTGACCGATAATGGTTCGTACTTTATAAATACAGCAGATTACGAACTTTTAGCACAATGACAATGGTATAATGTTGGCATGTCAAATTTATAAAAATAGCAGATTACATTTTGTAGAGAAATCATCTGCAGGCTTTTTTTTTGTTGGGATAGGAAATCATCAAATGACTTCTACCGCTCTGGGCGGAGCGGAAGAGCAAGTCAGACTTTTACTGACTAAAACCCACCCGTATTTTTTCACTTGCCTGTGCGACGGCCTGGGCTACGGTTTTTTTTAACCAACCCGCAACCCTGACCGAGCTGGCATCCGTCTACCAAGTCACGATCTGCAGGCTTCCATCTCAAATCTTTGACAAGAGTTTTGGCGGGAAAGTCAACCTGAGTGTCACGCTCATTCTTCATTACACTTTTAAAATCATTTATAGTGTTTTTTACTAAATAAAAGTGCGTGATTTATGTAGTAAAAAGTACATTCAGTAAATAATTCATAAGGAACAGTGAAATATCGCAGCATAGTGGCCACACCATGACTTTGCCTCAAACCTCCCTCCTAAGACGGTTCACGCGGCCGTCTTTTTCGACATGAACAATTGATTATAGACTTTGGCTAAATACACAAACCGTGCGAAGCCATAAAAGAAAGAAAGGAAGAAATCTTTGACAACGTAACAATTACAATATGTTGTGCGGTACGGAGGGCGTCATTTGTTTTATTACGTTTGTAGTGTCTGTATCTTAAACTGGGTTAGTAAAATAATGATAAATTAAGTTTTTGATAACCGTTTATATGAAAGAAGTTTTTATGTTGATTAGATTAACTGTCAGTCATAATTACGCGTCCACTTTTCATTTGTCTGTAGTATTATACAGTGAGATTGTTTTTACGCATTACCTTACTTACTTTACTTTCTACTTATTTTACTTTACTTATGTATCCTACGCGATACCTTTTTGTCTTTTTTATTTTACCAATCAACTAATGCATTGTGGTCGAAATTTCTACAGAGGCCTTGAACCTTACTTATTGGGTTTGATCAACCAGTATTAATAAAGTGCTCAGTGATTTGATCAAACGGTATGTATTAAACGATGATTTCTCTCTGTTTCTCGGTTTTGACTTAAAGATATTTTTTTATAAAGTTGTTGAAGATTAGAGATACTATACGAGAGCCACTTAATGGGTGTTCTTATGTTACATAGCTTCTAAATATAGTTTATATTTAAATAAATATTATATTATAGTAGTACACAAAGAGTACAAGGTGCAAAGTACGAGTGGGGTATACAAAGAGTGGCTAAATAATAGGGATGTTTCCTGGGTAAAAAAAATGATTCTATTTAGTCCGTCATTCAGATTATAGAAAAATATTGGATACGTATATTTTGTTTTATCAAATCAATAAAAATTGCCAAATATAAAAGGCATCAAAGAACACGAGTGGTGACTGGTGACGTCACTGCTCGCTAAAAAGTGTAGCGTGCAGTGACGTCACACGAGTTTTCAACGCGCTGTGTCGTCTTCATTTTTTGTTTATATGAAAAAAGAAAAAATAAGTGTCTAGTATTTTTTGGAAATCTGGCAGACGGACTAATGAGTTTTTTTAGTCAAATACCCTATTACAGCCGAGCAGGCCAGGTCAGGTTAAGCTAAGCTAGCTGCCGTGGGTCTCTCGATGGGTGTTGGTTCTAATAGTTGGTTAATATTAGTTGAGATAAAGCAAGGCTGATGATTAATTTGCCTTCTGCACAATTTTCACAACACGCTGTGAAAATGTCAACGTCAACTGTGGGTGTGACTGTTACATCCATAGTAAACCAGTGCGAGTCGTAATCGCGCACGGAGGGTTCCTTATCATCCCGAGTCGACGGCGCGTTTGTTTTGCGCGTGCCTCAAAGAGATGTCAGGGCGGGGTCCACGACCGATGCCTTCTGGTTCAGGGTTGCGGGTTGGTTAAAAAAGAAATCGTTGCCCTGGCTTACAGGCAAGTGAAGGAACACGGGTGGGTATTGACCCGTCTGACAAGTCAAAAGAGTCAAAGTCTGACACGCCCTTCCGCTCCACGCAGAGCAGAAGAGGCCATTTGATGATTTCCCATCTCGGACAAGAAAGGGTTCCTTATCATCAAATATAAAAGTGAGTCTGTTTGTTCCGCTTTCGGATAGGAGACATTCTGAAAAGTAGGAGCCAAGGTGAACGGGCTTCTTTTAGTGGTGAAAAGATACGCCTGTGTTTTGACGGCATTGATTGCTACAAGGTTGGCTTTGATCCATTCACACACATCATTGATTCCTTAGTAGCCCGAGCTTCCGACAGGCAACTCTCCACAACTGTGCTGTCATCTGCATACCCATAGATACCGGGCATCAGCAGATCGTTAATATGCAGCAGGAACAGATTTGCAGAGAGAACAGACCCGACCATTCAGTCAGGAAGTACTTTACCTAACCAGTCAGGCCAGCGGTAAAGCCGTACTCTGGAAGCTTACTCAAAAGGCCAGCGTGCCATACCCGGTCAAAGGCCTTCGAGACATCAAGGGAGTCGCCAATCGCTACCCCATTTTTCTCGAGGGTCTCGCCCCACAAGTGAGTAGCATACACTAGTAGGTCCCCAGTAGACCGATTGTGGCGAAACCCGTACTGTCGGTCACTGAGGAGATCGTTGCCTTCCAGGTAAGCCAAGAGGTGTGAGTTCAATACACGAACCACACTTAAATATTTTCCTATGTGTAGTATTTGTTGTTTTTGATTGTCTAGCTGTTCCACATTACAACAAATTGGTGATAGACAGACAGACAAAGTCTTAGTAGTAAGGTCTCGTTCTTACCCCATCGGATTACAGAACCCTAAAAATTATCTCTGCAAAGAACAAAACCCGTTTTTTACAAGAATAAATAACATGCTTGCGCTAGATAAAGTAAGTAAATATATGAATCTTAATAAAACCAGTGGCAAACAACGCGGGTAGTTTGTTGTTTTTCGTGAATGGCATCAATATGGTGGGAGAAGAGAGAGAGAGTTCAAAGATGACGGAGAAGAAGTATGAGTTAGTGGCACCTGATGGAGGATGGGGCTACTTAATAGCTATCTCTGCTATTATCAGTTTTGTGAGTAAAGTTTATAAGTAATCCTAGAGTTTCACCATTTAACGCGCGGAAAGTGGTTTACATAAATATTTTCGACGTTTATGAGAAAATAAATCTACAGATGGGTACTTATACCATCATGATAGCAATATGATGTTTAACAAAGTTTTTTAAAGACTAGCGGTGTTTCCGTAAACCGTTCGTATTAAAATCTCAGGCTGTAACTGCCAAAAACCTCTTTAACGTCGACGGTCATTGTGTTTCACGAGCGCTCTAAAGAGATGTCAGCAGATCGTGATCGGGTCCACGAGGACCGATGCCTCCCGTGCCAAAGTTGCGGGTTGGTTAAAAAGAAATCGTGGCCCTGGCTCACAGTGCGCGAAGAAACACGGTGGGTTTTAGTAAAGTGTAAAGTCAGACACGCCCAGAGAAGGAGATCATTTGATGATTTCCATCCAAACAAAAAAAAAGGTTCCATCACAATTTGGCGGTTCGGTATGTTATCACAGACAAAAAACAAAGCCGGCCTGATGACAGAATATAGGCGAGAATTGTGTTACCGGCACGTCAAAATCTCGAACCGTGTTCTAGCGGAATCATAGCTCCCCGGGTGATAGACGTGGGTCGAAAACGCTTCATAGTGTATCCTTTAAATGCATGTATTAATCGCTACTTCAGTGCCGTCATATCATTCGGTGACAACTGCAGTGGACATGCCGCACTATAACCTTTTCAGAGCTGGTTTACTCCCTGATTTCGGCAACAATATGATGACTAAACCGTAAATCATCTGGCACTGACACGTCTGTCTCATTATTCTTGTTACATTAAGGTTGTTGCACAACAATTGTGAATCTATACTAATATATAAAGCTAAAGAGTTTGTTTGTTTGTTTGAACGCGCTAATCTCAGGAACCGTCCGATTTAAAAAAATCTTTTGCGTTGTATAGCCCATTAATCTAGGAAGGCTGCGACCAATAGAGTGGAGCATAATAAAAAACTACAATGTATGCTTTTATATTTCAAGTTAAAATAAAATGTTCAAATAATTCAGTCACGGACAGCCGCTATCGGTTCTACAGAAGAAGATCACCTGAAGACAGAGGCCGAACGGTTACTATCAGAACCTGCAGCAGAGCTTTTAAAAACTATGGACAACAGATGGATTGTACCGTAATCGCCAATTTTATGTGTAAAAATACATTTAATGCCCGTATGAATGTGGAGGCCTGCGGTTCCGTGTGTTATCAAATATATATTTGTAAATATATTAAGAAATGAACTGATCAAGCTGTGTTCAATTTTATACAAGAAGCTGATCGTCTCTCTCATAAGCAAAATGCAAGCTTCAACAGCGACGTTATGTGAGCAACAAGGCAAGGGTGAGGCAGTATTAAGACTTTTAGATTCCTCTATTAAATGAAAGGCGCCTCACTGTCACTCATTTGGCCTTGCATTTAAAATGGAAAGCGTGTGTATTATAAATTTGAAAGTACTTTTCATGAAAGGGATGACGCTCCGCCAAAGACAACACTGACCGCATTTCTTCAGCTTAGCCAAATCGACCCATTTACAAAACCCGTTTGATTCAGAGGTTCTGATACTACATGGAATGCCAGTAGAAAAACTGGCACGGGGCAAACCAGGGGATGCTCTTGGTCGTGTATATACTCTTCGTGTGCAATTATGATATTTTGTTTAAAATGTTCCTGCACCATGTCAGGACCAACTAGCTACAGGGATCTTTAAATTGGGAACGGTCAAGAGTGCGCAAATACACAATGAAGCATTTGAAGTTCTTGGTTTGGAGAACGATAAATCATTGGGAGAGAACTATGACAGAAGTAGTGCAAATGTAGATCATCTACAAAAATAAGAGAGTTGTTTGTAACCTTGATCACAACCTGCGGCATTTCCAATCCTCAACAGCCATGGGAAAAATACAAAATGATATGGCAGAAGATATTTTAAAAATTTTGTAGATGATACACAATCTGCACATCACGTAGAATGATTTCATTTACAAACAAGGTTCTCATTAAATAGAAAAATAAAAACTATGGAAATAACCGGTAAAAATCAAGTGTATTTGGGATGATTAGCCCACAACCCAAAATGACATCACCAGAGAGCTGTAGATTATAATGATACTATACTGCAACAGCAAGTAAACGACACATCCCACAATTGTTACCGGAGCAAAAAAAACTGTATTCGACGGAGCAGAACACGCTACGTAGTCAGAATGGCGCACTTTCTTCTTTGATGCTCAGAGGGCACTGGTAAAACTTTTGCTGAATCTGCTTGGCTCATCAGAAAGGTATAAGAAAATCGCAGTAGCCTGCCTAGTAGTAAACTGCCTCTAAATCTTACCAAGAGGAATCCCCAACCTGAAATTTAAGTAAAAATAGTATGGGCCGCGATGCTGTGCCAATGCATGCTGTTAGTTTAAGGTGAGTGTAACATGTCGCACAAAGGAGCTTATTGAAGCTCTCTACTAGGGACTTTGCCGGATACAGTAAGGTACTTCAAGAGCATAATGGGAGGACTCTTAATTTTATTAGCAGGTGACTTCCAGCAAGTCATACAAAGGGGGACTCCAGCAGATGAAATAAAAGCTTGCCTAAAAATTCAGTCTTAAGATATGAGGGAAAATGTCATAAAGTTCCAATTAACCACAAACATGCGAGTAAGATTATCGAATATTATTCATTCCGGCTTTCGGTTACGCGGAAACATTGCTAAAAATCGGTGATGGGAACATGCCAGTAGATGCAGAGGGAATGATTAGTTTAATGGAAGAGATTTTGTGATGTTGTAGGCAGCGGCAATCGGAGTAGGTTGACGATAATATTGACATATGATGACCGGATGGTTTCAGAATGCAATATTAAAACTTTCTGAAATTTTTAGGTTAAAATTCAAGTAGGTTTCCAGTGATGCTCATGCGTAATCTCGTAATTCCGCTTAGGACTGTGTAATGGTACCAGGCTATGTGTCACTTAGCAAATTTTCATATAGCAACTATTTAACTGGCGCAAAGGGCAGCGGTACTCATTCCTCGGATTCTGATTATTCCAACAGGCCTTCCATTTCAATTTAAAAGACATCAATTTCTAAAACGACTGACTTAAAACTGACGAAAGACTTAAAACATACATCATAAATTATACAAATTAATGCATATTGCTACAACAGTGACTAGTCAAACATTTTTGAATAGTCATAATGTAATTGTGGATTAATTCCGTTATCTGTTTTTCGTTTTGTTTGTTTTTACCATAGTGTAATTACAGAAAATTTAACTCAAACACAAAAAAACGTTTTGGAATAAACAACAGCACTTTTAAATATTGTGTCATTTAAACGAAGATAGTTGCCTATTCTTAAAAAAATACCTAGAGAAGAACGGGCAAGAAACGTCACGAAACACATTAAAACATACAGATTTCAAATAATGGTTGAAATTAGCGTTGGTTATAAATTATTTGGTTTAAATTATGCATATGAAAAACGATATATAACGTTATTAACTGGTCCATGAAAAAGATTTAAAAAAATATCACAATGTAAGATATTATGGCATACTAATTTTCGTTTTATTTAACTCCCAATGTAGGCGTCAACATTTATGCCAAAATAATATTTTATTTTATCAGAAGTATAAGTGAAATTGTACTTTAGATAGATTCAAGGCAGTAAAATCAATCACTTGCTTATTCTTACAAATAAACTGAAAAATATACACCCCTTACAAAGCAGAGACTACAAATTAATTTTAAGAAGCGTTCAAAATGATTGTTTTTTAAATTTGTTTTTAAATAATATAAACTAGTGCTTAACTGCAATCCCGCCTGATGGCAAGCAGTGATGCAATAGTTGATGGTAAAGCGCACTAGTTTATTAAACCTATTCACTTAAAAAAAGTAGGTAGGGAATAGGAAGGATGACGGCAGTTGAGCGAGGTGATGCAACAAGCTGGTTAACACCAACATTTACCAAACGATGTTGGTGGCTAGAGGGAGATTGATCTGAGACTCTCCACGACCAAACTCCCGACACAACAACATTTGGCATCGTACCCGCCACATCGCAACACAACTGCTCAGACCTGTCCTCCGTACGGCTTCACCAGACATCATGCCGGAACACGACGAATCGCTTGGCGCCAAGACTTTGTCTGGTGGGTGGTAACTTCTGCCGCCAGCCGATGTTATGGCCTACCACCGAGACAAACCCACCATGAACACTGAGAGAGAAGAGATACTGGGAACTATTAGAATAAATAACTCTTTTTTAATAAAACATTTTGTCAAATTTTGTGCCCAAGTGTGAGAGAGACGCATAAAAAGAGCAATGATTAACTAATTTATTTTAAATTTTCAATTTAAAAATGCGTCATTTTGTCCCAGTTATGAAAAATATTTCGCTGTAGGTATATCAAAATACCATTGATATAATATTAAACAGATATGATATGCTCTAACAAATTAACCAAAATAAATGTGCCGATCGGAGTACAGCACATGCAATTTTTTTTTTATTCTTATAAGTACATTTCATACACGTTGGCACAGTGTGAGTGAGATGGGGCAATCTAAAGCATAGAGAAAAAAAGATGGCTAGTGTTTGTCGTTTGCGCTTAAATAGAATCGACGAAAACTAAAGCGACTTTGCTGACTTATAAGCCCTGCACGATGATATTGCGATGGAACCTTGTCACAATAACAGCTTTGTGACGTCATCTGTCACACGAAAGGACAGCTAGCAAAGAATGTTAAATGCAAAATTATAGTTTATTAATTTGCATTTAACATTCTTTCGGGTTAAGGATTTATTTGTATTTTATAATTTTATTATACATACACATACCTACTCATCCATATTCTGACAAATAAACTTTCATTATTAAAAATTCAAGGAAATAATTTTGTAGACGTAAGAAAAATATACTTCGTATATCTTTCTTACATGTTTATTAACTTTTGCTAACTACATTTCTGTTAATTTGTGAGCGGGAATTAAACCAGAGTACCAAATAACACCAGGATAGTATGTAAAATTTTTTTATATATAATTCAATATAATCTTCCTATTTACTCATATACAGTCTTCGAATCAGAACTGCTTTCTGTGTCTGTCGTTTCCGATTCACTGTCGTCTGCCGTATTTATGATAAATAACTCGTCAGTTATTCGATCTTTTTTCCAATATTCCTCTTCAAGCCGTTTAACATGATTGACTTCCTTTCGCCAGTCATCTGGAGTTATTGACGCCAACGCCTCCAATGTCAGAGCTTCAATGCGACTTTCCAACTGCTCCACATTTTTTCTGACACCCTCATCTTTACCAGGTTCCAGATGTACTCAATGGGGTTGAGGTCGCAGTTGTAGGGTGGTAATCTAACGACCTCATGGCCATTGGCAGCTAATAAATTGACAATTTTATAATTTTTCGGCGGTCTGTGCCGTTTAATTAATAAATACAGTTCAGGTTTTGTACTGTCGTTGGGAAAGTCGATGTTGTGAGCTTGTAGCCACTCAACCATCAACTGTTTTTATTGTTCATACTTGGTGGCCTATTCTCTTCCCTACTGTGATAAGGGGCGTTGTCCATCACAATTATGGAGTTGCGTGGTATGTTGGGTACTAATTTTTCTGTAAGCCACTTGGTGAAATTCTCAACATTCATTTGATCATGGTAATCCCCCGTTTTGGTGTCTGCTTTAAACATTAAAAGGGCATTGTCAACAAAACCGCTTTCACTTCCCGCGTGAACTATTATCCATCGGCGGCCGGGGCTGTCGTTCCGTCTCACTCCGACATCGGTTGCTGTTTGCCAACATTTTTTACCGTGTAGTGTGCGTGTATCCACGTTTCGTCGAGATAAATAACGGGTCTTTTGTTATTAGCAAGCGAGTCATTTTCTTTCATACGTCGTAAATATTTAGCCCTCCACGCTTGAATTTGGGGTCTTTCAATTAGAGCCAGTCTTTTTGGTAGCATCGTTTAAATTGGTAGCCTAAATCACATTTAATTATTTTTCTTAATGTAGTTTCACTATTGGTATAATTAAGGTCTAATTTTGAAGCCGCCAAGATTTTGCGCATTGTGGGTATTTCTCTCCTCACCGTATACATTGAATGTATAATATTTCTTAAAGCTGTTAAGGAAAACCGTCGAAATATTCCTTCTTTTGTCTTTTCCTTTAGTAGGAGTTCTCATTTTGCTGCCACTGGCTGTTGCCGACTCATGCTCGTCGCAATTTAGTCACAGTATTTTGCAACGCCTGTGGCACATGCCACACGCTCCGTGACTTTGGTTTAGCTGTTGCTTCGGTATTAAAATGTCCTCAGTAGTGTCCGAAGTACTTTTTAAAGCACGGTTTACTTTCAAGAACTAACTTACAGTCCTCTTTTTCTTTAACAAAATAATTGTCCACTTTAATTATAATTTCACGAGCACGATTGTGAATTAATTTCTTACTCATTTTAACGAGTAACAGCTAACAAAACTAAACAACAAAACTCAAGAACAACAATAAAACAGGATAACAAAAACAAAAACTAACAAAAATATTCGATGTGCGTAAGTGGGTAAGCGCGGACTGAACTTGCGAACGGTACTGACGGTGCGAGGTCGACTACGTCACCAAGATGGCCGCCGATCGCAAACTTGAACCAGTTTCAGTGCGCTAGAATATTATATCAATGCAAATACTTATAACTCTCAAAAATCATAAAGGTAATATACAATATTTGTTATTTTTTTCAGTCGACCACAACGGCATTTGTCGGGACCTCATGATATATTATGACTTGCGAAGGAGATATCTATGAGTTCTTGCCGGTGTCACGCTGCTCATGGAATATTCGGCGTTTCTTCATCATTCGCTGGTAATAATCTTATTAATCCTACTTCCTAGAATTCGAAAGTTTGTATAGATGGAAGGAGGTTTGTTATTTCACGCAAAAACTACAAAACGGCAGGATGATTGCGTAACAGTGCCAGTAGCAATGGGTTTCTGTTTTGACAGTTCGACAACATTCATTGCGGTGTTTACGTTGATGAGTAAGCACGTTTAAAACATATGGAGCAACGGATTAGCAATGGTCCTGAAAGATTGGAATATGATAGTGTGTTACGCAAATCACGGTGCTGATTTAGATGAAATTTGACTTTTTTATATTGTTGCTAGTTTTTGTACGATTTAAGATTTATAAATATAGGGTCGTAAAGTAATAAAAACCCTATTCTTATGCCTAACGAATGCGTGTGTACGAAATTTTTAAACTGATTTTAATAATACCGCAGCTCGGTAGAGTTCGGAGGACAAACACTATGACAGGAGAATCTTATATAATAGGATTATCAGCTAAAATACTGCTAGATCGAGGCCATTAAGGTCGGTGGAACCCAGATTGCGGTCCACGAAGAGATCAGGCGCAGGACCAGTAAACATGCAATTTCTTTGATTTATGGATCAATATATCCGATATAAAAAATAACCATTGAAAATGGCAAAATATTTTCAATCTTCCTCTGAAAGTGTCTTTGGATCTGTTATCAAGAGACCGTGGTTGCATTTATAACACCACATGTAACTACTTATCACGCTAACGTCACACAATATCAATGCGCAAAGGTTACTGCAGTAACTAGAAAAAATATACAAAATCCCGACTTAAATCTGTGCACTTGTCCTCCAGACACACATGGCCGCAAAAAAGTAATTTATTCAAATTAGGCTAAGAATCAGCACTTTTTGCACGTCAATATTAAGAGCATGACAGTCCCCTCAAACGCCCGCACTTCACCACTTCCTAGAGCTTCTGATGGGAAGAAGAATGGAGGAACAAACTCACCCAGCAGACCCGGCCCACCCTAGCCTCCCTTTGTTCTATACCTTCCTCAAGACCGTTCAATGATTTCAGGTTTCTTAACGTCTGCTTTGTTGAATTTAATGTCGGTCCGATGGCTTGCTTTCACCACTGCCGTCATATTCGCATTTGGAACCTTCGGCACGGTCATCATGACATCAACTATAACGTTCTTACTTAGTGCAGTGAATTTTTCAGGCAAATGATTTTAATTTTATAAACTGCCATTGCCATTGCCATTGGTAAAGGATTTGGTATACTGCGTGAAGAACAATTCGTGAATGGACTACGGCAAACGAGAGAATTTTATTCCGCGTCTGTCTGTTTCATTGGTTTTGTATGATATACGATGCTGCGCCGGAGGGAGATTGATCTGGAGCCCCTATACGGTCAAACTCCCGACACAATAACATTTGGCGTATTTGTACCCGGCACATATCGCAACATAACTGCTCAGACCCGTCCTCCGTACGCCTTCACCAGACATCATGCTGGTTTGGAATCGCTTCGCGTCAAGATTTTGTCTGGTGGGTGGTAACTTCTGCCGGCAACCGATGATAAGGCCTACCATCGAGAAAATAATGATTCAGCCTTCTATTACTACCATGGTCTGTGCTACTTTGTTCATATAACGACGATTTAATTTATACACATATGTATATCTGGCATTGTGTGGAAATCGGTCATGGTACGGGCATGTGTTACGGAGAACTGAGGAGAAATCATGTCGTGAGGAGAGTCTTAATTATGAATGTTGATGGCTATAAAAGAGTAGGGGAGAGACGAAACGATGGATGGATAATGTGAAGGATGATATGGCTAAGAGGGGGTGACTGCCGAGATGGTTTCAAATGGGGATGCATGGAAAGAAAAGACATTCGCCACGACCCCCAAATAGGTGGGATAAAACTGGGAGAATGATGATGTATATCTGGCATTCATTTCATCTGAGTAGGAAAGATGCTGTTTAACAAAATTCTATGATTCTGTCCGTTTTGTAAAGATTACGTATGTTTTATCATTTTCTGCTTTTATATTGCAGGGTGTTGGGTTCGGGATAATGTTCAACTTATCCTGCACAATAATGAACGATTACTTCGTCGAACACAGAGTATTGATAATGAGCTTCGTTCAAACCGCAACGGGTAAGTTAAAGTAATAACACTGGGAAGAAAGATAAAACACAGACAAAAGGCAGGATAAAAGACACCTTGAATAGAATAATTCTATCAATATTAATGTTGATGGTTTTAGTTATGAATTTCCGCCTGAAGTGAAAAGGCACTTTTGAACCTCAAAAATAACTTGAAAATGATTTTATTCTAGACGTTATTTCCAAAAGATAAAATGTGCGAGGTAGCTAAATCGTGATGCTCTGCGTCTAATCCACGACTGATCGATAAACGGGCCGCGATGTTTAAAAAAAAATTAAACCGATTGTAAATTAGTTTAAATGCTATATTTTAATGAAATTAAAGCAGCTATAAAATCAAACGATCCTGTAGTTGGCTGATATCATAAAGATCCGATATATACCTACTTTCTAAGTATATCTTGGATACCAATAACTGATTAAAAGGTGAAGGAAAACATCTTGAAGAAACCTGGACTTTAAGTCTGAAATCGCCAACCCGCATTGAGCAAGCGTGATTATTACGCTCAATCCTTCTCTGTATGAGAGGAGACCTGTGCCTAGCAATGGGACGATGATAAGGTTGATGATGATGATAAAGATCCATTACTATGCAATTTAACACGTAAAGATAGAAACAGTTTTATATCCTTTGCATTTAGACTAATTAAAAAGATGTTGGTACACAGGAATCAATGCCATGGTTGCTCCCATATTCGTGAAATGGTCACTAGAACAATACGGATCAAAAGGAACCTTACTGCTCATAGGAGGCATATCGTTACACAATTTCATTGCTGTGTTACTGATGCAACCAGTAAAGTGGCATATGAAGAAAATTGAAGTTCCAGAGACCACTGAACTTAGTAAGTATTTACACACATGCCAATTAGCATTACTTTAACTTTCCTAGCTAAGCGAACGGGGTAGGGGGAATATGCAATGAAATGGAGGCGTTGTGAAAGGGACACTGACTGATGTCTTAGAGTTTTTGCACGAAAATATTTATGTCCTTTGGTTATTGGCAACACTGACGAACATAGACAAACTCACAATAATGACGGCTCGCGGCAGCCATTACTTGTTTCGAATAATTTCGTGCTGAGGCACGTACATACGGAACACATCGTTGTGAAAGTAGTGGTGATGAAATAATTTACACAAAGTAAAGCGACTGATGGGATTTGAACCTACGACCTATAACTTCTAAGTCGTGACGGATACCACTAGGCCACCGCTGCTCTCAACTCACGGATCAGATTGCACGGTTAGCGCTGTGGTTAAATTATTGATTGCTGCACTGCGTAATGCGGGTTCGATTCCCGCACGGAACAAATACTTGTATGACTTACAAGTAGTTGTTCCGGGTCTAGCTGTTTGTGTATGTGAGTTTATATGTTTGTAAATTCACCCACGTTATAGGAGAAATTCCTAGTGTGGGCCTACGTATTAAAAAAAAAAAAAGTTTGATAATAATTATATACAGCCTGTTGATAGACGGAATTTTCACTGATGTTGTACTTGTTGCTATTGCCTCTATAACAACAAACACTAAAAACTGAATATAGGTTTTTTATACAATATGTTAAGAAAACCCTGTCCGATCCGTGAAGGTATTGTTAGGTATCGATAACTGATTGTACTAATGCCTACAAAGCCGGGCTAAACTTAAAAAAGAAATCCCCAAAAAAAATAAATGTTATTTCAAAAAAGCGAGGTAACGTAATGCATGTGCGGCAGGCAACCAGATAGGCATAGGTACATGCGCGGGTGAAGGGGGGCGGGGCATGCGGCACGTGGTCGCATCGCTATTCGCTCCGTCACAAAAATGGTGTTGTCAGTTTTTTAAAAATTACCAAGTTTCGGGGAAATTGGTATTAATTCCCGGGAAAAAAAGATTATTTCAAAATTCATTATTATTGTTACTATGATGATTATGTAAAATTTTATATTATATTTGGTCAAGTGTTTACCTAACCTTTATTATCCTTATGGGTCGGACAGGGTTTTCTTTACATATTGTATACAAAAATTGTACAGTACCCTTCGTGTGCGAGTCCAACTCGCACATAGCCGGTTTTTAATTAACTGTCTTCTTATTATTTTACAGAACTTCTCCTAGAAGGCAGCAATGATATAAAGAAATTGGACACACCAATAATTAAATTAGCAGATATGGAAGGAAATCCTATGAAAGAAGATTTGGCGGCAACTCTTGATTGTCCCGAAAATTATGAAAAGAAAAGCGCCATAAGGTATATAAAATTATTTTTTTTTTAAAAGAAAAGCGTCATACGGAATGTTTACTTCTGAACGTTTTTCTGGCTGATAAAGGAATAGAATGTTTTTTTTTACCTAATAATAATAAATTTTCTCGTCGTCCAAGATACCACAGTGTCTCAAAACTAAAGTCTTTAACCAGTGTGTGTCGCCAGTGATGACTTACGGAACTGAAACGTGGTCGCTCACAATGAGCCTCATACGAAGGCTCAGAGTCACACAAAGGGCAATGGAAAGAGCTATGCTCGGAGTTTCTCCGCGTGATCGAATCAGAAATGAGGAAATCCGCAGAAGAACCAAAGTCACCGACATAGCTCTGCGAGTCGCTAAACTTAAGTAACCGTGGGCAGGGCACATTGCTCGTAGAACCGATGGCCGATGGGGCAGTAAGGTTCTGGAGTGGCGGCCACGTACTGGAAGACGCAGCGTAGGGAGGCCCCCTACAAGGTGGACCGATGACCTGGTGAAGTTCGCGGGAAGCCGATGGATGAGGGCAGCACAAGACCAGTCAGCATGGAAAGCCTTGTGGGAGGCCTTTATCCAGCAGTGGACATCTATAAGCTGAAGAAAAAGAAGAAGAAGAATAAAATAATCATTCTTGGTTACATTCGGGCAAAAAAAAAAAAAACGAAGGAAAACGAATCAAAAAGGAAGATCATTTATTATAACTTAGTAATTGCGTATTACACATAATAAGGCTGATTTTCAATGAATGATTGATTGTGTCCTTATGGCATCGGGATTAGAATAGTACCTACCCATATCCTCCCGTGAATGTCGTAAGAGGCGACTAAGGCAACTCTCACCAGGGAAGCGGGCAGTAGCGCCTCTACTATGGAATATCAAATTACTGCGATCCCGAACCCAACGGACAAGCGTGGGGATTACGGCAAACCCCCCCCCAATGCAATAAAAGCCTTGGAGGCCTTTGTCCAGCGGTTGTGTTGAGTTAAATTTTCACTGTTCACGTTCAGGCAAGTTCATTACGCTATTAACGGTTTACAATATCTTACGATTAGCAATATCCTACAATATTATCATATTGAAATTGGAAATATTGTGTTGCGCAATTATGAATCCTCATACTTTGGCTTTTAAATTGTTTTTTAGTTGTTTATTTGCCTAACAGAAGTTCGTAAAACTACTTGCTTCAGAATAGAATAGAATCTTGTTTATTATGTACACCATATAAACTACAGGACATGAATATAAAGATTATCACTAGAGATTACAGCGCATAAATACACGTAAACTTGAACACAATGCCGACGAAAGTATTACGTGGATATGTCTTTTAACCAACAATTGTATCAAATATTTTAGTTTTTGTATAGTTACACATACATTTTTCCATCAAAAATGACGAAATACCTTGTTATACGCCATCTGGCGTTTTTAGAAATATTCATAAACAAAACCTGTAGTGGCATTTACAGAGTGGTGCTGATAATACGACAATAAATGAAAACACGGACAATGCTGGTTCATAGAAATAATCCTAAACCATGGAAAAAAACCTAGCATGAAAAATAAAAAAAGGAAAATTTCAAACAAACTAAATTGCATAAAATTCAAAACGGAATAGAACATCCTTTAAAATATTGGTTGACCGACCTCCGATCGGCGACAGCGCGGTCCTGTGTAAACTTACTTTTTTCGCGCCATTATTATTAAAGTTTAGTACCGCTTTCTTATCAACGTGTACATCATGTAGAAAATGTGAAAAATAAAAAATAATTTCCTGTGACTAAACTAATGGATATATTTATATGATTTTTTATGGGTAGGTAGAATGTGTGTGTGAGATATACAGACTGTGTTTTATACGATGTTTAATTAATTGTCGTATTGTCATCACCACTTTGTATATTAACTATGTGTACCGAAACGAATATCGACATTTTTCTTTCGTCAAATCAAGTTTGTTAAGCGTCGGAATATCCGACTCAAAATATGATATAAATATAAGATACAATTACCTTCGACGGCATTTTGATTGAAGATCATACTATTGTTATCTACAGGAAGATTCTGAATCTTTATCGACACGTCGCTTATCAAGACGTTCCTGTTCTCTTTGGCTTCCCTGACCTTGCTTATGCTGTATTGGTTGATGGTTTATACATGGTTATGGTTCCACAGTACCTATACTCTATAGGAGGAGTCAGGTTAGTTTTTTTTTATCTATACTAATACATAAAGTTGAAGAGTTTGTTTGAACGCGCTAATCTCAGGAACTATTGGTCCGATTTGAAAAAATCTTTTTGCATTGGATATTCCATTAATCCAGGAAGGCTTTAGGCTAAATAACATCACGCTGCGACTAATAGGAGCGGTGCATAACTAACTCTACGCGAATGAAGTAGCCGCTAGTAGATTATATATTATGCATTAACGAGATATTTCAGCTTTGTCTTTGGCTGTCTTTGATATTGGTAGGATATAAAGCATCCTTTTTCCTAATTAGTGGGGCTGCCCATTTGTTAAATTTAATCAAAATCTGTTTAGGTGTTTTGGAGTTAAAACAATAAAATTAACCGATTATACGAAAAATCTACTATTAGAAATGTCATCAATACCATTCTTGCAGTCTTTCTATTTGAACTGAATTATAATTTTTCGTGATAATATCATAAAAAAGATATTTGTCCAAAACTATTACTTAGATACATTTTAACAGGAAAAACTGTTGCTAAAGAATGAATGCCTTATTTTTTAGGAAAACGTAGCATTGGCTTTAACTTTGTACGGGTTTGGGGACTTGGCCATGAGAGTCATATTCACAATCGTCTCCAAATGGATGGTCAAACTAGGAGTCCAGCAGATATACATTGTTGGAGCTGTTTTAGCAGTCCTGTCCAGACTCGGTAAGAATAATTTAATAATTGAAAACATGACAATTCAATTACTATTTTAAATTATTTATTTTGAAAGGGCTTGCTTACTTAGTTCTAGTGGTAGTAGGTAAGTACTGGGCGAATAAACTGCACTGCAGAAATATGTGGACAATAATTGGTAAGCCTTACCTTTTCAACTAGGGTTACTTACCTGAATCTTAAGAAACATAGGCGCCAATTCTCCTTTTCGCAAACTAAACTAATTTTAAGTTAAGTGCATCCTTTTCTTTGTACTTCATTAAAAAAAGGATAGAAGATGACATTTTAGTTTAGCCCTGTCAAATTAAGACATTCCATATTTATTTTTTTTTTGGTTCAATTCTTTCCGTTCATAAGAACGGAAAAGGCAAAGGCATAGTACGCCATACAGCCTTGTCTTCAGTAAATATATTCTTGAGTAAACTTCTATCCTAACTTATCCTAATTAATCCTAACTTATCCTAGCTTATCCTAAACTTATCCTAACTAATCTAACTCTTTTCGTGTCCCGCGTTTGGACGATAAGGACCCGTTTAGCGTAAAGACATGATGCGGCCACTATGCTACAATATTTCACTGTTCTTTTTGAATTATTCACTGAATGCACTTTTTACTACATAAATCACGCGTTTTATTTAGTAAACGACACTATAAATAATTTTAAAAGTCCAATGAAAAATGAGCGTGACACTCATCTTGACATTCCCGCCAAACCTCTCCATTCCATAGACAGTTTAGAAGCGATTATAAAAATGGCGACTAAAAATACACGCATTTGCATCAGGCGCGAACTATTTTGACAGGTCTAAACTGACATATTATGTTCTGTCCTTTTCTTAATACAATAGAAAGAAAAAGATGTAAGTACTGAACTTAAATTTAGTTTGTGAAATATAACAAATATTTTATTGCATCTAAATGACAGCCTCCGTGGCGTAGCGGTAGCGGACGCGGCCGCTACGCAAGGTGGCGCGGGTTCGATCCCCGCACAGTGCAAGTATTTGTATGCATGAATATGAATATTTGCACTGGTCTGGTCGTGCCTCGGAAAGCACGTTAAGCCGTTGGTCCCTGTTGGCATACGAATATCTAGTGGCAGTCGTTACGGGTTGTTGGAGCCCTCAAAAGTCCAACAACTGGTCTAGCTGCAATGCTTCGATGTCGCCTTCGGGTTGTGGAGGTCAGACGGCAGTCGCTTCACGGTAAATGTCGAAGTTTAGCCATATCAGCAGTTGGACTGGTAAAGCGGACCCCAGACTCCAAAGCTGAAAAGGCTTCGGATGCGACTGGGATTAACGCTGGGATGATAATGATGTGAACACGAGAATCAGGGCCAGTGTTCAGTTACTGGGTTGATCCGCTACTTGTGAACTATGTAGAACAATGGAGAGACGTGCAAAGAGGCTGATTGGTGACCCTGATCTAACTCGAGTTGGTCTCCAAAGCCTAGAGCACAGGCGTAGAGTAGCCAGCCTTTCGGTGTTCTATAGGATGCATTTCGGGGAGTGTGCGAGGGAATTGCATGATTTAATTCCCCCATCTCCGTTCCACCAGCGGGCGACCCGTCGTACGGCTGGTTTCCACCCTTACGTTGTTAACACCACTACGATCAGGACGAAGCGTTTCGCCTCCTCCTTTATACCGCGTACATCGAGGGACTGGAACAATTTGCCGGCGGCGGTGTTTCCGTCGGACTACAATTTGAGTGTCTTCAAGGATAGAGTGAATAGGCTCTTAATAAACTAGTGCGCTTTACCATCAACGATTGCGTCACTGCTTACCATCAGGCAGGACTGTGGTCAAGCGCTGGTTTATAGTGTGTAAAAAAAAAAGAAAAAAAAAGTCATTTTCAAAAATTTAGCTTAATTTACATTTGAATATTTATCTTAATTGTATTACCTTTTAGTAGGTATACAATAATTAAGCTAAATGTAAAAATTATTTGAATATAATACCGTGGATATACAAAAAAAGTTATAGTAAAGCGGATTAAGTCACAAATAAGGCTGTCAATTTTCAGGTATGCTGTGGACAGGCAGCATTATAGCAACAATGGTATTTTTCACACTTATAGGTGTGGCCCACTGTTCAGTCGCAGTACTCGTTCCTCTCGTCATCGCAGATGCTGTGGCTCCTGAGAAGTTTACTTCAGCTTTGGGCATTGGTTTTCTTCTTAATGGAATAATGAGTATTGTAGTTGGACCAGCTATTGGTACGTATACTGCTTTAATTTCTCTTAATCTTTTAGGGAATTCCATGATTTAATTCTCCCATCTCCGTTCCACTACCGAACGACCCGTCGTACGGCGACTTTCCACCCTCACGTTTCTTCTTTCCACCCTCCTTTATACCACGTACATCGAGGGACTGGAACAATTTGCCAGCGGCGGTGTTTCCGTCACACTACAATTTGAGTGTCTTCAAGGCTAAAATGAATAGGCTCTTAATAAACTAGCGCGCTTTACCATCAACGATCGCATCACTGCTTACCATCAGGCGGGATTGCGGTAAAGGGCTAGTTTATAACTTATAAAAGAAACTGAATTCAACATTCCGCAAATAGAACTGTGAATTTATTTGCCCCTCCAAGTGTGCTTATAACGACTGATTTTCGTCAATTGGCAGATAAATATTTGTTGGTGGAAAAATCTTTTTTTTTTTTACGTTGAAAAAATGAAAACAGCCTAAAGCGGCTTATTTGGTTTATATATAATTATTACTTTCTTTTCTTTAGTTTAATCTTCTAGTAATTTTTATATAGGGTGTAACAAAATCAATTAAACCTGTAAGTAAATTGTTCAAAACCGGCTCCTAAATCGATTTCCGTCATTATTTATTATGTTCAATTTGCTTAGAAAACGTCTTTTATGTAGCTTAATATATGCGTACTTTGGCGACTTGTAACTGATTGCTGTGACATTTGTTTCAGGCGCCATACGAGATTTCACGAATAGCTACCCGAATGCGTTCTACACTCTGATATCATTTTACGCATTAGTAGCTGTGCTGTGGCCGATAGAAATTATTATAAAGAACAAGAAACGGAGAAAGGAAATAGCAAACATATCAAAATCTAGTCAATTAAATTAATAATGTACACGAACGTTTTTAGCTTTGTTGTTTTATTTATAATGTTTACTTATCACTTATACAGACAGCCTCCGTGGCGTAGTGGTAGCGAATGCGGCCGCTGCGCAAGTATGCGACCCGTGTAAATATTCATATTCATTAATCTTTGCACTGATCTAGTCGTGCCTCGGAAAGTACGCTAAGCCGTTGGTCCCGGTTGCCAAACGAACATCTATGGCAGTTGGGATATTAGAGCCCTTAAAAGTCCAACAATTGGTCTAACTACAATGCTTCGATATCGCCTTCGGATTGTGAAGGTCAGACGGAAGTCGCTTCAAGCAAAATATCGAATTTTAGCCAAAATCAGCAGTTAGACTGGTAAAGCGGACCCCAAACTCCAAAGCTGAAAGAGCTTCGGATGCGACTGGGAGTAACGCTGAGATGATGATGATGATGACTTATCACATATATAACACAAAAAGATTTTGTGTGGTATCCAGATCGCAGCTCATCCTGCGCAGATTCTACGACCGATGTTTTTTTTCAATTGCATGATTTAATTCCCCCATCTCCGTTCCATCATCGGACGACCCACCGTACGGCGACTTTCCAACCCTTACGTTGTTAACACCACTACGATCCGGACGAAGCGTTTCGCTTCTTCTTTTATACCGCGTACATCGAGGGACTGGAACAATCTGCCGACGGCGGTGTTTCCGTCGCACTACAATTTGAGTGTCTTTAAGGCTAGAGTCAATAGGCTCTTAATAAACTAGCGCGCTTTACCACCAACGATCGCATCACTGCTTACCATCAGGTGGGACTGCGGTCAAGCGCTAGTTTATAAACTACTAGCTTTCCGCCCGCGGCTTCGCCCGCGTGGAGTTCGGTTATATCTCGCTTTTTAGATTTCCCTCGGGAATATCAAATTTTTCCGGGATAAAAGGTAGCCTATGTTCTTTCTCAGGGTCTAAAGATTGTCTGTGCCAAATTTCATCAAAATCGGTTGAGAGGTTTAAGCGGGAAAGCGTAACAGACAGACAGACAGAGTTACTTTCGCATTTATAATATTAGTATGGATAAAAAAAAAGACGTCTTTCATGAAATTGGACAAGATTTGGGTAGTAATTTCTGAATCCCCTGCGTAAAGGGAGACCCCCAGGGACGTGCCTTATAGGCGTTAAAAGGACCTCCCTTAAGCCTATTACTGTCATAATAGCGTAATCATATAGACATTTCAGCACTTCGATGTGTCGATATTTAATCAGGCTCTATAAACGAGAACTTTGTACCTATTGCCCAAGTATTGATTAAACCGTTATCTTGTAGTTCATAACCGCTAAACGGAGTGACTGCTGATAGTCTATGGTCTCCTGTATAACCTGTCGAAGCTTACATGGTGGCCGTCAAACCTGCGCCCGAGACAGTTCGTAATGATTTTGAAAACAAGTTGTAGGCAAGGCTAAGAAGTAAGATATTAAGCAGGACGTTATTCGATCCGTATAGCGATTAACCGTCAAGTATGACGGAATTTTTCTAGTTTCTGATGAACCAGCTTACTATTGGCCAGGAGTTCTGCAGTTATTTCGTTATCAGTACGGCGCCTTATTATTTTTAAGTTGCTTCAGAGCCATACTAATCTCGTAAAAGCTGATATCCGGGATATCTCCTGTCATCCTCTCGATCACTCGAATCGTTTTTTGTTGTTTGGTGATTGCATTCTTTTTTTCGTCATCTTTACCGCAGTAAAACGTATCAAATCGGTCAAAATTGGCGGCTATGATTCAGAATTGAATAGAATACTCTTTATGATGTACACCATATAGATTACAGAATATAAATAAAAATATTTTACAAAGAGTGACACAATGGGCGGTCTTATCGCTAGGAGCGATCTTTTACAGACAACCTTTATTATTTATTTATTTTTATTTAGACAGCCGGCATTAGTCTTAATTTTTGCAAGCTAACTCTCTAAGATTTTCCAGGTTGCCTGAAATAATGACATAGTTATTATAAATAAAATCAATACCTAGTGTAGTGTGGTAGCCAATGGCTGTAAGGCATCAATTGCAGCCAGAGATATTTGAGCCTATAGTTCGAGAGTGCAATTTATGCCTACACCCGAGCTATCTACTCTGCTTTACATTTCGATTGTGAGGTAAGTATAAAAAAACCAGCAATACAAAATAAACATTTTTTAAAGAACGAAATTGAGCTTCGCCGTTCGATATTTATAGTTGATGACTGTTATACTCATACGAAGACAAGGCTGAATAGCGAAGCGACCTCTTTTGTCATTGAGCTGAATGCATGATATCTATTGCAAGTATGATGGTTAGATGTACGTGAACTTTTTGAAAGAGTGAAAGGTTTTTTTTAAATTACTTACCACCCCACGGTTTTTCTAGCTACATTATTATCCTAGAGCGCTATTTGGTCACCTACAGGCCCCATTAGGGGTAATAAGGACCTACTTACCGAATATGAGGGATGTAAAAGTCATTTATTCAAATCACGCTGAGAATTAAAATGAATTAGAACACTTTTTAAAGAAATCAAAAAAATCAAAGCATTTATTTAAAATAAACCAGTTACAGGCACTTTTGAATTGTCAGAAGGTCGGTCAGTCAGTAAAATGAAGCTAGTCGCCCATTCCAAAGAGTACCTACGGAGAAGAACGGGCAAGAAACTCCATGGACATTCCTTTAAATTATCAAGCTATTGATACAAATATTTGATTACATCACTATTTAACGTCATTATTACACTTGCTTTGGGCTGGTAAGAAGTGGCGGAACAAACTCTTTAGCAGCACGGCTGTCTATTCATTTAAAAATACACATGACTTTACACAATACTACTACATAACATTAAATGAAACTATTCGGCTTATGCCAGGTAGCCACACCAAAATACCAGCGAAGCAAGATATTAATGAAAAAAAAAAATGGAAATGCAAATAAGCGAAAACTTATCACCCATATAAAAGCCTCCGGAATATAAGATTTACATAACACTACTGATTAAGAAATTAAATCTTTATTACCACATCTGTAATGATGTGTAAATATTATTTACGTTTTTGATAATATTCAACTCATCATTACGCGCCCCCTCTTTATTTTTAGGTACTGACGGTAATTATTATCTACACGGAGCGAATCCTTTAACGCTGTGCTATAAGTTTTATTTTGTATGTGTGTTTTGCCAGATATTATTATAAATCAAATAATGTATTGGGCTTTAAACTACTTTTTTAGCCTTGGAGCCACTCAGGTATACAACGTGTAACAAAAAGGATATATACATACCAAGGGCATGGCATCTTTAGATGATATCAAACGATATCGGAAGGGTTTCAACTCAAAATAAAATACTCAAAAAATTGGTACCAAATTTTCGGTTTCGTGTGTTTCTTAAAATCAAATCATAACAAACGTGGCAGCACACTACATACGTTAATAACTACTCGTTACCCGTCACGTTACTTGCCAAAATTCGATAAATGTCTTCAATATCTCTGTGCGACTAGTATGTTAGTAGCCTATCACAGGCGGTGTTTTTCCTCATAACTTCCTAACATAAAGAGATAGGATTAAAAAACCCTTCCAATATCGTTTGATATCATGTAAAGATGCCATGCCTTTGTTATGTATATACCCTTTATGTTACACGTTGTCTAAAGGGCTTGGCCAAAACAACGATATTTCTTTTAGGATTCCGTAGCCAAAGTGCAAAAAACGGAACCCTTATAGATTCGTCTTGTCCGTCGGTCCGTCCGTACGTCACAGCCATTTTTTCCCGAAACTATAAGAGCTGTAGGTACTGCTGAAACTTGGTAGGTAGATGTATTCTGTGAACCGCATTAAGATATTGATGCAAAAATAAAAAAATAAATAAATATTGGGGCCTTCCCATACTTTCCCATACTTAGAACTGAAATACAATTTTTTTTTTTCATAAAACACGTACGTATGGGGTAGGTATCTATGGATACGTCTTCAAAAATGATATCGAGGTTTCTAAAACATTTTTTTTTCTAAACCGAATAGTTTGCGTGACAGACACCAAACTGGAAAATGAAAAATCTAAAAAAAAACATATGATGTACATTACTATAAAAACTACCAACAAAAATTGTTTTAAACGAGATCTAGTAAGTAGTTTTTTTTTAATACCGATTTTTTAATAACGATTTACGAGGTGCTGTTGCTGTTGCGTTTGCGAGGTGGTGTTTGCGGTGATTACACGGTAATCCGTGTAATCTTTCCTAAAAATAACTTAAATTATTTCTTAAATAAATGGTAGGGAAGCCTTTATGCGTGAGTCCGACATGCACTTGGCCGGTTTTTTAATGTCATGGTTTTAGTTATTTTTTTTGCTGTACAGGGGGCTGATAGCGTATTCATTTCATTTTTGGATCTTTATCGCGGTGCCTGTGGAAAGTAGTAACAGTTATAATACAGGTCATTAGGCCCCCACCTGTTCATAAAACTGTTGTATGAATCTGATATACATCCGTCATCTCACATTAGGTTCAGGTGAAAACCAGCGTCAGGCACTTATAGTTGACTGGCATTTTTGCTGAACTGGACCTTTTTGGTGCAGCCACGAGGCACATTTTGCTGCTATTTTTTACATCGGGGTTTTTACTTTTTATTTGTTTTTTTTTTTTTTTAATATCATTATTTTATTTTGTTCCTAGCTGATGATTGTTTATGTTAGATGTATTGTGTGCCTTTAAGTCTGTGGTGAATAAATGTATTTTCTTTCTTCATTTCATGGTTACATATTTGTTCCTTTCTTTGGTTGCCTGAAAGAGCTAAGCCAAGCGCTAAGGCCATCCATTGTATGTTTTTTGTGTTGAATGTTTTTGTTAGATGTTTGATTGGTGTTCAATAAAGAATATATAAATAAATAAATAAAATAGCTTACATATGTGAAGATGTGACAGTAAGTAACAAAATATTATATATATGACCTTTGTGTCTGTGTGTGCGTGTGTGTTGAAGACAGT
Source organism: Sesamia nonagrioides (assembly GCA_017933935.1). Lineage (NCBI taxonomy): Eukaryota > Metazoa > Arthropoda > Insecta > Lepidoptera > Noctuidae > Sesamia > Sesamia nonagrioides. The sequence goes on along the minus strand of JADWQK010001076.1, from coordinate 568,617 downwards.
TAGCGGATGACTCTGATTAGACTAAAACCTCAAAAAGAACTTCTGTGGCAGCATATGTTTGGTTTGGTAGCCATGCTTGTAGTGCGATGAATTAGCAATATCCTTTAAAATGATTCGGATTATGATTAATACTGTATTTAGCAATGGGTGCGGGAGTTAGTCACCAGTTGCTAAGGATGAGAAGCAGATGGGCTGTTATCTATTGAGTTTTCGATCAGGACCCCCAGGAGTTAATTCTACTAGTTTTAAGAACGTTCACAGTCTGACCTCAATCTCAATCTGCCAAAAAACTTTTTAGCTTTATTTTACTTTTGTCATGGTTCTAGAAGTCGGTGTCTCGAGGTTTCTTTTGTTTAGCTCGCCACCGACTTCTAGAGCCATGACAAAAGTAAAATTATTTTTCCTTTTAAATGTGTTTTTGAAGTTGGTTTATATTTTTTTGTAAAAGTTTTTTGCCATTCTTATCAAAAACTCGTCACAAAAAACGTAGTTTAATTTGAGAGTTACTTTAGTACTGTCGTGTTCAGTTTTCATAACATGCTGTATACTGAATGTTTACTGTGGGTGTGACTAGCATTTATATAGTAAAATTAAATCATTATAAAACTAAACCATTTACAAGTTTAAATAAAAAAACTTTCATTAGATAGTGTAAGTAAATATAATCTCACCAAAAACATTCTGTAATAATTTAGCCAAGTCTCGATGGCGCTGCTTGTTTATCTCTAAAAAGCAATGAAATCGCTCTCTGAATTTATAGCAAGTACTAGTTCTATTTTGATGATCATGACTGTTATAAATACCAAATTTTACTTTCGCTTAACTTCGAAACTAAATAACCTACACACTTGAAATTTTGGATTTTAAGTATGTGATTATAGCTTACTGGATGTGAAAATTTCTACATTCTGGTCGTATCCAGAGATTCTCAAAAAGGGCCTGAAAATGCGGCGAAATGGTTCGAGTAAAGGATTGTACGGCAGTGTTTGCTTCGCGCTCGACTTGGCGGGGGCACTGCCGTGCTCCCCGATTATGAAGGTTAATAAAAACTGTGGCAGATAACACGTGCAGTTTTGTTCTGCATAGTGATTGGTATTGATATGGTGGGAGAAAAAAAAGAGAGTGCAAAGTTGATGGAGAAGAAGTATGAGTGGGTGGCACCCGATGGAGGATGGGGCTACCTAGTAGCCATCTCTGCTATTATCAGTTTTGTGAGTAAAGTGCTTATTACATAAGTAATTCAGGAAAGTGGTCCACAATTTAATAAGTGGACAGAATATACGGTTGCGTTGAGTTTTGATCATAGTTGATGTAACACAAACGGTATTTCTTATGATGCTAGCGGCTGCCAGCGACTTCGTTCGCGTGGAATTAGTTATGCTCAGGCCCTATTAGTCGCAGCGTGATGTTATAAAGCCTTCCTCGAATAATGGGCTTTCCAACGCAAAAATAATTTTTCAAATCGAACCCGTAGTTACTGAGATTAGAGCGTTCAAACAAACTAGCAAACTCTTCAGCTTTATATATTAGTATAGATATATTTTTTTGAATGTGATTTTTTTTTACTTGTGACTACAATTCCCGCTTTGAGCTCATAACTACAGCTGGTCGCACTAGGGTATCCGACACGCGTCTACAACGTGCCTGTGGTATACCTATTTGAGCATTGTAAGTACTCAAATACACGCCGCGCTATCGACAGCTAGAAGTGCAGAAGTCAGCACATCAACATAAAAGTGTATTTCATATATGATTTTCAAATTTATCACCAAAGCTTTAAGGTCCAAAGTTGATTGGATAAAAACAGTTCCGGTTAGCTTGACCTGCAGGTATCTGTACTTCTGCCATTGACTCATGCCGTTTTTGTACATGAGCACTAAATAAAACTTCTCTAAAGTTGAAATTATCAAACTGTCGCTCATGATTTTATAAAATACTAGCGACCTTTTTTTTCCGGTCCTCAAAAATCCTCAATGGATGTCCGCCGTCCTGTGGTGGGCGACGGGGTCGGTCAGCCTTTTACTGACTAAAACCACCCCGGTGTCTCTTCTACCACGAGCGCGCGTGGGGCCGCGGGAGTCTAAATTCTTCCACGGCTCCACACCCTCGTGCTCGCCCGGTCTGTCCGAGCCTCGTCTCCTGCACGGGGTAGTGGGGTGTTAAACTTATTATATCAACCACCTTGTAGAAAAGATATTTATAAGAAAAATGTATTTAATATGTGTATTTTAATTTATAATAACATTCCAAGTAACTTGAAACTGTTGGAGGGTGGTGTTTTTAAAACGAAATTGGTAGAGTGGCTTCAAAAATATTCTTTTTATAGTATTAAGGAATTTTTGGAACATAAAAATTTAAATCTTTAAGGATAATTTGAATAGATGTAAATTGTAAGTAAAAAGGAATAAATATTGTAAAACATCAAACATTTGCACGCTTGCATGCAAGCAGAGTACTATAACTTTTAGGTTTTAAGAACTTACCTTTATAAAAAAATGTATCTCTAGCAAATAAACGTATGTATGATTATGATTATGATTAGATATGATTAAAATCGCTTCGAAAATTAGCCAATATTTGTCGTAAAAATTAAATGAAAAAATGACAAATTATGAGATGTCCATCAGAGATAGACATATACGATCGCGGACTTTTCTGCAGAAATGTGTACAACATTGAAAAGGTCTACAGAAAAGTCCATATTTAGTGCAATATTTTGATAAATCTCGTAGGGCTCACCTGCGTTTCACTACAAACGTGGAAAAAATTTAATTATTTACGGCATCACATTAAAAACCTCAAAAATAATAGTATTTCTCCACTGTTTAAGTGCTGTTATTATACATATAAACCTATTTCTTTAATCACTCTATCTATTAAAAAAAACTGCAAGAAAATCCGTTGCGTAGTTTTTAAGATTTAATCATACATATGGACACAAAGAAAGAGGAAGCGACTTCGTTTTATATAATAGTGATATGGGAAGGAAGCCTTATAGTGTTACCCTTACTTAATTTCCAGCGGATATTCGGATATTTAAGGCGGATATGACTTAGGATAAATAATAATGCAATATAGGTATATTGCATCATATATAGGTACATATCAACGTCATGTTGTATGTGCCCTATATAGCACACAAATGATCTACTTCAGTAAATAAGTGAAACATCTGGAGAGAGAATTCAAACGTGATGACCTGACAAACGTAAGGCTGCAGTTGCCTCTGCGTTTGACATGCGCCTCTTGTGTCTAAGTAACGCCTTGTTGAACATGACACAAGCAGACAGCCGTATCTAATAGTACAATATAATATTTATATTTATTTACTATTTATACAACTTTATATGGAAAAACTACCCAATTCTGTTACAGTTAAGTCTTAAAACAGTAAAGCTGCTTCATTGTCAACGTCGACGCATAACCTTGCGACTTAGTAAAACAAATATACACCCAAATTGTTACACAAAATAACGTAATAATAAGTATTAGTGAAAACGATAACAATAATATAATTATAGTCAAACAAACTGTTGTTGAATAATCACATTTCAAATACAAATCCTGTCATTGCGTTATCTTTATGGATATTTTAAAATTCACCGAACTGCTACTAACACCATAATAGGGATGTTTCCTGGGTAAAAAATAAATCTGTTTAGTCCGTCATTCTGATTATAGAAAAATATTGGATACGTATATTTTGTTTTATCAAATAAATAAAAACTATGCTCGCTAAAAAGTGTAGCGTGCAGTGACGTCACACGAGTTTTCAACACACTGTGCCGTCTTCATTTTTTACCCGACTACGGCAAAGCAAAAGGCGGGTTATGATTTTGACAGGCTATGTATGTATGTATGTATGTATGTTCATCTGTTCCCTCGTAACTTCTAAACTACTTATCAAAATTCGACAAATGACATATCATTAGAAGCGTCTTAATTGTCCGCTGGATATAGACTCTAAAGGGTTTCACAAAATCTAATGTGGCGCCCTCTATCGGACAAAACATACAGAGTAAAAAAATAAAGTTAAGATAAATATGGTATCATTTTAAAGCGTTTTACTTGTACATTTTGAATATATATATATTACTAGCATTTGCTTGTGACTTTACCTGTATTCATGGGCTGATTGCATATAATTCACATCTTTTCGTTCATAGTTTCTTTACTACTTATCAGAATAAGACCACTGCAGTACCATTAGAAGGGCCTTGATATTCTGTTGGGTATGAGCTATAAAGCTTGTCACCAAATTTAGTATAGCGCCCTCTAGCGGACAAAAAGTTCTATGTAAATATAAAATTAAAATAAATATACCGTGTTTGGTATCAATTGAAAGAGCTTCACGAGTACTTTATGTTGGTACATAATTACAGATATGCTTTTTAGTTCATCAATTTAGCTTTTGTCAATATTATACGCCACAAATACACTCTAGCACCAAAATAGTACAAATCATAAAAAGTAAAAAAACTAAAACCCAACTACGACAAAAAACGACGCTGAAAAAGTATAAAACAAGATTTTCAGAATACTGAACTAAACAAAGTTGATAATGTAGTTGCAAGTAAATGGACACAGTAGATTCTACCAAGATGCCTTCGTTGTAAATTGACAGTAGTGTCATACAATACTATTCTGAAGTATGCAATATTCACTATTTAGAGATAAGTTTTATGCTTGGAAAGGCGTAGTCACACGTTACATATACCTACCTACCGTAACACTTAGACAACGTGTGACTACGCCTTTCCAAACATGAAAACTTATCTCTAAATAGTGAATATTGCATACTTCAGAATAGTATTGTATGACATTACTGTCAATTTACAACGAATCAATGTCAATTTGCTTGCTTGTTTGTTTGCTTGCTTGCTTGTTTGTTTGCTTGTCCGTCTCTAACTCTTTGGACTACGAGTGAGCTGCTACTGTAAAATGTCCCACCGTTTTCAATACGTTCGTTCGTTTTTTTTTTTTTAAAGAATATCGAACTAAAAAGTTGAAAATGAATATAATTTAAAAAAAACTAAAAAAACATGCTTTTAAAAATATTAAACTAAAAAGTTAAAAATATTTTTTAAAAAAGCGTGAGGCGCTTAATAAACAAAAATGAAGGCACAAAGCGCCTCACGCTTTTTTTTAAAATTATTTTTGACTTTTAAGTTTGATATTTTTTAAAAGCATGTTTTTTAGTTTTTTTAAACTATATTTATTTGGAAATCTGACTGGCGGACTAATTAGTTATTTTTAGTCAACTACCCTATTGCGTAACAAACTATTACTATCTATTCGAATAATTTTGAAGCATATTGCTAATACATTGCTCCATATGTTCACAAAATGTGTCTGCTCAACAACGTAAATAACGCTATGAACGATGTTGAACTGTCAAAACTAAACCCATTGTTACTGATAGTGTCTTAGGCAATTACCATGCTTGTCGCTGCGTTCGTTTATGAGTTTGCTCATGCGAGGTACAAGTGAATTAGCACCACACACTGTATGGCGAAGAGAGAAAACTAATGGTGTTATAAGTTTGTATAAAGAAGCGAAATCTCTTATGTTTTCATATTTTTTTAATTCCGTTAACTTATCTTTTGTATGCAAATGCTTCTATGACAAAGATATGGAGTTGAGTGGGTGCTATGAAGTTTATATAGAAGCGAATCTAAATCTGTTTCTACATTTTTTTTATTTGAGTTATTTACTTTGAGTTTTGTTATCTTTTGTATACTCGTGCTTCTGTGATAGAAAAAATACATTTCTCTTTCCAATTATACATACAATATGTAAAGAATCCCTGTCCGAACCGTGAAGGTATAGTTTGGTAATGATAACTGATTCTACTAATACCTACAAAGCCGGGCTAAACTGAAAAAAAAAAACAAAAAAATATTATTTCGCAAAACGAGGTAACTTAATACATGTGCGGTAGGCAATATATGCGCGGGCGAAGGGAGGTATGGCACGCGGTCCCATCGCTCATTCATAATACATAATACCGTCGAAAATAGTATTGACATTTTTTTTAAAAATACCAAATTTTCTGGAAGTAGGAATTAATTCGCAGAAAAAAAAGGATTATTTCAAAATTCATTAGTATTGTTAATATAATGATTATGTAAAATTTCATATTTTATTTGGTCATGTGTTTACCTAAACTTTATTGTCCTTATGGGTCGGACGGGATTTTACACATTTAATATTTAAAAAAAAAACTGAACTTCTAAAAAAAATAGGTTACAATGTTTAATTTAATTTTCTTTCAGTCGACCACAACGGCGTTTGCCGGGACCTTCGGGATGACGTATGATGACTTTATAAACGAGATATCTATGAGTTCTGCCAGTATCACGATGCTCTCGGGAATAAATTGCATGTTTTCTGCATTAGCTGGTAATTATATAATACAACGTATACATACATACCTACATACATAATAAAAGAAATTCATTGAACTAATCATATACATATAACAGGCATTCTACCTTTATTGCTCTGTTTATCAATTCATAGGTAGGTACATAGTGTTCCCAAAAAGTTAATATGAATTAACCTTTAGGGAACACTATATACCTATGAAAAATATGAATTTTTCAACTTCAGCTTACTGTAGTCAGTACATATTTTCACTCATTCATCCGAATATTTTAGAGTTATCATACATATAATTAAGTAACTTCATATGAATATCTGCCTATATTTTTAATTTAAATCACAATATGGAATCACAGCTGAAGTGGACTAATATCAAATTAATTTTACAGGCCAATATGATGCATACTTTTGTTAAGTTTCTTTTTAGATACACTCACATATATATACCACACAAACATTACATTACATTATCATCAAATTTTTTATCGTCCCACTGCTGGGCACAGGTCTCCTCTCATACAGAGAAGGATTGAGCGTAATCACCACGCTTGCCCAATGCGGGTTGGCGATTTCAGACTTAAAGTCCAGGTTTCCTCAAGATGTTTTCCTTCATCTTCAGTCATTGGTATCCAAGATATACTTAGAAAGTACATATAACTTAGTCGCATTTTGTGTTGAAAGACTTCATGCAATGCGCACCCAGGGACAGAATTCTCACTTGAGTTACTTTTACTACATAGCTCCGCGAACAGGTTCCCTCGGCTGGTTAGATCACTGTACTATCACAGAGACCGCTTGACATTTGGTGCATAATGCTTCAATTTTGTATGGCATATGTATCCATACTTCGAGACCATATTTCGATATTAATTTAGTGTAACATTTATCTAATTTAACCTAATATTATTGAATCCTACAGTTCTAGCAATAAAGTTGTATGGGTTGAGAGTTTAGTATAGATAAATTACTCGCATAAACGTACTATTATGATTTCAGGGTTATTTACATCTGCCTTCCTAAGAAAAATTTCGGTGCGATGGCTAGCTTTTATATTTTCAGTCATATTCGCATTTGGAAACCTCGGCACGGTTGTAATGACATCCAGTCTAATGTTCTACCTTACAGCAGGAATTTGTCAGGTAACAAACTAATACTATCCTCCATTAGGAGAGGGAAATCCTTTTTAGAGCAACCTTCTAATATAGAGATGGCAAAAATATCATTCTTCAATTACAGACGTCTGTTAATGTTAAGTCCAGGTTTCTAGTGATGTTTTAAAATAAATTTCAATTGTTAGCAAAGCGGCATTAGCTTAAAGGCAAATGACTGGTTAGCGGAGGATTCCAGTTCCTTCTGTGTCGTTTGTACTACGTGTTGAAGAATGTATATTTCTACACAGTATCTGGATTGTGTGAGTCAGATAGGTAGTTGCTTCTTGATTTAGGCCCAGTTAGAATTACAATTCAAATTCAAACAAAATTAGAGTTACAATCACAATTTTAGAAGGATAGGAATATAGTAGGGTATTTATCAGTTCATAATATCTTCACTACTGGAACACAGGCCTCTTTTCTGTGAGAGATAGTGGGTCATAATCCTCTACACAGGCTCAGTGCATCGTTAGATGTCCCACGTCTTGGAATTTTTGGTTCTAGGTAAAACCGATTTCCTCACGAAATTTTCCTTCATCATTAACAGCAGTGGTTATGAACTAATTTGTACAAAGTAAAGTGTAAGTCACCGTCATTACCTTTGGGTTACCACTGCTCTAATTTATAAACGTTTTGTAGCAAATTCTGCATTTATACTTTGAAAAACAGAAGAACTAATTTTGTAACAAAAATTAAGCCAATTTGTTTATCGATACAGATACATACAGAGAGATACAGACTTATTTTTTCTTCAGGGTAGCGGTTTGGGCATAATGTACAACTTATCGTGCACAATACTAAACGATTACTTCGTCAAGAACAGAATGTTGATAATGAACTTCGTGCAAACCGCGACAGGTGTGTTAAAGCAAATGCAATTTTTTCAATAACCTTTTATATATGGAAAGTATGCTACAAAAGGTTGAATGCCTAATACTCAGCGGTGGACTGGCAGTCAGTAAGGCTACCAGTGATATATGTAATTTTATGGATTACCCATTATGACCGTAATGCCTTGGAATGAAGGTAGGCCTTTGGTGTGGAATGAAACGTGTGTCCTGGACCGTTGGATCGTATATATTTGAGCCGTTTAGGGTTGAAACACCAGGGCCATGAGGTGCGAGTCACCTACTATTTCGAGACATCGCTAAGCGTTTAGTCGACTCTTCACATGACCAGAGGGCTGTGCTATTTTTTGGTCAATTATCGGCATCGAAGGCGACGCCGATATTTGACCAAAAAGGCTGGCAGCATTGCCATGTTGTAAGGACAACATGACAATGCTGCCAGCCTTTTGGGAATATTTTCTGTTGACAGCGGTGCGGATGAATTTTTTGGTGCCCTCTAATTATTTCTATTCCTACTTTATAGACTTGTACATAATATTATTTATAAACTTTTAAATGACCCAGTAACTGGGTTGAGATGGTTTGTTAGGTAGTCGTAGAAACGATCGGCTTCTTATTTTACATGTATTTGGGATCATTAGTTTGGTTGGGAAAAGGAGTTTACTTAATTTGGAAAAATAATGTCATTTCAGGAATCACCACCGTGGTCGCTCCAATATTCGTCAAATGGTCGATAGAACAATATGGGTCAAGAGGAACCCTTTTGCTCATAGGAGGCCTTTCGTTACATAACTTCGTGGCTGTGTTGCTGATGCAACCAGTTAAATGGCATATGAAGAAAGTTGAAGTCCCGCAGACCACTGAACTTAGTAAGTATTAAAAAGCTAAACATAAATCAATCCGGTATTTTTAGAACTTTTAGTATGTTACAAGTATTCACATTTAATATGCCATTACCCATATAAACTAAAAACTAGGTACGAATTCTTTTGTTATCAATAGCACACAGACACAAATTCAGAGAAAGGAGATGTTTCAGAAATGTATGGAGCCTGGGCCAGCACATTGTTCACTTAATGCTAGGTATAGTTACGCTATAGTTAACTGTTTTGAATGTTATTTTCCTATATTTTGGCTTAGTTTTTATACAGATTCAATTTAACTCGGCCAAGGAGTGCAACACAACTACTAATAAATATGGTGGTCAGCAATAAGCGAAATAAGATTTTGACAGTGACATTTGATTGAAGTGTCATGTATCTAAGGCTATGGTATCTATATTATTTACCATATGACTGCGAAAAAAACAAAACATGAATTCCGAACATACGGACCATTAAATAAACACAATCAACTCAAATCAACACTCGACACGAACGAAACGGGAAAATAGAACTGTCAAAGTCGCCAATCAAACGTCATAAAAAGTATCATGGCTACCTTTAAAAAGGGTTATCTCACTAAAAACGTTTCAAATAATTAATTATTATACACTTGTATTTTTATTCAAATTAATTTAGTAGTATTTTTATGCAAATCTATTATTTTTTTCCTTTTTTTCTCTATACTGTACATAGTGGTGGCCCAAAATTAAACATCTCCTTTGTAATAGAAAAATCCTCTTAATCTTTTCTCTACACGGGGACGAATCCCAGCTCAATTGTCGGGTTTTTGCTATACCAATGAGGTAATTAACCTCTTTTCAATTAAAATGGTTGATTTTCATGTAAACAATTCAATTCATTCCAGCATTAAGTCATAGAAGCCTTTGTGGCAGCATCTTATTTAGATGCCATCAGATGATCATCATTACTACATGTAAACGACGCATCATAGTGACGTCATGCAAAATTCTACATCGCGCATGCAGAGTTTCCTGCGTGACTATCATAATATATACAATGACCCGACAAGACCCGTCTGGTCGGAGGATCCTCCATTTTTATGGACGATGAGCAAAGTTTACACACTGTTCCTTTTGCCTTTAAATACAGTTGTGTTCAAGCAACGGCGATATTATAAGGTTCGATGCTTTTCCAGTTTCTAGAGGCCATAATTGTTGAACATCATCTAATTATTTTACAGAACTTTTGCTAGAAGTAAACAACGATGTCAAGAAATTAGATACACCAGTAATTAAATTAACAGAAATAGAAGGAAATCCCACAAAAGAACAATTGGCGAAGGCCATCGACTTACCTGAAAATAATGTAAAGAGCGGCTTCAGGTATGATGTCACTTATGCGCATAATATATTATTGGGACTTAAGTCTTTTTGCATTTTCATCTGCATCAGGAGTTCTAATCGAAGGGTTTTATATTTAAAAACAAAATAAAAAAAATTGGTGACCAATTTTTTCATCCAAATACAGCCACCATAAGAGCCAAAGGTTATTTTAAAATAAAATTTAATTATCTAAACGAACTTTTGTTTTCTCTTGTTTTAATTAATTTGTTCGATAACATCCATCGCTTTCTTTTTTCTAAAGTTTATGTTCATTTATTAATTTTGTGAGCACAGAGGACATAATACGTTTAAAAATTGTCTACTTTTGTTGTCTGTATAATTTGTACGCAATGCTGCTTGTAATTTTTTTATTTTTCCTTACTCCTTATTTAAAAAATTACAGTTGCCTAGAAGAGATTGCATTAGCGATAAGGCCACCCATTGTATATTTTGTTGTGTTGAATTTATTTTTAATCAATGTATGTTTTTGGTATACAATATGTAAAGAAAACCCTATCCGATCCGTGAAGGTATTGTTAGGTATCGTTAACTGATTCTAATAACGCCTACAGCCGGGCTAAATTAAAAAAAAAATATTCCCCCCAAAAAAATAAATATTATTTCGAAAAAGCGAGCTAACTTAATACATGTGCGATAGGCAACACGGCAGGCATACATGCGCGGGTGAAGGGGGGCAGGGCACGCGGCACGTGGTCGCATCACTCATAATAATACTGTCCAAAATGGTATTGTCACTTTTTTAAAAATTACCAATTCATGGGGAAGTTGGAATTAATTGGTGGAAAAAAAAAAGATTATTTCAAAATTCAATACTAATGTTACTATGACGATTATGTAAAATTTCATATTTTATTTAGTCATTTGTATACCTATTCTTTATTATCCTTTTGGGTCGGACGGAGTTTTCTTTACATATTGTATATACTGATGAGTATTTATATTTATCATAACTGTCGTTTCTCTTTTAGGATACTTCTGGAATCCTTTATCGATACTTCACTTATCAAGACGTACGTGTTCTCTTGCGCTGCCCTTGGAACTTCCATATGCGCGATTCTTGATGGATTATACTTGGTTATGGTGCCACAATACTTATACTCCACAGGATGGAGTCAGGTCAGTTTTTCTACAAGCTTATTTTCATCATATAACATCACGCCTGCTATTTTGATAGGTTAAGCAGTCAATTGCATGCATATTTAGTAGGTACACCCGCATTCATATTTTTTTTTTTAAACATAGTTCGTTATTGAGATTCCTGTATGTCTACGTGTTTGAGACCGCCATGTTTGTAAGAAATAATATTGGCATATATAATTGCTACTTGCGTATACGAAAGAAGGACAAATTACACAAAGTATCAAGTAATGCTCATTTTATGCATGAAAGTATCTTTTCTATGGTTACATGCATCTTTAATAATATTCAGCCTGCGTTATTACGGAAATAGAAAATTTTAAAAAAGCCTCCATGATCTGCACCAGAATTGCGATTGCGTACCACACAATTAATTTTAGTTGGAATAATTTTGAAGTTTATTGTTATTCCATTGCTCCCTATGAAAATGTGTCTGCTCAACAACGTTAATAACGCAATGAATGTTGTTGAACTGTCAAAATGAAACCCATTTTTACTAATAGTGTATTACGCAATTACCCCACTGTTAGTGGACTATCTATTCTATAGTAACTGGTAGTAGGACGTGCTACTTATCTATAAAAGAGTTGTTATTAGACAAATCACTGCTCCATTATAGCCTCCATCAGCCATGGTGTGTTCAGTGGCCTATTGTACTGTTTCGTTTCGTTTTTATATTGTTTCGTTATTTTATTAAAAAAAAAAAACCGTGGCCCTACATTAGGAATTTGTGCCTGTATCGTGGATGCGTTTACAAACATATAAAATATAAACTGAACTAATTTAATTATTTAAGACCTGTATTATGGGCAAACCTATCCATAATAAAGATAAATATTACATACACACATTCTCATTCTCGGTGGTAGGCCATAACATCGGCTGCCGGCAGAAGTTACCACACACTAGACAAAGTCTTGCCGCCAAGCGATTCGTCGTGTTCCGGCATGATGTCTTGTGAAGCCGCACGGAAGACGGATCTGAGCAATTGTGTTGCGATGTGTGCCGGGTACGATGCACCAAATGTTGTTGTGGCGGAGTTTGGTCGTGGAGGGTCTCCAGATCAATCTCCCTCTGGCGCAGCATCGTTGGTCGTGTTGTTGGGTTTAACATTGCATCACCTCGTTCAACTGCCGTCTTCCTTCCTATTTACTTGGTTTTTTTTTTGAGTTAATAGACTTAATAAACTAGCGTGCTTTACCAACAACGATTGCATCACTGCTTATCATCAGTCGGGATTGCGGTCAAGCACTATTTTATAGTTATAAAAAAAAAGATACGACTTTCCTTCGTCGCGGATTTTAAAACAAAGAAACTCTGCCATGAAAAAAGGGGCTAAGACTTTACCCTAAACATTGTAAAATATTCACGCAATGTGACAGATCGCTAAAGAATCAATGACTATTTTTTCAGGAAAACGTAGCAATGGCTATAACTTTGTACGGGTTCGGGGACCTGGCCATGAGGGTCATATTCACAATCGTCTCCAAATGGATGGTCAACCTGGGAGTCCAGCAGATATACATTATTGGGGTGCTGATAGCGCTCCTGTCAAGACTGGGTGAGAAGCATTTCGGTATCTTTAGATTGATTGCTTGTTGAAAACTATGCTGTATATAGAGAAAGTTATTTAATCAATTCCAAATGTTGATGATGATGATTAAAATTGATTCTATTTTTAATTTCAGGTATGCTGTGGTCAAGTAGCATTGTAGCCTCGATGGTGTACTTCACATTGATGGGCGTAGCCCACTGTTTTATCGCCGTCCTCGCTCCTCTAGTGATCTCAGATGCTGTAGCCCCTGAACAGTTTACCTCAGCTATGGGTATCTGGCTTTTTGCTATTGGGATATATGGCTTGATTCTTGGTCCTGCTGTTGGTATGTATTGCAACGTCTGTCTACCTATCTGTTAGTGCAATATTTTGACAATTGTGTTCTAGTTTGTATTCATAAATATATACAACGCTATTTTCTGTTTATGCGAAACCTGAATATAATTTGTTCAGAATAAGCAACTAAATCGATTCCAATCATTTTCACACCATGTTATATTTTTCCCAAATACATTTAGAAATTGTTGCAATGTGGTTACCGAGCGCGCCACGCACCTTACTGTAGAGCACAATACTTGCGCACGCGCAACAGCTGACGCCAGAGGTCAACGGATCGCGCTCGCCCACCCGAGCAGAGCGTTGACCATATTTTGTTGGGACAACCAAGTAAGATAATAAGCTCATAACTTTGTGGTTTTCATGATATCTTTTTGAAATTTTGTACATAGATTATTTACTTAAAAATACTGAACACTTGTTTCGGGTTTTGAATAAACAAAAAATGATCTTGTATATTTGTTATGATATTATATTCCTATCTAATCAATATAAATTTTGGCGACTGGTAACTGATTGCTATGACATTTGTTTCAGGCGCCATACGAGATTTCACGAATAGCTACCCAAATGCGTTCCTCACTATGATATTGTTTTACGCATTAGTAGCTGTGCTGTGGTCGATAGAACTTATTGTAAAGAATAACAAAAGAAGAAGAAAGGCAGCAAAAAATTTAAAATCTACTCAATTTAATAAAGTATCTAAATGAAAGTTTTTACAGTTTATATTTATCTAACAAATTAATTAACAAACATTCGTGATGATTGCAATGCGCACAAGTTTATCATGAGATTATTCACTATAGTCTCGAATGTACTTAAATGATGATCGGACAGGAAGACCACTGCAGGCAAATTGTTCCAGTCCTTCGATGTATTCTGAATAAAAGACGAAGCGAAACACTTCGTCCGGATCGTAGCGGTGTCAATAACGTAAAGGGGCCCATATACTGACAGTCCGCCTGCAGTCTCTAGTCCCAGGTCCAAGGTCTGCATAGCTATGCACTATGGTGATTATTGCCTGTCGGCAATGGTTGAACAACGGCTCTGAGCTTACACACTAGCAGGTAGCTCGTAGAACCGATGGCCGATGGGGCAGTAAGGTTCTGGAGTGGCGGCCACAGTGGACCGATGACCTGGTGAAGGTCGCGGGAAGCCGATGGATGCGGGCAGCACAAGACCAGTCATCGTGGAAAGCCTTTGTCCAGCAGTGGAAATCTATAGGCTGAAGAAGAAGAAGGTGGCAGTAGACAGTTTCACACGTTTCGTCATGGACTGTCCAGCTGATACCTGTCGACGTAGGCCTGTAACGGCAAGCGGCCACATACTATGGGTTCGCATTGACCGTCCCGCCGATACGAAATCGTCAGAGGAACTGCGTGTCTGCGATCTTTTCCGGTTAACTGACAGGCTGATATCCACCGGTGAACTGTTGTCCGATGATGGAAAGGTGATGGCGGAATTAAGTCATGTAATTCCTGCGCACACTCTGCAAAATGCATTATATAGAATACTGAAATGCTGGCTACCATATGACTGTGCTCTATGCCTAGGAAATTGTCCTTTACTGAATCTGGATCATAAATACTTATTAGCCTCTTAAAACGCCTTTCCATTGAGTCCAAATTTGCCAGGTGGACATCATTCACGATAATTTTTTGGCCTTTCTTCTTAAACAAGTCGATAGGAAACGCCGACCTCATGTTTTGACACATGATTAACGAGTTAAAGTGTTTGTTCAAACTTACTTAGAAAATAAAATTACTTATCATTTATCATTCGATACGGTCCCGTAGCATATCGAACATAAATCAATAGTAAAAGTCTGACACGCCCTTCCACTTCCCCCAGAGCGGGAGTAGTCATTTGCTGATTTCCCATAAATAAAAAAGGCAAGGCAAATCGAGTTATTGAAATGTGTCTATTTCGATACTATACTAAAGGAAACCCTGTCCGATCCGTGAAGGTATTGTTAGGTATCGATAACGGATTCTACTAATGCCCACAAAGCCGGGCTAAACTTCACTTCAAAAAAATAATCCAAAAAAAAAATAATTTGCAAAAAGAGGTACAATTTATTACATGTGCGGTAGGCAATCCATGCGCAGGCGAGGGCAGGGCATGCGGCACAGTCGCATAGCTTATAATAATACCGTCATAATGGTGTTGTCACTTTTTGCAAATGACCAAATTTCGGGGAAGTTGGAATTAATGCGCGGAAAAAAAAGATTATTTCGAAATTCATTAGTATTGTTACTATGATGATTACGTAAAATTTTATACTATATTTGGTCATGTGTTTACCTAACCTTTATTATCCTTATGAGTCGGACGGGGTTTTCTTTACATATTGTATACAGCCTATTGGATGGCTGTGAATAAATATTGTTACGAATGGACCTTATGTCGATGGCATAAGGTTCAATATCGCGTGACATGCAGTGTGTCACTTGTAAGCCCTATTTCCCCAGATCTAGACATTTTCTAGGTACAATATAAAAACGCATTGCTAGACTTAGGAAGGCCTATCGAATGGTACAGGTCTCAACAGTTTTGTCAACAAAGTGTCGACATCGAAATTTCCAGAAACCCGTTTCCGGGAATCACCGTAGGTACTTATTGAGTGTCCTTGAAGTTATGCGCTATTATTATTACGTCTAGAGGAATCTGGAATGTTCGATCAGCTGGCCTATATATAGCGCTGTGACGCCGGCGCAGAGTCAGTCTGCATTCGACTAACGATTCGAAAACAGCGACAGTTAAGAAGCGATCTTTGAGAATACCTACTGCGACAACTGTAACGAGAACTTTGAGTACTACGTGAAGTATCATCTGTAGTGTTATTGTGTATTTACGACACGGACTTCGTGGACGTAAGAGAAGAATTCGGTGCGACATCAGCTACGTTCTACTTGTCATTGCCTACGATCGTCTGTACCTTCGTTGCTAATAAACTTCGTAACCCTTAACCGGCGTTTAAGTACCCCTAGCCCGTAACAATATGTTGTTGGCTATTCCCATATAATATAATATGTGGTTAATTCAACTATCATCTATTTGCAACATTCTAAGATATACCACATTTTAGTTTTCATTACATCCTTCGAATCTTTATTACTTTTTCCTTTTTTGTACCCATTCCAATCAGGTCCAAACCTCATTTCCGTCTCGGCAGTACACATTCTAACAAACAACTGCTTTACTACGCTCCTTTCATTCCCCAATGTACAGCATTCATTTCGAACTGCACAATATAAGTCAACAAAGTTGTCGACCAAATAGCGCAAGTGCAAACTGAGGAAAACGTAGTAGTGGCCTGTGGAGTCAGTTTATTTATCCGTTGTGGCGAGGCTATTTACTGTGCAGTCACAAAGTACTGAGCTACTTTGGATTCATTCACCGTGTTACCTAGCAGCTAGCGTAAGGTTGGAATCTGTTTCAAAATTCGCAGTAGGGAGGTAGATACCCTACCTTTAGTGAGCGAGATTGTCAAAAATCCAGCGAGGCATTAAGCGCGAACGACATTTTCTTCGTTTGTAACGCGCTGTGTTCCGAATTTAGGGTTACTTTGAGAGGGAAAAACTCTGACACCTAACGCGTTCGTTTTGCTTTCATTTGTTTGGATGGTATACTTTTCTGAAGAACGGCGGTAGTAAGAAAAAGGACTGTTTAGAACAGCAGGTAGTATCAAAACCACTATTTTAGATGGCAGACAAGGTGTATTGAGTAACACAAACCTGAAAGCACAGTTTTCAAAGTAAATGGCCTAGCGACAGATGTCAGTAAATCTACCGATACATAATTCATGAACGGTAGAACTGGACGGTAGCGGACCCTTTTAGACTTTGATTTTATAGACAATTTTCTGTTTTATTAAATACCTGACTTCCCATTCCTACACTGTAATTTTTACATATTGTAGGAGTTTCTCTGCGTGATCGAATCAGAAATGAGGAGATCCGCAGAAGAACCAAAGTCACCGCCATAGCTCTGCTAGTCGCTAAACTTAAGTGGCAGTGGGCAGGGCACATTGCTCGTAGAACCGATGGCCGATGGGGCAGTAAGGTTCTGGAGTGGCGGCCACGTACTGGAAGACGCAGCGTAGGGAGGCCGCCAACAAGGTGGACCGATGACCTGGTGAAGGTCGCGGGAGGCCAATGGATGCGGGCAGTACAAGACCGGTCGGCGTTGAAAGCCTTGGGGGAGGCCTTTGTCCAGTGTCCAGCAGTGGACATCTATAGGCTGAAGAAGAAGAAGGAGCCAATATTAAAAGAGTTACCATCGGATTTCTTGTCGGCTCTCTTTCATAGTAAACGACCATTTAGTATCGTGCACGAAGCTTCTAACTCCCATTTAGATATAATAAAACATTTGTTATATTTTGTTTTTTCTAATTTATGCGATTTCTTCATTATTAATATCGTATTAATTTCTTAATGGAATTTTATAAAAGGTCCTCAAATAATTAATTAATATAATTTGTCATTAATCACGTTACACGTTGGTCATCTATTAAATGCAATTGAAGCAATTGGCAATAAACACATATAAGGTAAAACTCTGATAATTCTAATAGAAAACCGCGGCTATAGTCTCGATGTGCCATCAAAAGGTGCTGAATGGTCTTCTGATGGCCAACCCTGAATGTGAGGTGTTTGCGAATAAATGGAATATGCTTAGGCGTGTATGTTTGGTTTTCTGTGAACGAAAGTATGCGAGAGAGTCTATCGTGCTATGTTTTAGTAGTCGTTTTTAAGATAATTAATGTAATTGTTTATGTTGTTGATATTGTACCGTTTTAATTAACCATCAAATATATAAATAAATAATAAATAAATCACATTCTAAACGCAATGATATTGCTGCATGAAAATTGCTATTGAATTTGATGTCACGGCGTGACTCTCGCCCGAGTAAATACCACCTAAAGGCTTCCTTGATTGGGCATAATAAGTTAACAATTTTATATTGTACGTGTTCACAATACACTTACTTTGCCAACCCAGGCACCCTCAAGGTGAAAAAGGTCAACATTAAGCTGGCCTTCTTTAAAGACCTGAGTTGAATCGAATAATCAATTTTTCCATCCGTGCGTGAATTGAAAGTCTTGATGTGGGGTTGCTACAGTCCGCATGAGACTATAGTACAAAAGGCATAGTTGTGTACCTGTTCCGTACAAAAAAATATTGACCTATCAGTCTACTTTATGTATCTGCAGTTCTTAAAGAGCAATAAAAAGAGCGAGCCCCTTAAACGTGCACATCAGTCTTGAGCAACATCATCACTAGTCTTGAGTGCTCACAAGAAATTTGTACTATACCTAATATTATAAAGCGGAAAGATTTGTTTATTTTTTGCATTGAAGAGGCTCCGACACTACCGGCCGATTTGGAAAGATCTGTCCAGTAGTTTTTCAAATGGACAGAGTTTTTTCAAATCGGTCCAGTAGTTTTGGAGCTTTTTTACCACGAACCACTTACACAATAATATATAATTTGTTTTTTTTTTTTTGAATTATACACTAGCGCTTGACCGCAATCCCGCCTGATGGTAAGCAGTGACGCAATCGTTGATGGTAAAGTGCACTAGTTTATTAAGAGCCTATTCACTCTAGCCTTGAAGGCACTCAAATTGTTTTCCGAAGAAAACACCGCCGCTAGCAAATTGTTGCAGCCCCTCGATGTACGCGGTATAAAAGAGGAGGCGAAACGCTTCGTCCGGATCGTAGTGGTGTTAAAAACGTAAGGGTGGAAACTCTCCGTACGACGGGTTGTCCGCTGGTGGAACGGAGATGGGGGAATTAAATCATGCAATTCCCTCGCAAACTGACCAAAATGCATCCTAAATATCGAATAAAAAAAAAATCGATGATGTTAACACATATTGATAAGAAAAGGTTGGAAGCTTCTATCTTATTATTTTATATTTAGCCCGTAATATCTCACAGTTAGACATAAAAGTGATAAAGGTGGAGTTAAATTAAGAGTGGACTCTAGTGCCGAGGAATTCGAAAAGTAGATACTTGAAGAAACTATTGCCGTTGCGCCGCTTCCAACCTCTCCCTGTAAAGTGCGAAAAGGACAGTTGTAGCTCAGTCTGATTATACCTACAAAAATGTTGACCAAAAGACGTTTCGTAGGTATTCCGCTGTTTTATTTTCCTAAACATGACAGATCCCAATGATTAACATATCAAAATTTAGAGGACAAGTATACTATGCTTCTATTATTTTGTATTTCGTCAAAAATGTATCACATTTGTCCAATAGCGTCTCAATATCGCAGTAGAAATGGGATATTATTCGGGATTTTGAAATACATATTGTGATGGTGGCGGTGGAATAAAACCAACGATGATGACTGATGCCATGATGAACCAATGATGATTGTGCACACAATCAGGTAGATGGCTTAAGTAGTCGTGTTACAATATTATATTTCAATTATAATTAAGTTTTGAAAAAAATCAAATGATAGGGGCACGTATCATCAAGGTGTAAAATTATCAAAAAAAAAATATTGGTCTTAAACCGTTATCCACGACGGGAACAGCGGAATACGTTTATATAGAGAAAACGCCACTAGAGTCCCCTCTTAATCAACATCTTGGTCAACCACGATACTCAATCAGGAGTGACTTTTAAAGCCGTAAAAATCAAAATTGCAACGCTCTGTAACCTCTCTCTAACCAATTTAGTTTAAAATTTAAGGCAAAGCTTAATTGCACATTTATGGACAAATCTTAGTTCAGAATTTGACTGGTATGGATTTACACACATACGCACCTACATATTTATTGTATACTCTATCTAAATAGTACACTGTAGACTGCCTACATTGTTTATCTCATCTTCACCTTAATATTCCATCCAAAGGTTGTCTGTAAAAGATCGCTCTTAGCGATAAGACCGACCGACTTTTATTTATGTATATGTATACAATATGTAAAGAAAACCCTGTCCGACCCATAAGGATAATAAAGGTTAGGTAAACACTTGACCAAATATAATATAAAATTTTACGTAATCATCATAGTAACAATACTAATGAATTTTGAAATAATCTTTTTTTCCCGCGAAGTAATTCCAACTTCCCCGAAATTTGGTATTTTTTATAAAAGTGACAACACCGGTATTATTGTGAGCGAATAGCGATGCGACCACGTGCCGCGTGCCCTGCCCCCCGCCCCTCGCGGAAGAGTTGCTAACAGCACAAGTATTAAGTTATCTCTTTTTGCGAAATAATATTTATTTTTTTAAGGGTTTTTTTTTTCAGTTTAGCCCGGCTTTGTATCCATTAGTAGAATCAGGTATCGATACCTAGCAATACCTTCACGGATCGGACAGGGTTTTCTTTACATATTGTATATTCGTGTATCCATTTTAGTATATTGTATTGTCGCCCTTAGTAAAAACTTTATATTTTAATTCTGTAATCTTTAAAGAGTTTTCTATTCTATGAATCGACAAAACTGTGGCGATACAAACAAAAGCAAGGAGGAAGGTACCAGCATGTGAAAATTGTATTAATAAAAAAGTACTGCAAATAGTGTAAGGAAGTTCTTTTCAGTTCTGCTGATAGCAAATCTGAAGCTGTCATTGTGCTGTACTTAGGTACGAATATAAAATAAATAAATAAATATATACGGACAAATTACACAGATTGAGCTAGCCCCAAAGTAAGTTCGAAACTTGTGTTATACGATACTAACTCAACAATACTATATTTTATAATAGATACATACATAGATAAACATCCAAGACCCAGGCCAATCAGGAAAAGATCGTTTTCCATCATGACCTGGCCGGAGATCGAACCCGAGGCCTCCACGTCGCAGGCAGGCGTGTTGACCGCTGCGCCACGGAGGACGAAAAATGGAGGCTAATGGAGGCTATCTTAGCAGAAGCCGAGATAAAGTGAAAAATAAAGAAAGAATCCGCCTTTGGTAATCATAATCCAATCACACTATATTTCACAGACAGAGTTCTGTGTCATCAACTTCTAGATGATTTCTTTATAGTTCTTAAATTAAATCAACTTAACAGTTGTTGCCTTGGTACTGAACCTGGCAGTGTGGTGACAGGGGAGAAAAAACTTCTAACTTAGAGTTACCACCACATTATTACCCCTGTTATGTTCCGTATCTATGTATATATAATATATATTTGTGTATCTATTTTAGTATATTGTATTAATAATATTTGCACCAACTATAGTCGCATTTGTGGTTCGGGAGGATTTATCCGGCGAACGCAATC
This sequence comes from Sesamia nonagrioides, assembly GCA_017933935.1. Taxonomy (NCBI): domain Eukaryota; kingdom Metazoa; phylum Arthropoda; class Insecta; order Lepidoptera; family Noctuidae; genus Sesamia; species Sesamia nonagrioides. Next base: position 546,701 of record JADWQK010001076.1, on the reverse strand, counting down.
TTTGATTGCCTGGAGAGATCGTAACAGCGATAAGGCAGCCCATTGTATGTTTTTTTTTTTTTTGTATTGAATGTATTTTGTTAGATGTTTGATTGGTGTACGAACGACAGCAGGTCAAGCTACCCGAAACTGTCAAGCATTCCCAACCAACCTTGAGCCATAAAGCTTTATAGATAAAGTTGAAAATATAATAAAGAAATTTGACATATTGTAGTGGCTTGGTGTGCTGTCGTCTGTAAAATCTGTACAATAAATCCATACTAATATTATAAATGCGAAAGTAACTCTGTCTGTCTGTCTGTCTGTCTGTTACGCTTTCCCGCTTAAACTTTCAACCGATTTTGGTGAAATTTGGCACAGATAATCTTAAGACCCTGAGAAAGAACATAGGCAATATATAAATATATAAAAAAAAGTATATAAAGATAGTAATATATAAATAAGTAAATACATCTCCAGCATGAAAGTCATTGTTTAATTTTATAATTTGTTCATAAAACTTCCAATACGATTCCGCTAAAGCTTATGAAGCTCTGGGTTTCCATTGATCGTTGATCACGCGTGAGACCTCAAGTTATTATTATTACTTAACTATTTCACAACAAAATATTCCACAACAAGAAAATCAAACATTAATCATCAATAATTTAATTAGATGCGCATCTAATCGTAAAGAATTTTATATCGAGGCGCCGTTTGTAATTTTATTAAGACACGAGATCGAGATAATAATAATCTGATAAGAGATTAACGACAAAAAAGGTTTGTTCAAATCTCTAGTTTGAGTTGAAGATAAACTATAGTCAAAGATATAGGTTGGTTTTGCAAAAACCTAGTAATTATGATTTGGACAATAGACTCGGACTCATCATCATCATCCCAGCGTTAATCCCAGTCGCATCCGAAGCCTTTTCAGCTTTGGAGTCTGGGGTCCGCTTTACCAGTCCAACTGCTGATATGGCTAAACTTCGACATTTTGCGTGAAGCGACTGCCGTCTGACCTCCACAACCCGAAGGCGACATCGAAGCATTGCAGTTAGACAAATTGATGGATTTTTGAGGGCTCCAACAACCCGTAACGACTGCCAATAGATATTCGTATGGCAACCGGGACCAACGGCTTAACGTGCTTTCCGAGGCACGACCAGACCAGTGCAAATATTCATATTCATGCATACAAATAAGTATTTGTATGCATGAATCCCGCACAGTGCAAGTGCACTGTGCGGGGATCGAACCCGCGCCACCTTGCGCAGCGGCCGCGTCCGCTACCGCTACGCCACGGAGGCTGTCAATACATAGACAATAGACTCGGACTGAACGATATATAACAAGCTAACGTAACAGAGTGATTTTACTAATAATCTTGTTTCATCATCATCAACCTTTTTATCCTCCCACTGCTGGGCACAAGTCTCCTCTCTTACAGAGAAGGATTGAGCGTAATCACCACGCTTGCTCAATGCGGGTTGGCGATTTCAGACTTAAAAGTCCAGGTTTCCTCAAGATGTTTTCCTTCACCTTCAGTCATTGGTGTGCAAGATATACTTAGAAAGTACATATATAACTTTAGAAAAGCGGGTCAATGCGGGTTGTTTACTCCATGTTAAATTGACATAGACCCCGATTTACTTGTTCGGAACTAAATTAAATTTAAGTTCCGTGCATATTTTCCTTTCTAATTAATTTAGAAAAGCACAGAACATAAAATGTTAGTTAAGACCTGTCAAATTAGTACCCTCCTGAAGTAAATTGATGTATTTTTGGTCGCCATGCTTATAATCGCGTCTAAACTCTCTATGGAGTATCGTAATTTGACAGGATTAAACTATAATGGTGTCTTCTATCCTTTTCTTAATGAAATAGAGAGAAAAAGATGCAGAATCAGAATCAGAATCAGAATTTTATTTGCAAAACATAGCAAAACAAAACATGAAGGTCTTACAATTAGATAAATGAGCGCTATGTTTTGCCGTGAAGGCATACAAATATAGAGATCATAAAATCATTAAAAACTAAAAAAATAAATAAAGTACTTAACACAAATGAAACTATCACAAAAAAAAACATCAGGCGGGATTGCGGTCAAGCGCTAGTTTATAATTTATACTAGCTTTCCGCCCGCGGCTTCGCCCACGTGGAGTTCGGTTAAATCGCGCTCTTTAGATTTCCCTCGGGAACATCAAATTTTTCCGGGATAAAGGGTAGACTATGTTTTTTCTCAGGGTCTAAAGATTGTCTGTGCCAAATTTCATCAAAATCGGTTGAGAGGTTTAAGCGGGAAAGCGTAACAGACAGACAGATAGACAGAGTTACTTTCGCATTTATAATATTAGTATGAATTTAACATTATAGGAAACTTACATGCATGTAAAATATTAAAAAAAACATCTCCTAAAAAATCTTCTACAGTATAATAACATTTATTAATTAACTAGCTTTCCGCCCGCGGCTTCGCCCGCGTGGAGTTCGGTTATATCGCGCTTTTTAGATTTCCCTCGGCAGCATCAAATTTTTCCGGGATAAAAGGTAGCCTATGTTCTTTCTCAGGGTCTAAAGATTGTCTGTGCCAAATTTCATCAAAATCGGTTGAGAGGTTTAAGCGGGAAAGCGTAACAGACAGACAGACAGACAGACAGACAGGCAGAGTTACTTTCACATTTATAATACTAGCTTTCCGCCCGCGGCTTCGCCCGCGTGGAGTTCGGTTATATCGCGCTTTTTAGATTTCCCTCGGGAACATCAATTTTTTCCGGGATAAAAGGTAGCCTATGTTTTTTCTCAGGGTCTAAAGTTTGTGTGTGCCAAATTTCATCAAAATCGGTTGAGAGGTTTAAGCGGGAAAGCGTAACAGACAGACAGACAGACAGACAGACAGACAGACAGACAGACAGACAGATAGACAGACAGACAGACAGAGTTACTTTCGCATTTATAATATTAGTATGGATTAGTATGGATAGAGAGTGGAGACTTTTCTTAAATTTTACTCTACTCGCACTAAACTTAAAATTAGTTTAGTTTCTTATCAAAGGAATCTGCGCCATTTTGTCTTGACTACTGCTAGATTTTGAACATTTTAAATTACCAGAACTGGCCTCGTGGTCTGAACGAAAATATATCAAAAATCTGCCCGTGTAGGTACGTATTTACTACTATGATAGCTTTCACCCTATCTATTCATCATTGAGTTGATCTATAACTAGTGATGTTTAAAATAATCTTCCCAGTTAATGAACTTTTGCCTACTTCGTACTAATATCATTAGGTGAAAAGTTTGTTAAGATGGATGTAAGGATGTTTGTTACTGTTTCTAGCAAGAATTACTGTTCAGTAATTTAGTAACATATTTTTATTTCGATATTCTCATGGAATCGAAACTTAAAGCGATGGAAACCGCGAGCGTAGCTAGTAGCTAATATAAAAAAAGAATTGTAAATGATGTTGATGATAAACCGAAGAAATATAATACAGATAATCTTAATTGTTCACAAAAACAAACTTTTCTTTGGCATCAAATTTCGCAGCCAGCGTATTGCGATATTTTTTATCAAATCCATCTAGAACCACCAGTGGAAACTACCGCTGTTTATTTGGTTCATATTTGTTAACATTAAATTTCAAATATGGGACCTTCATCAAACACTAGTACACCTTGAGTCATTTATGAGTCCAAATGTTAACCACGATTAACTAAACTGTGGTTCTATTTAATTGATTACGCCAAAGTGCCTACGGGGTAGTTGTATGATTTTTTCTTAAATATTTGAGTCATTACAGCTTTGGTTTCTACAAGCATGCAGCCTGAACCGAACATAGTTCGAACTTGTATACCTAGTTATATTCATCAAGGGTAAGTTGGAAAGATTGATAACCCTGAAAGGTTAGGAACCTTTTACTGAAAACATAACAGGAATCATCACACGATGTCTTCCAATTTTATCACGCACTAGAATTTTTGTTTTTGAGTTGTTGATGAGTATATATGTATACCTAGGACAAACATTCCGACTAGGTAGGTCCGACTTCGAGAAGAATTGTCTTGTCGTATTCAGCTCGGCTGGGCAGCGTTCGGGAAGCTACGCTACATCTTCTCGTCGTCCAAGATACCACAGTGTCTCAAGATTAAGGTCTTTGACCAGTGTGTGTTGCCAGTGATGACTTACGGAACTGAAACGTGCTCGCTCACAATGAACCTCATACGAAGGCTCAGAGTCACACGAAGGGCTATGGAAAGAGCTATGCTTGGAGTTTCTCTGCGTGATCGAATCAGAAATGAGGAGATCCGCAGAAGAACCAAAGTCACCGACATAGTTCTTCGAGTCACTAAAATTAAGTGGCAGTGGGCAGGGCACATTGCTCGTAGAACCGATGGCCGATGGGGCTGTAAGGTTCTGGAGTGGCGGGCACGTACCGAAAGACGCAGCGTACGAAAGCCCTCAACAAGGTGGATTGATGACCTGGTCGCGGGAAGCCGATGGATGCGGACAGCACAAGACCGGTCATTGTGTAAGGCCTTGGGGGAGGCCTTTGTCAAGCAGTGGACATCTATAGGCTAAAGAAGAAGACGAAGAAGAATTTCTACACTTGGAGTTGTAGCTGAGCAATCCAACAGTGCGCATCACAGCTTGTCAAAAACACACACTGTTGAATTTGTAAGCCTGGGAACAAGGCGGTGCATTGAAAACCAACAAGCGGATAAACGAAATATGATGCCAAAACAAAGGTATCCTAAAGATTAGTATTGTGGTGTACGCAGGAGTTAATTACTATCAGCGTTATGTATACCTATTAATTAAACTGGGATCAGTAATTTCCTAATTAGCTACCATTACCATTTTTTTTTGTTGTTTAGTCTATTCTGTCCTACCGCCACCTCTAATCAGCTCTCGCAGTACGGGTACAGGTCACTTAACCACCGCTTTTAGCACCGTGCATCTTCAGGCACACACTGTGCGGAGACTTTTGTCCTGTGATCTACTTGCACGCTTCTGATATGACTCGACCAATCCTGTCTGAGCCTGGCTGCCTTCTTGTCGACGTCTATTATACCCATTTTACAACTTCTCACATTTACCTAAGACTATGTATAATATTCCAGCTACTACTGGTCTGTAAACTTCACCTTCGATTCAGTACGCTCGAATTCATTTAAATTCTTCTGTTAATGTGTAAAATGATTCGCTCTTGGCAGTAATAGGGTTATAAAGATATATTCCGAAAATTTCCCTTCAGTGTGATGATATGACATAGTGGTATTACATTTGTGGACACTAGCATTTTAAATACCCCCTGTAAAACTAGATCTGTTTATTTGAGCTACTTAGAGTAAATGTTGATTTGCGGTTGCTTGAGATAAAATAATCCATTTTAATATATGTTGCATTGGGTTTCCTTCCTGACCTTGCTTTAAGATGACAATAGCAGCAGATTTTTATCATTGCGTATTCGTTAGGATTTTAGCCACTTACGGCAAAACCATGTTTTCATGGCCCGGGTTTTATGTATGTCAGAAGATTGGCTAAGCTCTTACAAGCAAATGACAAATATATGCAGCAATATACGCAGTTTTGCATGTATACATGGTTGTTCACTAGAATCTTTGAAGAAATCATCAAAATATTGACATATCTACTTTGAATTTTCGCCAATGGCCTTGTCCTCTTTTCATCGGCAGCCACTGAGCTTGAACATATGCTCCAAAAACTCAGCAAAGAAAACCTGGAGCTTGGAATGATGATATATACAGTATGTTAACTAACAGAGGGCGTTCCCGTTAACCCGAAATAGTATAGCATACATACATCCTAAAAAAAATATTTCCATTCGAAAACAAAATGTTTTAAAATTTTTTCAATATGAAAATATTCAATAAAAATTTTAAATTGACATGTAAAAGAAACACACTGTACACGCGAACTTGAAAGACGGCAACGTCGCAATTTATTTATGATACTACGCTACTATTTTGATTTAAAACAGGAGGTTTCAAATTTATTTTCAATTATGTTTTTTTTTTATTCGGATTATTTTATGCTTATTTTTCTATGCTGATATTTTTATTTTAATCTATTAATGATATATATTAACGAGTTTAAGGGAACGCCCTCTGTTATTTAACATACTGTATATATATCTAAGACCAAAGTCATGTGCAATGAAATAATTATTAGAAACAGGGAGAAATGGCAATATGCCTAGGAGTAATTTTGCATGTGCCAAGTAGTCTCTTTCCAGGCAAGATAAGATAAAGTACTCGCGAGATGAACGGAAAACCCCAGAGAGAGCTACTGATCCATGAAGGTTAGTTGCCTATGGCACTGCAACATAGGTTCACGTATAAACGTTTGCCTTCCTTGGTTCCCATTGTTTACCGTCTTAATTTATAGTGCACAGAATTTGACTTTAACTAACATTCAGAAGTCCAAACTCAAGATCTGCCAACGAGCACTGGAGCGTATTGTAATAAGTGTCAAATTGATGGATCATGTTCGTAACACATTTATACTGCGGTCCAGAATAAAGATAGCTGAATTGGCTAAAAAAAGGGGGCAAATGGGACTAGGCAGGACATCATTGACTACAGTTGGTGCAGTGGTTGAGCGATCGACTCCTGTGCTGCATATCGCGGTTCTTTTCTTGCACGTAACTAATATTTGTACGGCCTAATGGCCTAGAGGTAATTATTTCGTTCTGGTTGTTTGCGTTTACAAATATTAAAAACTCTCGTGGTATAAATGTTTGTAAACGCACCCACGATACAGGGGCAATGCCTAGTGTGAGACAATATTTAAAAAATCAATCACAGATATATGCTCTGAGACAGCGAGGAGCGGCAGACCACAGGATATGAAGAGATGAACTGGATAGGCTCAGTACAATCTGTGAGGACGCGCGGGCTTACGATTGATGGTTCCTTAAGTGTTATGACTTAATGAATTAATTATTCGAATAAGTAATATAACATTGTAATTGTAATGTAAAATCTTTTACTTCTTTTATTTAAAAGTGTCCAATATTTCAGCATCTATAGAAAAATGCCTCCACGAGAGTGCAGTAAAAATTAAATTAATTAAAGACTGATACTGGCGCCGATTCTGTTATTAAAAACCTAAACTATTTTTAAGTGCATCTTTTTCTTTCCATTTTACCAAGTAAAGGACAAAAGATAAAATGTAAGTTTAGACCTGTCAAATTAGTGCGCTCCTGATGTAAACTGGCGTATTTTGAGTCGCCATGTTTATAATCGCGTCTAAACTGTCTATGGAGTATCTTAATTTGACAGGATTAAACTAAAATGTTATCTTCTATCATTTTGTTAATGAAATGGAAAGAAAAATATGCAATTAACTTAAAATTTGTTTGGGAACAACAGAATCGGCGCCGTCGACTGAAAATCCTATTATTTTGCATCATCATCATCCCAGCGTTAATCCCAGTCGCATCCGAAGCCTTTTTCAGCTTTGGAGTCTGGGGTCCGCTTTACCAGTCCAACTGCTGATATGGCTAAACTTCGACATTTTCCATGAAGCGACTGCCGTCTGACCTCCACAACCCGAAGGCGACATCGAAGCATTGCAGTTAGACCAATTGTAGGACTTTTGAGGGTATTTTGCATCAGTTCTACATAAATCTGTACTGAAACCTGACACAATAGTTTACCCCCGGATGAAAAGCACAACGATCTTGTTATTGCAGACTAGATATCGACATAAAAATATTACGAAATATTCCAAGCAACCATCGTAAAATCCGTGTTATAACCTACATGCGACGGATTTTTCCACAAAAACAAAATAAGCAGTATCTACTCTGATGAAAGTTGTTCGAGTTAACGATGTTACCGCGTGGGCTGTTAACTAGATAGGTAGAATGGATGGATCAAAGAATAACAGAATACAGAAGCGTTGCGAACCCAGGAGGGTCGAAGCAAGAAAAACCTGTTCAGGAAAAGATTCATAGACAACTCCGCCCTGGAGTGTACTATATGTGGTGCTTTTCCACAAACCATAAGGCACTCTATATTGGGTTTTGATTTTTTGGTCAGCTGTATGTTACAGAAATTGATGAACTCTGGAGCTAAACAAATAATAATACTTACTTTTTGCAAGAATATAAGTGTACAAAATAGTATGCTTTTCATATAAATAAAAGTTGCCCATTTACATTCTGCCATTACATGTGGTGTACAAATAGGTATATTAAAGATATTAAAATTTAAATATGTAATTGTTTTTAAACTCACCACCTTAGTCAGTTGCCGATATCAATTCATAAAATGTCAGATATATTTAATAAACTGCCTAAAAACTGGAGAGAACTGAAATTGCCACTGTTTAAAAAAATACTGCAGAACTTTCTTATTCGTAAAGTATATTATAATATTTTAGATTTCCTTAATGAGAAAGATTTTAATGTTCCGATTGCATACAAAGGGAAGAACCACAATACATATTCCTAATAAAATGTAATTCTTTATTCTTATTTTTATACTCAACAATTTTTATGTACGTTTGTAACGCTCAATTATAATATATTGTGTAGTGTTATTTTATTAACCTACATATACTTACTTCTTCATACTCATATATCATTCATTTCTGCAGGTCATAATACGCATTCTAGTATTATGAGGCGCTGTTCTGATACTACACCAAGACTCATTATTCTGCTTACAGACACGGTCCTCAACTTCAAGCCTAAGTTTCGGCGACTTGGCGATAACTAGGCGTAAGAAGTTGTACCTGTGCTGTACCGTATTCATTTTTCCTACACAACACAACGCTATAATTTAATATTAAACTTATATTTACATATTTACAATAATATTTTCATTGTTATGACAGTTTTTGACAACGCTGTTGATTATGTCTCTATGACAACCCTTTTTCTTCTAAATTCTTAACTGCCCGCTATCTTTCTATCGGATTTGTTATGCCGAACTCCTTTACGGTATTTTATATTACTTTTAAATATTCAAATATTCAAAATTCTGTGGAATGCTGTTCTGCGAGGTTTCTTAGGCAGCCCTCGCAGAACGTTGCGAGTTCAGCTTGAGTCGCGGCCTGGTGCTTACATGTGTTTACTAGTATATTTATAGAGTGTTTTATCTCTGCAGAGCCCTCCTAGGGTTACCCTCTCCCTCGCGGAGAGGGGACCCTCCTATCGTGCTGCTGCCGGCTCTCCGTTGCAGGGGCCGGTCCTGCTGTATTTCTGCTGCCTGGTACTGTCTCTGTTGGCGGCGCCACCGCCTCTGATGGCGGCGCCGCTGCTGTAGCCGGACCTCTGCCGCGGGAGCCGCTTTTCGCTGCAGTTTCTGGATCCCTCGCTCCTCTACAACTCTTCTGCGACCCTCAACCGCCTGCCTACAGCTGTCGCCGGCCCTCAGCCGCTGGGCTTCAGCCGCCGAACCTCTGCACCGGCCCTCTTCGCTGACCCTCAACCGCCTGCCTTCAGCCGCCGGGCATCTGCGCCGGCCCTCTTCACCCACCTTCAGCCGCCGGGCCCTCTGCGCGGCCCTCCGCCGCCGAGGCCGTTACGGAAGCTTTACTTTTTATATTTTATTGTGTACCTTTTTATATTTTACTTGTACCTCACCTCATCACTTCATTTAATCATCATTTTTATACTTTTATCTTTACTTTGCTTTTGCTATTTGTTTTATTTAATAAATTCTTTGTTTTCGTCCCTCTTCCCTCTTCTTTTACTGTCTAACACGACAATTGCATGCCGATTGGTAAAATATGGCTAATCTTACTACCTTTATTTATGTAACAACATTATTGTACCCATATTTGCAAAATAAATTGTCTTTGTCTTTGTCTATTAATTAAAATGTCCATGAATATTTTTATAAGTCTAAAAACTAATGCTAATGCAATTCAAATTGTATTCGCAGTAGTATCTTGACTGCGAATACAATTTGAATTGCGATGACCATTGCAAAAAGATAGCGGCTTGAATTTCTTAGCCTTATAGCTTTTTCACAAAGCATAAAATATTTAACTGCAAGAATGAGTCAGTGTCGCATCTACACAAATAAATTTTCCTTGGCTTTAGTAAAACATAGTTAACTCATCGGAAGTGTAGGAAGGTTCTATCGAGTTAACATTTTTTCCACTACACTTCTATTTTAGTAGTTTATATTTTTAAGGTTATTAACCGTTAATGTTATAAATAGTTGGTCAACTTAATGTCGTTTAAAAGAGAGATACTATTAATTGGGCTATTTGGATAAAATTTGTTATCAAAGAAATGTGCTGGTAGATTCTTGTGACTTTTTTGTGGAACTCACTCCCGCCTAACATACGTGATTTAAACACTATTTCTATATTTAAAGGTCGATTAAATGACCATTACCTTTCTTCTATACTGTGAGAATTTGTTTCTTATATGTACATATATGTTTATACATTTTAGTAATATGTACATATTTGTTATCCATACTAATATTATAAATGCGAAAGTATCTCTGTCTGTCTGTCTGTCTGTCCGGCTTTCACGCCAGAACTACTTAACCGTTTGTAATGAAATTTGGTACACAGATAGTCCAGAGTCTGAGAAAGGACATAGGCTATATTATAACATCCCGCTATGACCAATAGGAGCAGAGCAATAACAAAAAATGTTGCGAAAACGGGAGAAAACTCGGACGTACATATTGCTACCATTATTTTAACAGCCGCTTATTTAATATCAACTGAGCTCTTTTAATTTTTTTTGGAATGGACTAGGGCTTTGAAATTTGCCATAAATATTGTTTATTGTTAGCAAGAAAAGTGAGTTTGTTTGTTCCGCTTTCACGCTGTAGCTACTGAACCGCTTGCTTTGAAATTTTGCAGACGTAAAGTTAGAAGTCCGGATTAAATAATAGGGTACTTTTATCTCGAAAAATTTTATATTCCCGAGAGAAAATAAAAATACCAAATTCCACGCGGGCGAAGCCGCGGGTGGAAAGCTAGTAAACAATAATTACGTAATTACCTATAGTAAATACTCATGTCATTATTTTTTTGGTTTATATTTTTAAGTATATTTAATATTATTGCTTTTATACTTATCATAATTCATATGTTATTTCCTCCTTGTTCACATACTATTGTCTACATTTTTGTTTTACTTCTCCTTTCGCAGGTCTGCTGAAAGAAGTTTTTTTTAAGAAATAAGCAGCACCTTTAGCACCGTAATCAGAACCTTATTTTGTCTTAGCATGTATTATATTGTGTGTACATAAATAACAAAATAATAATAATCCTACGTATTAATTTATTTAGTGTAATAATATAAATAATTAAGGCGCGACACGTGTGTTCCACATTATTTAGACATGTGTCTCCTTTGTTATTACAGCTGAGCTGCTGCTTGCGACTTTGTCTCCGTGTATTTTGATTTAGCTTATTCAGTAAAAATATTTATTATCAGAAAAAACGTTAAGCGAAAACAAAGAAATGCTATGCACCCCGTCTTATAGCACCGTTTACACGTGCAATTAACAAAACAAAAAAAAAAAATACGACAAGGAGTTCGCTGGCGAAAGAAGAGTTCTTTCCTTTTTTTTTTTTTTTTTAAAGGTGAGATTCAACTTTATCTCTTGATCAATGATCTCTGTGGAATCGATGCCATAATTTTGCCAATAACACGTGTAACAAATTTTAGAAATTCTTTGAAAATTTTATTTCACTATAATGGCGGATATCGCCAATGACAGTTTAAAAAGAAGGCCGCGTGAACCGTCAATGAGGGGGATTTGTGGCAAAGTCATGATATGGCCTCTATGCTGCTTTCAATGTCCTTTGTGAATTATTTACTAAATGCAGTTTTTACTATATAAATCAAGCGCTTTTATTTAGTAAACGACACTATAAACACACTCATCTTATCTATCCCGTCAAAATCCGAAAGAAAAGTTAGCTGAAGTGACTAATCACAGCTGACATTAGATTCAATCCCTAGCATTATTTGGAGCGACAACTCAATCCACGCTCGCTTAGAGCGTGGATTGAGCTGTCGCTGAAGTGGAGAACCTAAGTGAGATGGTTACAGAACTACACTGATAGCTTCTTTGGGTAGTGGAATACTTCAACTAAGTATTACAGCACCAGGACGGCCAACTGCTGAATTATCACGTGGTTAAACTTCCCTACCAACTCAGCCTACAGCACAGAATACTAGGCTCAGCACCTTAATTGCGCAACACACTACTTATTGTACTATCAATTGGTAATAATCTTAGATAGTACAACTATCTAACTTTAAATATGGTTAAAGGTTTGTATTATTGTTATGTGTGTATTATGTTAGGCAAAGGGTTGTAATCACGCAGCTCGCCGCCCGGTTAGGACCAGGCCCGAGTAGGCGGAGCGTTATATTTCACGCGCGCCTCAATGAGATGTCAGCACATCGTGACGGGGTCCACGAAGACCGATGCCTCTAGAGTCAGGATTGTGGGTTGGTTAAAAAAGAAACCATGGCCCTGGCGTATAGGCAAGTGAAGAAGAAACACGGGTGGGTTTTAGTCAGTAAAAAATTGACAATCCCTTCCGCTCCGCCCAGAGCGGGAGAGGTCATTTGAGGATTACCCATCCCAACAAAAAAAAAGGGCTGCAACCACAGATGGGTTATATTTTATTTGATCGTGAAACTTCTTCATCAAAGCTTATTATCTGGTGCTTGTATAACTCCACGTGTGTAATTGTAAATATATTTTTAACACCCTTGCTCGTAAAGCTGATGTAATTCCACCGGTTTTAAATATGTAAAGCAGGCCATAACAAACGCGTGTGTTATCAAAGCAAATAGTTGAGTTATAGTCCATACAAATTCCATAACAGCATTATTTTCCATTTCAGGTAATTATGGAACTGATCGCCGCCGCACGGCTCGCGCTGCGCGCTGTTCCATATTTGAAATGGCAAATAATAATACTAATGGCGGGAAAGCAACAGTGTGCATTCACAGATTGAGTTTATTTAAAATGAACAAAATATAAAATACTTTTTTTTTCTGTTCCCTCGCAAGTGTGTTAAAAAACGTCGTACGATATGCGTGCGTGTTGATTATAAAATGCTCGGCTCAATTACACCCTCGCCTTCGGCTCGGGCTGAAATTCCGCCTCGCATGTTATAACCATCATTACGCACTAATATCGTAATGTACTATTTTAACACCCTTGCTCGTAAAGCTGATGTAATCCCACCGGTTTTAAATATGTAAAGCGGGCCATAACAAACGCGTGTGTTATCAAAGCAAATAGTTAAGTTATAGTCCATACAAATTCCATAACAGCATTATTTGTCATTTCAAATAATTATGGAACTGATCGCCGCCGCGTGGCTCTAGCCAGTGAGCAGCGCGCTGTTCCATATTTGAAATGGCAAATAATAATACTAATGGCGGGAAAGCAACAGTGAGCATTCACAGATTGAGTTTATTTAAAATAACTGATGTCCTATTTGAAATAAACAAATTTGTATTTGTTTGTATTTAAATGAGTATTTGTAAAAAAAAAACAGTTTATTCGGTAATTTAAAAACTTGACTGCATGCTCTAGCATCTTTGCCAACATTTTCACGCAGCTACGGCAGAAAATAAACCTCGCGCCATTTTTCTCAAATTTTCTTTTCTTTGTACTTGTATTCTGAATATCTTTTTTTCTGTTTCCTCGCAAGTGTGTTAAAAAATGTCGTACGATATACGTGCGTATTGGTTATAACATGCTCGGCTCAATTACACCCTCTCCTTCGGCTCGGGCTGAAATTCCGCCTCGCATGTTATAACCATCATTACGCACTAATATCGTAATGTACTATTACTAACGTACGGTCACCAAAAGAGCTGAATAAAGCACCCTGAAAAATTGGGTAACGCACTGGTACTATCAGTTGGAATCATTTTAATTTTTTTTTTCGGTGGTAGGCCATAATATCGGCCGCCGGCAAGAGTTACCACCCATCAGACAAAGTCTTGCCGCCAAGCGATTCGTCGTGTGCCGGCATGATGTCTGGTGAAGCCGTACGGAGGACGGGTCTGAGCGATTGTGTTGCGATGTGTGCCGGGTACGATGCACCAAAAGTTATTGTGTCGGGAGTTTGGTCGTGGAGGGTCTCCAGATCAGTCTCCCTCTGGCGCAGCATCGGTGGTCGTGCTGTTCAATTTAACATTGCATCACCTCGCTCACCTGCCGTCTACCTTCCTATTCACTAAGTTTTTTTTAAGTGACTGATTGGTAACCCTGATTTAACTCGAGACGGTCTTCAAAGCCTAGTGCACAGGCGTAGAGTAGCCAGCCTTTCGGTGTTCTATAGGATGCATTTCGGGGAGTGTGCGATGGAATTGCATGATTTAATTTCCCCCATCTCCGTTCCACCAGCGGACGACCCGTCGTACGGCTGGTTTCCACCCTTACGTTGTTAACACCACTACGATCCGGACGAAGCGTTTCGCCTCCTCCTTTATACCGCGTACATCGAGGGACTGGAATAATTTGCCAGCAGCGGTGTTTCCGTCGGACTACAATTTGAGTGTCTTCAAGGCTAGAGTGAATAGGCTCTTAATAAACTAGTGCGCTTTACCATCAACGATTGCGTCACTGCTTACCATCAGGCAGGATTGCGGTCAAGCGCTAGTTTATAATATATTAAAAAAAAAGATAGGCTTAATTAACTAGCGCGCTTTACCATCAACGATTGCATTACTGCTTAACACCAGGGATTGCAGTCAAGCACTAGTTTTTAATGTAAAAAAAAAAAAAAAATTGAAGCATATTGCTAATCCATTGTTCCGTATGTTCGAAAAATCTGTTTGCACAACAACTTATATAACACAATGAATGTTGATCAACTGTCAAAATGAAACCCATTGCTACTGATAGTTTGTTACGTTATTACCCTACCGGTACCCTAATTGCGTAACACACCATTACAATCAATGGGGAATTATTTTAAAACCAATTGCTAACCCATAGCCCTATATTCAGAAAATGGCCGCTTAACAATGTAAATAATGCACATACTTATTTATTTATTTATTTAGGTAACCAACAGCGATACATAATATATTTTACAAATATGAGTACTTATTACATTACAATATTACTAGCTTTCCGCCCGCGGCTTCGCCCGCGTGGAGTTCGAATATATCGCGCTTTTTAAATTTCCCTCGGGAACATCAAATTTTTCTGGGATAAAAAGTAGCCTATGTTCTTTCTCAGGGTCTAAAGATTGTATGTGCCAAATTTCATCAAAATCGGTGTAGAGGTTTACGCGGGAAAGCGTAACAGACAGACAGACAGACAGAGTTACTTTCGCATTTATAATATTAGTATGGATGGCCAATTATAGGTTTCCCTGTGTAACTGGAAAGTATAATTTTAAAGCATGCGAACAGACTACTATCAAATACACACATACACAATTAAAAATAATAAACAATACAGAGGTTTAAACAATAAATAACATAGTTAACAATTATGAAAATGAATTTAAAACAAGTAAAGTAGGACATTGACAGCAGAAGATAGTATAAAGAGATGAAGAAAATTTGTTGGTTGTCATTTATCCGCATTTATAGTTTCGACTATTCGTTTTTTGAATGTCCGTTTACTATGGTAAAATAAATCCACTTTTGATAATTCTGAGAAATACGTTCGAGCAATGCGAGTCAGTACACACTTGCTGGCATAGTTGGTGGAGTGCCTAGGAACGTGCAACATTGGCGTGTGACGATTGACGCAATGATTGTCGTTAAAATGTCAAAATGAAATCCATTGCTACTGATAGTGTGTTACGCTATTACCCTACTGTCTCATTTTTGAAGTGAAAATTTCTTTAGCGACATTGTGTACTTTAATTAGATGGGGAAGAAGTATTGAATTCGCGTTTGACCGACGCAACACCGTCATATGCTTTATATTTATACTCTATACAAAAATATAAAGCTGAAGAGTTTGTTTGTTTGAACGTGCTAAACTCAGGAACTAATGGTCCGATTTGAAAAAAATATTTTTGGGTTGGATAGCCCATTAATCCAGGAAGGCTTTAGGCTAAATACCATCGCTGCGACCAATATATAAAAAAAACGCGAACAAAGTCGCGGGTGGCCGTTAGTGTAAAATAAATGCATAACAATGGGGATTTCAGTTTTCACTTTTGTCGGTAAGTCCCATGACTGCATTTTTTTTTTGTTTTATCTCGTAGGTGCAATCAACAACCACATCAATAATAACTGGTTGATAGACTGCTTCATGACAGAAATGACACTCTAGTCTAGACTTAAATGGCAGTTACAATAAAATTGAAAGGCATTATCACTAGAGTAAGTGCCAAAAATTTATTTCGATAAGATAAATTGTTTGTCGTCACCGGAAAAATTAAAACATCTGTTGCAGTTTACTGTACATTACAACATTTGCTTTAATGTAATTTATCTGTTTAGTTTACTTTTAAATTCTCAAGTATTTTTTATGAGTGGGTACAAGCGTTCTACTTATTTTTGTAATTATAATTCCATCGTCAAGTAGAATATAAGATTATTTTTTGTGTATGCGAAACTCGAAACACGTGTCCAGTATTTTTAGGTAAAGAATCTATGTAAAAAATTTAAAAAAAGATCGCCATATATTATTTCTCCAAGGGTCTGAAACCGTTTTCTCCCTTTTTCTCTCTTTCTATCGAACAAATCTGATCGTCCGACTCACCAATCGACAGATATTCGTCCCTGGTACCATGGAATACTATTTTCAAATTATTAGTATAGTGCGAATTTTTCGCACGGGTCAGCTATACTCCATTTATTATAACATTAGAAAAAAGAGGCTCGCAGAAGCAGGAGTACAAAACCTTTTATTTTGAAGTCAAGTTCGAACAATTTTAACAAATAATGTATGTGATTTTAATGTAAGTGTATGACTTCTATGTATGGCAAAGCGTATTCTATGTATCTACTCATGACGATGCTTGGAATAGATACATGAAATGAAAAAAAAAATAGTAACAATCAGTTTATTAAAAACTATTATTTAAGGCTATTAAATAAGGGAAAAGGTTTTGCCACCTTAATGATATAATTAATGGATGTGATAGATATGTGAATTCTTTATTCATCATCCTCTGATGATGATGAAGAAGATTCACCAACATTAATAATGAATCTTTCTACAACATTATCCATTATACCATCAAGTTGGCAAAATCTTTCCTCTTCTTTAATCGTATGAGCAATGCAAGATTGCCATTTCTCTGCAGTTATATTTGTGAGTGCTTGAGGGAGCAACTGCTTCACTTCCTCTAATTTAAAACATTTATTGTTTTGTGCTACATATCCCTTCACTTGAGCCCATACTAATTCGATTGGGTTGAGCTCGCAGTGGTAAGGTGGGAGGCGCAACACTAACACATTTTTTTCTTTAGCCATCTCATCTACTACAAACTTTTGGTACAAATGTTTTACTTGTTTCACTTTCTCTATTAAAGTGGCCCTAAGGTCTTTTTCCTCAAAAGGAATACTTTTGTTTTTCAGCCACTCCTGAATATCTGCCTTTCGTGTGGCTGTAGTTGGCAGCTTCTCCACTTTTCTTGAATGATATGGCGCATTATCCATAACAATAACTGAACCACTCTCGATTTTAGATAATATTAGTTTGAACCACTTTTCAAAATTGTGTGCATCCATTTCAGAATGGTAGTCTCCATCACACTTTTTGGCTTCAAATATTAGTTCACCATCCATTAAAAACCCATCTGTTGATCCTGTGAAATGAAATAAAAACAAATCAATAATTGTGTACCGGTGGCATAGAATACTTGATTGCTGGAAATAGATTTTAACCTTTAAATAGCAACCGAAATTAATTGCATCATTAATGTCCGTGAACAGATGATTCTAAAACCATAAACATCTTTCTCCGAGGGAAAGTATTAAGACTTAACCAGTTTTAGTGACCGAAAATGCAGTGGTCATTTTATTAATGTTTTGGTAATGTGACAATTGTTAATGAATTAAAAATAAAATAAAAGTTTTACCAATATGGCCAATGATAAGACGTTTCCCTTTTCCAGTTGGGTTCTTTAAACCAGTTGATAAGCCTGCTCGGTGTGCTTCCTTTGAAGACTTAATAGTGGTGTCTTGCCATACCTTGCTTTTTGTGTGTCCTGTTTGTATAATTAAAGTTGTAGATGTAAATGCAATATTAATTCAACTTATGTTGAACTAATAATACTTCACTGTATTGTTTTGCATAAAGGAGGTTTTACATAACTTGATAAGCTATTTACCGAGTTATGTAAAGCCTCCTTCTTCCAGACTTCATAAATATTAGCAGCACTGTACCTTCATTTAGCCAAGTCTCATCTAAATAATATATTTTTTTTCCTTCATTCCTTAATTTCTTAATTTCATGAAGATATTTCACCCTCCATAACACAATCTCTTGTTTGTCGATAAGGGCACTTTTTCTACTTCTTTTAATATATGTAAATTTTAATTTGTTCTTAATTAAATTATATAAAGTGCTTCTTTTAAAATCGGGTAGAGACTCATCACTATTTACGGCTTCCAGAATCTTATCAAATGTTGGTAATTCATTATCAAAGAAAAAAGAATGAATTTTTCTTCGTATTCCACTTAATGTTATATCATCATATTCATCAGATTTTGAGTATTTCCGTTGGCGAGGAGGGGGTGATTGCAGGCGACCTTTTATATTGTACTCTTTGAGGATATTATAGACCGTTGCACGAGATATGCCTATAAAATGATTAATAGTGTATATTAGTACCTCACAAAGCATGCTATTTTCAAATATATTTATTTTTTATAGTAAAATCCTTAAATTCCTGCAATTTCTGCATTGGATATGATCTTTACCTGCAATTTCTGCAGTTTTATTAATTAACTGTGTCTTATAAGCAGGGGTACCTTCTGGCATGGATCCCTTGACGTCTTTATGAATATTTATAACTGTTGTTTTTTCTGCAGAACAAAGAGGTCTTTGCTTTGATCGCTTTTTCTTGGGAGACAATATTTTAACCTCATGATCAACGTTGGGGCCACGTTTTTTTCGCTGTTGACGTTGCTCAGCTTTACCAGCAGTTTCAGAACGTACATGTTGTGCTTGCAAGCCACTTGGACCTGCACCGAGATAGTCCGTGTTCATAATTCAACAAAACGTACTGTTTTGTATGTACAACACAAAACTAACACTAATAACAATAACAAAACAATAACAAACAGAAAAACAGTAACAAATGACAACTAAACCACGAATATTCAACAATAACAACGAGAGAAGGCGTAGCATTCACAAGTAACCACAAGCGAATAACGGTATGTCAATATTGACAATTGCAGATAGATGATATTATAAACCAACAAAATTAAAAAACACGTGCTGCCACAACTTAGGAGGGGAATAGGTAACATTTTAGATTTGGTTGAGTTATAGTTACATGAAAAAACGTTTCGGGCGTTGTCTGCCTCTGCTTCTTTTAGATTTTAAGCATTGACACGACATTATTTTAATTAAAAAATAAATAATATTAAATGAAGGACATGTAATTTAAGAACGTAGATGGCTTAAATAAGTACAAATTAGGTGTGACAGTTGCTATTTAAATTGATAATATTTAGCTCTACATCAATCTTGACTGTAATAGTGTTTATTGTATTTTTTTGCAAACTGTGCACTTAAAAGAGCCTTTTTTAACTTCTGTCTAATGCTATAATAAATGGAGTATAGTATATAATAAACATATAATATAAAACCACAAAGTTAAGAGCTTGCTACTTGGTTATCAAAACAAAAATATGGTCAAAGCTCTGCTCGGGCGGGCGAGTGCGGTGCGTTGACCTATGACGTCAGCTGTTGGCCGCGCGCAAGTACTATGATCTATCGTAAGCTGCGTGCGCGAACTCGGTATCCACACTGCAACAATTTCTAAATGTATTAGGGAAAAAAACATAACATGGTGTAAAAATTATTGGAATCGATTCAGTTACTTATTCTGAAACCACGCTATTCAGATTTCGCTTAACCCCTTACCGCATACGAAACCATAAATGGACGACTAAGTTTTCATTTTTTTTATGAGCTACTGTTATGCCCCATCTTAGAAAACTAATTGATATTAGAACCAGTATTTTATCGTCAAACGGAACGTAAATAATTTGTTCATAGCAAACGTCATCTGTCTAGTATTTTTAAGGTTTAGTTGAGCTAGTGCGACGAGCAACGAACAACTAAAAAAGTCCTACTTTGTAATTAAAAAATATATACCAAAAAGGTGAGTAAACGCATAAAAAAAAATATTACTTCATTCTATTAACTTTCTTTTATTAAATAAACGTTTGATTTTTGCTTTGTTTTGCATATTTTGTGGCATTTTGTTCACTTTTTTGAAATTGCCATATTTGGCTTCGTATGCATTCGTGTCAAAAGTTTTCCTGTCATATTTGGCTTGGTATGCATTTAAGGCTTCTTTCTCTTTTATTACAGAAATAGATCTAGTACGCTTCTATGGCACTGCAAAGCATGTAAATATAATTCCAAAATATAATGAAAACTTTGTACCTCGTGGGCAAGATGGGCATGACAAGTTATTTAAAATTTGTCCTTTATTGAATATGATTCGCGAGCGTTTGATGAAAGTTCCTAAATAAGAGTTTTTAGCTCTAGATGAGCAAATAATTCCAACCAAGTGCCGTTATGAGTTAAAACAGTATAACCTTGCTAAACCTCACAAATGGGGTTACAAAAACTAAGTCTTTGAGTGGCGTCAGTGGTTTTAGCTATGATTTTGATATTTTTGCCGGGGACCAAAGCAATTCTTTCCCTTCAGACGCGCCAGATCTTGGCGTAAGTTCAAATGTTGTCACACGCTTGACATCAACAGTTCCACAGCATCAAAATTACAAAATTTGTTTTGATAACTGGTTCAATAGTCCAAATATTCAAGTGTATCTTTACAAAAAAGATATACTTCCATTAGGAACTGTGCGACTGAATCGTGTTCCAAACTCTAATATGCCTTCTGAAAAGGAACTAAAGGAGCGAGGACGCGGTAGCATGGAAGAAAAAACAGCGGTTATAGATAAAGTAAAGTTGAGCTTGGTTTCCTGGTCAGATAACAAGAATGTGAATCTTCTTTCAGCCTACGTTGGAAGTGAACCCACGACATTAAAGCGGCGTTACAATCGACAGGATAAAAAATATGTTTACATACTTTTTCCCCAGGCTGTGGATGTTTATAATCAACATATGGGAGGAGTAGATTTACTCGATTCTATGCTGGGTTATTATAGAATTCATTTGCGGTCTCGTCAATGGTACAAGAGAATTTTTTTTCATATGGTGGACATGTCCCTTGTCAATGCTTGGTTGTTATGGCGACGTATCAATGCAGACACCTACATGCATTTATGTGATTTCAAATTGGCCGTATCCGAGCATATGCGAAACGCAGGAAAAGCTGTTACGAGCAAGAAACGTGGGCGTCCATCCAGCATTCTTGGAACTCCGACATCCAGTCGGGGAGGCACACCCTCCCGTTTTCCTGAATCTCCAGTACCCTCAAAAAGGCACGAAAAACGCCAGCTAGACGTCAAGATATGCCTTTATAGTCAGTGCGTACTGATGGGATTAGCCTTTTTCCTATTTGGAAGAAAAACGGCAGACAAATCTGCCAAAATTGTTCTAAATTTCGGTCATTCACACTATGTGAAAAATGTAATGTTTTTTTGTGCTATAATGACAAACGCAATTGTTTCACAGAATTTCACGAAGAATAATATAAATTTCCCCTAAATGCATACGAAGCCATATTTGATTGAAGATTATTTGACTAGAATGCATACGAAGCCATATATGGCGTCGTTCAATAACTTTAATTATATAAGTTAATATTTTTTTCTGTTGATTTGATCTCATTATGTAAGCAAAAATAAACACGTTATCAGTAAAAAAAAATTTTTATGTCATCTCTTTCATAATTTATGCGGTAAGGGGTTAAAAAAAAATGTTGTATATACTTTGATAATCCATACTAGTCCATACTAATATTATAAATGCGAAAGTAACTCTGTCTGTCTGTCACGCTTTCCCGCCTAAACCTCTACACCGATTTTGATGAAATTTGGCACAGACAATCTTTAGAACCTGAGAAAGAACATAGGCCACCTTTTATCCTGGAAAAAATTGATAATCCCGAGGGAAATCTAAAAAGCGCGATATAACCGAACTCCACGTGGGCGAAGCCGCGGGCGGAAAGCTAGTTATACTATAATTGAACATTCTAATTGATCTTTATAGCACAGGTAACCATCGCAATTAAGGAAAGTTAAGCAGCAAACGGTTTACTCACTATCTGGTTAGTTTTAGGATTTAATGAATTATTTAGTAATATTATGACTAGTTTCACTTAAGTATATATATAACTGGCTCAGACATTTCGTGGATGCCATAGAAGCTGATTGATAGATAAAGCTAAATATTAAAATCTTTTAGTAAAATGAGCGTGTTGTTCAGGTTAAGTATGTATAATTTATATCACAATATACAGTAAGTACAATGACAATAGGGGTCAAAAGTGGTACTCCACTTTTGACCCCTAATGTCATTGCAATAAAGTTCAAAAGTGGTAATGCCCTTTTGACCCTTGATTATAAATATCTGATCCCGTTGGTAGATATTTTTGAACGAAGCTTCTAGAAAAATACCTAGATTCATGTCTCTTGTTACACGAAGGAGACACCTCTCTTTCCCCGAACCAACCCAACCCTAAAAAAAGGCCATTATGTTGTATTGAATGTACTAAAAATAGTGATGTATCTAAGGATTTATCTAAGTAGGGTTGCGGGTTAGTCAAAAGAGAAACCGTGGTCCTGACGCACAGGCAACTGAAGGAACACGGGTGGATTTTAGTCAGTAAAAATCTGCCACGCTTGACACCCGAATTCTACATCTTGCAATCGAGTTTACTGTGCAATTAGTACACACACAACTTCTAAACCTCAACCGTTGGGCAAGTGCCGCCAGACTTATCACCCGTCTGGTCGGAGGATCCTCCCTTTTCTAAGGAAGATGAGTCAATTTTATTGCTTGTTCCTCATACCTCCACAAACTGAACTTAACTGTATATAACCGATGCATTGCTGAAGGCGTTTTTCCTCGTAAATGGCGACGCGGTTTCATACGAATAATACCAAAGTGTGGTGATAAACCACCGGATGATCCGAAGTCATATCGGCCTATCACGCTTCTACCATCTTTGGGAAAACTTCTTGAGCGCCTCATCGTTCCACGTTTACTACCGAACGGTCCAAAATTTCATAGTAATCAATATGGCTTCACCATCGGTAAATCAACAGTCGACGCGGCGCTTTCTGTCAGAAGAACCGTTAACCAGTCGGAACACAAGTACGTGATTGGTATCTTTTTGGATATTTCTGGGGCTTTTGATAACGCTTGGTGGCCTATGCTGTTGTTAAAATTAAAAAACCGCGGTTTCTATAGAAACATATATAATCTCGTTTACTCTTACTTTAAAAACGGTTCCGCGGTACTTAAGCTCGGTCATTTTTCTAGTACTAAAGCACTAAACATGGGATGTCCTCAGGGTTCAGTTGTCGGTCCTTATTTATGGAATTTGGGTTTTTATGATTTTCTCGCAATCCCGCTTCCTTGCGGCTGTTCACTTACTGGTTACGCGGACGATGGCCTACTGCTCATTCAGTCAAGTACCCAAGCCGGACTTGAGAACTTGGCCCATACTTGCCCAAATCTAATATCTCAGTGGGGTGATCATAACCGCCTAGCGTTTGCGCCGCATAAAACATATCAACTTCTACTAAAAGGTAATCTTAAATCATTGCCTACTATTAAATTTAATAACGTTCCCGTTAAAAAACAGCAATCCGTATGCTACCTTGGTATGGTCTTAGAAAGGAATTTTTCATTTATCGAACATATAAAAATAGTTGGCGAAAAGCTAAAAGGAACTTTTATGCCCTAACTAGAATATCCAAAGCAACTTGGGGTCTATCATTCCTAACTTTAAAAACTATATATGGAGCTACCTACTTAGGATGTATGTGCTACGGTGCACCTGTTTGGGCCGATAGGGCCAGCATAGGGGCGGCGCGACGTAAACTGCTTCAAAGCCAACGTTTGGCATTGATATTTTTATGAAAGGCGTATAGAACAGTCAGTACTGAAGCCTTACCCGTTCTGGCAGGTGTACTTCCAGTCGATCTTGAAGTACAGCGACGTGCTTCAATGTACTACTCTGCCAGGGGGGAGGCCATGGACACTAACTTTGTTACACAACGCGACCTCAATAGAATTTCTAGATTATTTAAACCTCAGACTGACGTCTGGGAGGACCTCTTATCCGAATGGCAAAGTAGGTGGGATAATTCCATCAAGGGCCGGCACCTCCATCTGTTCTTTCCATCCGTTGGCGATCGGCTGGCTAAGACATGGCTGGAGGTTGATCACTGCGTTGCCCAATTTCTCACAGGTCATGGCAACTTTAAAAGTAAACTGTATTCTTTTAAACTTGTTCCTTCGCCTTTGTGTCAATGTTCTACAACAGACTGTGAATTTGAACAGTCCGCACATCACATCTTGTGGGAGTGTATTCTTTGGCAGAATGAACGCAATATTATGTTCGATAGTGTACAAGTTACATCCGGAGTTGTTTATTATACGGACCTTGTTGAAACTAGAACTAATTTCTGTGCGTTCAGGCGCTTTTGCCATACCTATTATTGAAATGAATTGTAACAGCAAATACCTACTTAGGACCCATTAACTTAATCAAATGTTATTCCGTGGTGCTTGGCAATCTGGGCTTCTCCCAGTTGCAATAATGTCCCTTTGTGCCGATTGGCCTAGTTCTGTTCTGTCTACTGCTTATTATGGAGGGAAGTGGAAAAAATATCTTTTTTCTTACTCCTCCGCTATTCTTTTCTGATTAATTTCGTTGCGGGACCCAAGACAGTTGAAACGTTTCTCCGGGACTCGTCGAGCTTCGGCGTTTTTCTGGCGGTCTCCACTGTTGATTCTGGCTTTCAGGAGTTGCAGTGGGTTGGGAACAGTGTGGCGGGTTTGGTCCGATACCTCCACAAGGTCATTTGATGATTTCCCATCCACAAAAAAGAAGGATTTATCTAAGTTGTTATTACACCTACCTGTACCTAGTACAAAAAATCATATTATTTCATAGTATTTTTCAATAACATACCAAGAAATTGACAATAAAAGAAATAGTCAGTAAAAGTCTGACAGACCCCGTCGCCCACCCTAGGGCGGCGGACATCCTATGAGGATTTCCACCCGGAAAAAAAAAGGTAGCGTACCCAAGAGATTGGCGGAAATGCTTCGTTACTTAGCCAGAGTCAAAGTAAAAGCCACAGCCCTTGGGACATGGGAAGTGTCAACCAGTAGTTTTGAAATTTCCTTAAAAAAGCCAAGGGCCTTCGGACTCCACGGTTTTAACCCCGAACGGTTCGAGAAGATACCTAATTATTAAGAAAGTTATTATTTTTACGAAGCTTGAGATATTTCACAGTCGCAATACCAGCGAAGCACGCCGACCCTGGATGGTGATATGACGTAAGAGTATTGACACGTTATCTTCCTTGGAAATACCTAATACGCCATCCGGTCTCTTGCCACAGACCCGCACCCTAATTACGTAACGCACTGTTACTGTCAGTCGAAATAATTTCGAAGCATATTGCTAATCCATTACTCCACGTGTTCGAAAAGTGAAGCTCAACAACGTAAAGAATGCAATGAATATTGTTTAACTGTCAAAATGAAACCCATTGCTACTGAAAGTATGTTACGCAATTACCCTGCTGGCACCAACTTAGTACTTCTAGTACTGCTACTGGTGTATTATGCATGGCGTGTGTATTAAAATAGCGCAGAGCCAGCGGTCGTTATTATTATATAGTGTATACAGGTAAGGGTCAAAAGTGCATAGTAATGCACTAACAATATGTGTCAAAAGTGGTACTCCACTTTTAACGTTTACTGTACATGCCTGTAATTACTGTACATACTGATTGTGCTGAAAATTTGACAGAGTTTACAAGTTGCCTAAGTAAGATTATCTCAGTGGTTAAGAGCAGTGAGGTGGAGACGGTTTTTGTGCTGGGAGACTTTAATGCGCACCCAGGAACACGATTCTCACGTGAATTACTTTCTACGTGTACCGATAAATCTTGGTCTTGCATTGATACTGAACTGTTACCACAAGACTCGCATACTTTTACTGGCTCCGCGAATGGTTCCCTCCGCTGACTGGGTCACTGTATTGTCACAGAGGCTGCTAGACATTTGGTGAATAATGGGTAAATTTTGTATGGTATGTATTTGTCAGACCATATTCCGTTAGTAATTGAGTGTAACATTAATTTAATTAAACCTAAAATTATTGAACCCTCCAATAATTCTTACAATAAAGTTATAAGGGTTGAGTGAAATTTAGTTCAAATAAATAATTATTTAGATTACCTACTGTAATAGCAACTTAAAACAAATTGATTTTCTTTCAAAATTTCAAAATTTATTGATAGCGGCTCATTTTACCGTCTCTAGGAATTTAGATTATTGGATAAATTTGAGTTAGTACAAGCGCCTTTCCCGAGATCTTTCGCTGAACACGGCGCATCAAAATTACTGTATTTATTTAGAGTTCCTACTGAGAAATTGTTTAGGAAACTTCTAGACGGATTTTCCCAATCAATTTCTCAGTGCCTTGGAAGTGAAATAATCCATACTAATATTATAAATGCGAAAGTAACTCTGTCTGTCTGTCTGTCTGTCTATCTGTCTGTCTGTCTGTCTGCCTGTTACGCTTTCCCGCTTAAACCTCTCAACCGATTTTGATGAAATTTGGTACAGACAATCTTTAGACCCTGAGAAAGAACATAGGCTACCTTTTATCCCGGAAAAAATTGATATTCCCGATGGAAATCTAAAAACGCGATATAACCGAACTCCACGCGGGCGAAGCCGCGGGTGGAAAGCTAGTAAATTATAACACTAATGTCAAGCATATAACTAACAGATCGGCTGCTGCGTTGCGTGTCGCGGTTTCGATTTCCACACAGAACAAATACTAGTATGGCGTATAGGCGGTTGTTCCGTGTGGTGTGGATATGGTTATTTGTGTATGTGAGTTACATGTTTGTAAACGCACCCACGATACAGGAGAATGTTCATGTACAAGGAGAAACTCCTAGTAAAAAAATCCGCCTTATTACATAACAGGGATTTTAATTAAATCAGGTTTAAACCATCAACCATGCCACCTACCGAACCACCACCAACCACTAAATAGTTGTTGAATTATGCACCTAACTATTGTAGAAATGCAGTTCTTTATATAAAAACGACAGCTTAGTGCGGTATTAAGTTGTCACTTTTGTATTAAGAATTTTAACTTAGCTTCAATAAAGTTCGAAATACAAAAACAATGATTCAAAAGTTCAGTTCTTTATATAAAAATGACAGCTTAGTGCGGTATTAAGTTGTCACTTTTGTATTAAGAATTTTAACTTAGCCTCAATAAAGTTCGAAATACAAAAACAATGATTCAAAAGTTCAGTCTGGAAGCAAAATGATAGATTTCGTTTTGTAATAGACATACCCCCTAGTATGTCTTTATCTTCGAAGTAGTATTTTATGTTATGATAACATTTTTTAATAAGAAATTATACAACAGTAAGACCAAACCTACCCAGGCTTGGTCTTACTCTCGTCTGTCGTACATTTAATACATACGATCTTAAATGAATATAATATGAATAATATATAATAAATACTCTATATTAGAAGTATTTATTGTTCACTTTAAACAAGTAAAAGACATGTAACTAGTACTGTTATCTCTTCAACATTCAAAAAATTCGTATGACTCGCTTGCTAATTTATCTCTAGACTCTAGGTACGGACGACAGCAGGTCAAGCTACCTGAAACTGTCAAATATTCCCAATCAACTTGAGCTTTAATGCTTTAAAGATAAAGCTGAAAATGTAATAAAGAAATCTGCCAGATTGTAGTAGCTTGATGTGCTGTCGTCTGTACCTTTATAGAAACCATAAAAATATGATAAAAATGAGGAAACCAGTTTTCCTTGATGAAACCTTTGCACGATCCCAGGTGTTCTGTGGAAAATGGAACGTTGGAGAGATAAGACAGCTGTTACGACAGTAACTTTAAGATTTTTTATCATATATGATCTTATCAATTGCGTGCGTGGGCGTGTTAGTTTATTATTATTATTATTTTATATGAATCGATTCCTGTCAAGCCAGTTTCATAGAATCATTAAATGCAGTTTTGTTCTATTTAAAAAATAGTAGAATGTCGTTTTTAAGTAAAAGGATCCAACTTAAGGATATTATGTAGTTTCCCTCCAGGGTCCGATTTCTTTTTCCACATGTGTAGATATATACCAACCATAAACTAACATATTTATTTACGTGGTATAACGACGGTATTCCCTAATGGTTAGGTCGATGTGGTTAGTTTTAGTAATAAGGGTAAAACATTTTTTGGCATTACTCATTAAAATAAGTAAGGTACAATCGATTAAAAGAGATCTGGTGCTGCAAATTTTCTCAAGTTAAACAAATATTAACTTTATTTCAATGACATTAAGTTGGTTTCGGTGATTAACGAAGTTGATTTCAGAGTTACAAAAAAAATTAAAAAGTTATAAAAAATGTTTGAAGTTGGACCGTAAACTGCACTTTATTGTGATGGTATTAAAGTTACTTTTCCATTAACTCATATTTGTTTAATTTTTGGCGATTTTGTCGCAATTTTTCTCTAGGAATATAATGGCGCCGGTTCTCTTGCTCACAAACTAAACTAATTATAATTATACCGACTCGCCCCGGCTTCGCACTGGTGCAATGTTGATACTAAATACACTACAGAAAAACTGTGAACGTTGTATAAAAAACACTAGCAGCCGCCAGCGACTTCGTACGCGTGGAATTAATTATGCTCCGCTCCTATTGGTCGCAGCGTGATGTTATATAGCCTAAAGCCTTCCTGGATTAATGGGCTATCCAACGCAAAAATAATTTTTCAATTCCGACCAGTAGTTCCTGAGATTAGCGCGCACAAACTACAAACAAACAAACTCTTCAGCTTTATATATTAGTATAGATTAGCGGTCTGCGCGCCGCCACGCCAAACGCGACACCCAGCAATTTTTAATTCTGTAATATCTTCGAAAATATTCATTTAAATCATCATCATCATCCCAGCGTTATTCCCAGTCGCATCCGAAGCCTTTTCAGCTTTGGAGTCTGGGGTCCGCTTTACCAGTCCAACTGCTGATATGGCTAAACTTCGACATTTTCCGTGAAGCGACTGCCGTCTGACCTCCACAACCTGAAGGCGACATCGAAGCATTGCAGTTAGAACAAAAATATTCATTTAAATCATATAGGTACTGTAAATGGTGATATAGATCTAAATTAAATCAAAAATGTATACAATATGTAAAGAAATCACTGTCCGATCCGTTAAGGTATTGTTAGGTATCGATAACTGATTCTACTAATGCCCACAAAGACAGACTAAACTTAAAAAAAATCCCCCTAAAAAAATTAATATTATTTCGCAAAAAGAGGTAACTTAATATAATATGTGCGTTATGCAACCCCTTCCGCGGGCGCAGGGCGGGGGGCGGGGGGCAGGGCACGCGGCACCTGTGACGTGGTCGCGTCGCTATTCGCTTATATAATAATACCGGTGTTGTCACTGTTTTAAAAATTACCAAATTTCGGGGATGTTGGAATTAATTCCCGGGAAAAAAAGATTATTTCAAAATTCATTAGTATTGTTACTATGATGATTATGTAAAATTTTATATTATATTTGGTCAAGTGTTTACCTAACCTTTATTATCCTTATGGGTCGGACAGGGTTTTCTTTACATATTGTATAAGGTATTAAATTGTATAAGGATTAATGCTGTATTGGTTAAAATCGATTGGAAAATTAGCCGGTATTTGTCGTAAAAATTAAATGACAAAAAATGTTAGTGTGGAATATCCTTATGTGATAGACATATTATAACATCGCGGACTTTTTTGTAGATCTTTTCAATGTGGGCATTATTTTGATAAATCTCGTACGGTTCAGCCTGCGTTTCACTGCAAACGCGGATAAAATGTAATTATTTACGACATCACATTAGAAACCTCAAATATAATAGTATTTTTCCACAATTTATTGGATTTTATTATACACTAGCTGCGCCGCGCGGCTTCACCCGCGTAGGTTTCGATATGTTTTTTTTTATATGCTTCGCTTGCTATGCTATGCTTATAATAGGATTAGTCGCAGCGATGATGTTATATAGCCTAAAGCATTCTTGGATTAATAGGCTATCCAACGCAAAAATATTTTTCAATTCGGATCAGTAGTTCCTGAGATTAGCGCGTTCAAACAAACAAACAAACTCCTCAGCTTTATACAATATGTAAAGAAAACCCTGTCCGACCCATAAGGATAATAAAGGTTAGGTAAACAGTTGACCAAATATAATATAAAATTTTACATTAGATATCATCATAGTAACAATACTAATGAATTTTGAAATAATCCTTTTTTCCCGGGAATTAATTCCAATTTCCCCGAAATTTGTTTTTTTTTTAAAAAGTGACAACACCGGTATTATTATAAGCGAACAGCGATGCGACCACGTCACAGGTGCCGCGTGCCCTGCTCCCCGCCGCCCGCGGAAGGGGTTGTTTACCGCACATGTATTAAGTTACCTCTTTTTGCGAAATAATATTTATTTTTTAGGGGGATTTTTTTTTAAGTTTTGCCTGTCTTTGTGGGCATTCGTAGAAACAGTTATCGATACCTAACAATACCTTCACGGATCGGACAGGGTTTTCTTTACATATTGTATATTAGTATAGATATGAACCTTCCACTTTAATCACTCAATCTATTAAAAAAAACCGCATCAAAATCCGTTGCGTAGTCTTAAAGATTTAATCGTACAAAGGGACATAGGGAAAGAGAAAGTGACTTTGTTTTATAATATGTAGTGAAGTACATCTTTTTCTTTCTATTTCATTAAGGTAAGGATAGAAGATAAAATGTTAGTTTAGACCTGTCAAATTAGTCCGCTCTTGACGTAATTTAGTGTATTTTTGGTCGCCATGTTTATAATTGCGCCTAAACTCTATGGAGTGGAGGTTTGGCGGGAATGTCAAGATGAGTGTCACGCTCATTTTTCATTGGACTTTTAAAATTATCTATACTGTCGTTTACTAAATAAAAATGCGTGATTTATGTAGTAAAAAGTGCATTAAGTGAATAATTCAAAAAGAACAGTGAAATATTGTAGCATAGTGGCCACATCATGTCTTGACGCTAAACCGCTCCTTATCGTCCAAACGCGGGAAACGAAAGGAGTTAGATTAGTTAGGGTAAGTTTAGGATAAGCTAGGATAAGTTAGGATTAATTAGGATAGAAGTTTACTCAAGAGAATATTTACTGAAGACTAGGCTGTATAGCGTACTATGCCTTTGCCTTTTCCGTTCAGAAGAACGGAAAGAATTGACCCAAAAAAAAAAAACTATGGAGTATCATAATTTGGCAGGATTAAACTAAAATGTTATCTTCTATCCTTTTCTTAATAGAATAGAAAGAAAAAGATGAACTAAACTTAAAATTAGTTTAGTTTGTGAACACGGGAATCGGCGCCATTTTCTGGCTGCGGACTACTATGAATCATTATTGTAAAACTGAATCTAACACTAATTCCTAGGGTCGTATCTTATATGCTACATTCGGTCGTCCTCCAAAATTCTAGGCTTAGAAGGCACAGTTATGTTGAATTTATCTACCTAGGGAAAATCATAAATCAGAAGAAAATATATGATACTAGCTTTCCGCCCGCGGTTTTGCCCGCGTGGAGTTCGGTTATATCGCACTTTTTAGATTTCCCTCGGGAATATCAAATTTTTCCGGGATAAAAGGTAGCCTATGTTCTTTCTCAGGGTCTAAAGATTGTCTGTACCAAATTTCATTGAAATCGGTTGAGAGGTTTAAGCGGGAAAGCGTAACAGACAGACAGACAGACAGACAGACAGACAGAGTTACTTTCGCATGTTTAATAATAGTATGGATTTAGAAGAGAATGTAGTGATAGCGTGATGTTTGACAGGGGATGATGGAAGAAAACCACGAAAGAAAAATTTGAGATCGCTAGACGCAACAATTTTTCGTAGTTTTCTTCCATTCTCCCCTGTCAAACATCACGCTATCATATATTCTCTTCTCTTCTCGCCTATCCATCTTTCTATTTCTCTGTTCTTTCTCTCCATCTACCTACAAAATAACGGTAAATCCCATTAGGGCCTAGGGGCTATGTTATGTATGGTATGGACGTAAAGAAATATATCGCTTGTTGATTACAGGTAAAAAAAATATATGTATAATTCACAGAAATTAAAGCAATAATCATACGGGCTCGCTATCTTTAAATAGCTATGAAATTAATGCCAGTATTGATTGACGGAAAAAGAACAATGAATACATTGTTGCATATTGCTCGTCAATCATCATAAATTAATACCCGCAGTATATTGAGGAAAGGACTAATTATGTAGTTATAGACATCTTTCTTCAATAAATATACTCTTCAATAGTTACTTCAATACAAATGTAGGTAACATTTTCGCAAATCTATACTAATATATAAAGCTGAAGAGTTTGTTTGTTTGAACGTGCTAATCTCAGGAACTACTGGTCCGATTTGAAAGAATATTTTTGCGTTCGATAGCCCATTAATCCAGGACGGCTTTAAGCTATATAATATCATGCTGCGACCAATAGGAGCGGAGCATAACTAACTCCACGCGAACGAAGTCGCTGGCGGCCGCTAGTGTTTAATAATATGCGAATATACATACAATATGTAAGGAAAACCCTGTCCGATCCGTGAAGGTATTGTTAGGTATCGATAACTGATTCTACTAATTCCGGAAACTGGTGCGAGTGATTTCCACAAACCCTTGGTGAGACTGTCAAACTTTGTGGTTCCTGACTATCTATAACGACTGTTGAAGATCCACCAATAACAGCTTTACGTGCTTTCTGAGAATACTCAATATGTAGAAATGATCACTGGTCACCAACCCACAGACCAACCACGGTCAGCGAAGTGTAGTTAAGATCGGTCAATTGTTGACTATTATTATTTAGGCGCGGACTCCTCGAGAATGATATGCTTCTTTCTTGTAGTGTTGATACTGTAATATGAACTTCAATTTACCTGTAACAAAGAAAAATAATCATTAATAAGTATTTTTGGAGGACATTTGTAAAGGAAAGGGTCTGATAGCAGTTACTTCCTATAACCAGGTCGAATATCAACAAACCTATATGTAGCTATACAATGTGTAAAGAAAACCCTGTCCGATCCGTGAAGGTATTGTTAGGTACCGATAACTGATTCTACTAATCCCTATAGAGCCTGGTTAAAAAGGAGGCAATGGTCATGGCAATACATGCGCGGGCGACGGGGGGCGGGGCACGTGGTCAAACAAAATGCCGCCAGTATTTTACATTTATTTATAAAAGGTACCAATAATACCGTCGAAAATGGTGTTGTAACTTTTTAAAAATTTACCAAGTATTGGGGAAATTGGAGCTAATTCGGGGAAAAAAAAGATTATTTCAAAATTCATTTGTATGGTTATTATGATGATTATGTAAAATTTTAAATTTTATTTGATCATGTGATTACTTAACCTTTATTATCCTTATCGGTCGGACGGGGCTTTCTTTACATATTGTATAATTAAGTAGAGTGCTTGTTGCCGTATATCATTCAATTAGCAGCATCTACTTTTCGTGAAAATAATTTCTTTGATTTCTTAGGCATTTGAATTCTGCCTGGAGTCAAAGGGCGACTCCGTTTGATTCATACAAATAAATTTAATTCATAAAGTAATTTGTTTACCATCCACCATCCATCTGTTTAAACAACATAAAATTGGCAAAAAATAAAAAATATAGCTATATTGTATTTCTATCAAGCAGGCAGGAAGGCTAGAAAAGCCGCACGGAGGACGGGTCGAAGCAGTTGTATTGCTATGTGTGTCGGGTACGATGCGCCAAATGTTGTTGTGTCAGGAGTTTGATTGTTGAGGGTCTCCAGATTAATCTCCCTCTGGCGCAGCATCGTTGGTCGTGTTGTTTGGTTTAACATTGCATCACCTTGCTCAACTGCCGTCTTCCTTCCTACTCACTAAGATTTTTAAGTGAATAGGTTTAATAAACTAGCGCGCTTTACCATCAACGATTGCATCACTGCTTACCATCAGGCGGAATTGCAGTCAAGCACTAGTTTATAATTATAAAAAAAAAGTTTTCGACATCCATATTAACGCACTACTCAGATATTCTGAAAAAAATTACTTCGAAACATCGTGATCCTATTGAATCAATCAGCTGATTTAAATAAAATCAGCCATGTTGTGTTTAATATGGACAGATAGTAAGCAATTCTTAGCGTTAAACAGCTTTTAAGAATAAGAATTTTGCTAATCAGTTGCTTAGCAATCGATTAAAGTGTTATAAATAAGACTGTATGTTGTTATGTACATTACATGACAAGTTCTTATCAACATTTTAAATGTGAAGTGAAATGCGAAGTGGGTAGTTCTTATCATTATTTGCAATGTAAAGCGGAAAGCTAGGTGGGTAGTTCTTATCATTATTTGCAATGTAAAGTGGAAAGCTACATGGGTAGTTCTTATCATTATTTGAAATGTTAAGTGGAAAGCGATGTGGGTAGTTCTTATTGTCTTTTGCCCAGACTTTTCTCAATTACAAAAATATTGGGACGACTTCCCATTTGGATCGTGATCTTCTTATCCAGATTCTGCTGATAGTTATTTATTTAATATAAGGTGGCTTCACAGCTGACAGTAAATAACATAATAATTATTCTAAACATTTCGCCAATAATGACGTACACAGAACGAAAATAAATACACTGAGTGACCTTTTTATTGATATTTTTAATTCGTGACTGCCACGTACTGGAAGACGCAGCGTAGGGAAGCCCCCAACAAGGTGGATCGATGACCTGGTGAAGGTCGCGCGAAGCCGATGGATGCGGGCAGCACAAGACCGGTCATCGTGGAAAGCCTTGGAGGAGGCCTTGTTCCAGCAGTGGACATCTATAGGCTAAAGACGAAGAAGAAGAGTGTGTACACGCGCTTTGCGGTTAGTTCCTGCAAACGTATTAATGACGGAAAATCCACATTTTCCGATTATAAAATAAAATAAAATATTTTTGGGTCATTAAAGATTGGACGAGAGTGAATCCAATTTATTGATACAAAGAAAAGCAATAAACAAATCGACATAAACGTCAAGTTTTAATTAATTTACATTTGCGAAAACATTTCTAAGTCCAGCCTAGCTATTTAATTTTCTTTCTTCAATAAAAACTTACAAAAAGAGAATTCAATTAAAAAAATGTTAACAAAACAATTGCTTTACAAAAATTGTAGATCTCCGACCGGCTTTGTTATGAAACACAAAGAGAAGCGGACTTTTGTTTGATGAAAGTGCAAAAAATTAAATAATTATTATAAACGTTTAAATTATAGGTAGAATGTAAGTACTTGAAGTTACTTTATTTAGAGACGAAGGTGCGAGTAGTACAATTCTAATCAGTCTTTTCTAGATTCCAAAATGTATAAATTCTCTCAATTCCTAATCGCCAGTATACAACATGTAACAAAAAGGGTATATACATACCAAGGGCATGGCATCTTTAGATGATATCAAACGATATCGGAAGGGTTTCAACTCAAAATAAAATACTCAAAAAATTGGTAAGTACCAAATTTTCGGTTTCGTGTGTTTCTTAAAATCAAATCATAACAAACGCGGCAGCACACTACATACGTTAATAACTACTCGTTACCCGTCACGTTACTTACCAAAATCTGATAAATGTCTTCAATATCTCTGTGCGACTAGTATGATAGTAGCCTATCACAGGCGGTGTTTTTCCTCATAACTTCCTAACATAAGGAGATAGGATTAAAAAACCCTTCCAATATCGTTTGATAACATGTAAAGATGCCATGCCTTTGTTATGTATATACCCTTTATGTTACACGTTGTATATGTACCCCGGTAACCGTATGTTACCGGGCTTAGAATAGTACCAACCCATATCCTCTCGTCCGTCGTAAGAGGCAACAAAGGGAACTCTAACCAGAAAAGCGGGCAGCAGCGCTTCTCCTGTGTAATATCAATTTTTTTTTTTTTTTTAGGTTATAAACTAGCGCTTGACCGCAATCCCGCCTGATGGTAAGCAGTGATGCGATCGTTAATGGTAAAGGGCGCTAGTTTATTAAGAGCCTATTCAGTCTAGCCTTGAAGACATTCAAATTGTAATGTGACGGAAACACCGTCGCTGGCAAATTGTTACAGTCCCTCGATGTACGCGGTATAAAAGAGGAAGCGAAACGCTTTGTCCGGATCGCAGTGGTGTCAACAACGTAAGGGTGGAAACTCGCCGTACAACGGGTCGTCCGATGGTGGAACGGAGAAATGACTGCGATCCCCAATCCGCCTGCCAAGCGTGGGGTTTATGGCAACCTCCCCCATGCAATGAAAGCCTTGGAAGAGGACTTTGTCCAGCAGTGGACCTCTATAAGCTGAAGAAGAAGAAGAAAAAGTTTTTATATAATTATTTATATCTGTTGTATATCTAGTCATATCATTGTGCAAAAAACATACAGCCTCCTTAACAGTAGGTATAATTAGTCTATCGGTGTACTCTCTCTATCGGTATAACTTGGGATATTCCCAACTACCTACAATCGGCGCCTAAGCAAATAGTTTCGTTAGTAAACAGTATTATTTTGTTAACTCTGTTATTATTTAATAGGATTTAGATAGCGGTAGTATATTATTGTGACACGTAGCAACATTCATACTGGAAACATAGAAACCATGGTAGACAATTAATCTTTTTAGTAATAATTATGTAAACATAATGTATGCCTGCGCTGTCTGTCTAGTAGTGGCAAGCACTGTTACTGAGGTCCTGGGTTCGATCCTGAACTGGGGTTTTTTGGCGAAGCCGTGTGGCACATTTTCCTGCTAAATTCTTACATTGGACTTTTTTGTTTTGTTTTCGTTGGGCACAGGTCTCCTCTCATTCAGAGAAGGATTGAGCGTAATCACCACGCTTGCTCATTGCGGGTTGGTGATTTCAGATTTAAAGTCCCGGTTTCCTCAAAATGTTTTCCTTTACCTTCAGTCATTTGTGTCTAAGTAATACTTAGAAAGAACATGTAACTTTAGAAAAGTTATATTGTTACTTGCCTGACCTGGAATCGAACCCGCGCACTCATACTTGAGAGGCTGGTGTTTTAACCACTAGGCCACCACGACATTGGACTTTATACGTAGTTATTCGTTTTATTTTTATTTTTCGTTTTTATCTTACCTATATGTCTGGGTGTATTGAGGGTCTTTAAGTTGTGTAAAATAAATGTATTTTCTTTCTCTATTTCTATTACATAATTATTTATCATAATATCCCATACATTTGGGTGGAGTAATAATTCAAGTTTTATACGGGACCGTTGATAATTTTTCCGTTACTGAGATTATAAACCCAACATTACAATAAAAAGATTCGTAAACTCGACCATGTTATTTGTTTTTTTTATCGTCTTCCTCTTTATACAGCGAAAATCCTTTATTACAACAGTCTATGTTCATAATTTAGTTTTAAATCGTGTTGTTTATTTTTAACTTGTTGTCAACCACGTTTTTAATTAATAGAACTAGTATTGTCCGTGACTTTTCTCGCGTACAATCTAACCCATATATGTATTATTGTTGGAAGTTCTAATGTTAGCCTACATCAACTCTTTTCTGATAAAAAAAATCTCCCTTTAACGTCCAGCTTTATCGACCCAGGGCTAGAACAGTCTGATGGGAAATCATCAAATGACTAAAACCTACCCGTGTTTCTTCACTTGCCTGTGCGCCAGGGGCACCGTTTCTTTTTTAACTAATCCGCAACCCTGGCCCAGGAGGCATCGGTACTCGGGGACCCCATCACGATGTGCTGACATTTCTTTGACGCGAGCGTGAAACACAACGCGCTGGCCGCCGACCCAGGCCTGGTCCTTACAGGGCGGCGAGTGATGGGGCTACGATGGCCGGGAGTTCGATATTGTTTCCCGACCAAGGCGTCTCCTGCAGCGGTTAGAGGCATGAGGGCGCTGGGTATCCCGGTCCCTCACGCGCTCCGCTTGGGCTAAAGCAGTCTAAGCCGGTGTTTTTTCTCCAGCTCTTCTCGCCATCATTTACGGGGTCTACCATAATGCCATCTAGATACATCTGTGCTTCTCTTAGTGGTTTTTTCTCTTGTCCTTACACCAATTTATTTGGTAAAGTGAAAGATGTACAGTAAGAGTCAAAAGTGGAGTACCACTATAATGACCCTTATTGTTAGTGCAATAAAGTTTAAAAGTGGTAATGCACTTTTGAACCTTGATTGTACATTGTACGTTCTTCCATTCTTCTCAATAACCATCATCTTGGTAATCAACTAATTTCTAGTCGTATAATCTTTCACAGTCACCCTTTAACATTATACTTAGTACAATTTTATTCCCAAACTTCAGCACATGTTATAACAAGGAGGTCGTGACCCCTGAACTTGGACATCATGTTTGACAGGGGTCGAGGTTTCTCCAGTTACACGGGTCAGCATAAAGGCTTAGATTCTTTAACATTAATATTATATTCAGCCTGCTGCTTTAATGGTGACATTTATGTAATATATGTTTACCTACCGTTTCGTGTTTTATGACGTTCATATCGTATAATATTCTAATTTTGAAAATTAAATGTACTGTAAGTGTAGCGCGGGGATCATTTACCGGGGTTACTAATCCTAACATCGTAGCTATGAAATTAAAAAGAATAACGTAAAAGAATTTCAAGGAAAGAGTAAGAAGTCTGAGAGTATTCATCATCATCATTCATCATCATTCTCCTGCCCTTATCCCAATTTATTTGGAGTCGGCGCAACATGTCTTTTTCTTCCATGCATCCCTATCAGAAGCCATCTCCGCAGTCACTCCCTTCTTAGTCATATCATCCTTCACACATTCCATCCATCGTTTCTTTGGTCTTCCCCTACTCTTATAGCCATCAACATTCATAATTAAGACTCTCCTCACGACATTCTCCTCAGTTCTCCGTAACACATGCCCGTACCAGGACAACCGATTTCCACACAACTTTTCAGCTACCGGTGCCACTTTCAGACTTCCTCTTATGTACTCATTTCTTATTCTATCCATTCGTGTAACACCACACATCCCTCTTAGCATTCTCATCTCG
Organism: Sesamia nonagrioides; assembly: GCA_017933935.1. Taxonomy (NCBI): domain Eukaryota; kingdom Metazoa; phylum Arthropoda; class Insecta; order Lepidoptera; family Noctuidae; genus Sesamia; species Sesamia nonagrioides. The sequence continues at coordinate 507,257 of JADWQK010001076.1, read as the reverse complement.
GCTGCATGCAATTGCCTTTCATTCATCCCTTTCGTAGCCCAACATTCTGATCCATACAAGACAGCAGGTCGGATCATGGTTTTATATATTTTCCCCTTAAGTTTAATGGGAATGCGGGAGTCGCAGATTGTTCCCGTGACCTGCCGCCATTTCATCCATCCAGTGTTAATTCTGTGCTTAACCGTCCGATCTATTTCGCCATCGCTTTGTACGAGTGAACCGAGATACCGAAAGTCGGAGCAAATTGGTAGGAGTGCGCCATCAAGCGCTATGGCTCCAGAAGTGGAGAGACCGCCGAAATCGCAGAACATATATTCGGTTTTGGTTCTGCTGATTTTCAAGCCAACATTCTCCAGCTTATGTCGGAGAATAATACTAGCGGTGGTTTTCTTTTGTTTTATGTAGTTATTAGGTATCTTCATGGTTAGGTACTGGTTACTAACTGGCTTGATAAAGTACAATTGAATTGCCTAGGCTTCAATTAAATTGAGGCAGCAATAAAAGTTGCATTGCATAGTACTTGTACTGGGCAAATGAGAGGACCCGGTTCCCCGGAAAGGAAGATGATGAACGTGCATGGTTTTTAGCGGGTAAGATTCCGGTAAGCTTTGTCGAGGAAGTTTCACCATCAATTAAAATACAACATTTTGTGTGATTGCACCCTATTGCCTCACATAATACAACCATTATAATGTACATTGATCAGGATAAATAATGATAAAAATATTAACTAAATTCATTGCTTGGGATTGAGCTGCTCCCTCTGCTAAGCAATGTCATTAAGCAATATGCGTAATTATGCGGAATAATGACATTTTAGCCACTGTTTTTTTTTAAATCGCGTAAATTATTGTAAACATTTTAATTTTTAATGTCTGGACTTGAAAAAAGACGATGATCCCTAAGTTTGTTTCGGCTTTTCTTCTCAGAGGTAGTCAGTTAGGAAATGCCGGCACCAGCTAGTTTAAATAAATATTTATAGTTTATATATACAGCATGTTAAATAACAGAGGGCGTTCCCTTAAACTCGTTAATATATATCATTAATAGATTAAAATAAAAATATCAGCATAGAAAAATAAGCATAAAAAATCCGAAAAAAAAAAAATTCTAATTGGAAATAAATTTGAAACCTCCTGTTTTAAATCAAAATAGTAGTCGTCATGTATAAATAAATTGCGACGTTGCCGTCTTTCATGTTCGCGTGTACAGTGTGTTTCTTTTACATGTCAATTTAAAATTTTTATTGAATATTTTCTTATTGGAATTTTTTTTTTATTATTTTGTTTTCGAATGAAAATATTTTTTTTAGCATGTATGTATGCTATACTACTTCGGGTTAACGGGAACGCCCTCTGTTAGTTAACATACTGTATATATATATATATATATATATAGTATGCGTGACTAGCAACTTCAGAGAGGACTAGATGTTTGGCGCGATCTACACTATCTAACATTATTGGGTACCGCCGAACGCGGCAGGCCTCAACGGAGATGGCGGGATAATTTTGGACTCCTTTCATAAAGATTGGTGCTTGGTAGTTCTGGCCAGAAAGAATGTAGGGAGGGAAACTTTCAAGTGAGTTTAATAAGTATCTTATATAAGTCATTAATTTTAGTCAAATTCCGTTAAATCCGTCAAATCGTTCGTCGACGTTATTCCGTCAAATTAAATGCGATTATTTATTTAACAAAACTTAACTGAAATGTTCTTCATTCAAAACAGTCTAACCCTCAACCGCTGAGTCAAAACTGAGGAGTTGATACATCAACACTGTGTTTTATGTACCCCGAAGAATTATCTCGAAATCAACAATTACTTATTCAAATGGATTCCACAACGCGAGACTGATTGACGAGAGATTGTAATTTTCGTGTATGAACTTCATTATTAAGTTATTTCCATCTAGAATTTGAAGGTTGTTTTTTTTTTTTGGTTAGATGTATAGCACCGCCTGGCTTCGAATGGTTTTCAGGACAACACATCTAGATTGGTGTATAATATCTATACTAATATCTCGAGAACTACTGGTCCTATTTGAAAAATTCTGTTTGCGTTGGATAGCCCATTAATTCAGGAAGGCTTTAGGCTATTTATAACATCACGCCGCAGCCAATAGGAGCGGAGCATATAAAAAAACATATCGAAACCTACGTGGGTGAAACCGCGCGTCGCAGCTACTCTAATTATATTATTAATGGTTTAAACACAACTACCTAGAACTAATTCTCTAAATGATCACTGATAGAATGACACAGCATCAAGATCGGTTAAGCAGTTTAGAAGAACAGCGAGGACACACTGACCTAAATTGGTAAACTAAATTACCGATTCGAACTGGGACTTTAGTTTACCAATACATACTTTAAATATTTTATTACTTTACAACAATCACAAATATTTATTACTAGTATTTAATAATTTAGAAGTGTGTTATTTTCAGTAGTGTCAAATTTTATTTATTACACTACTATTCCTATTACACTACTAATCCTTATCCTTCTGAATAATATAGATTCACTAATAATTATGAAGTATGTTGAAATTCATTCGGGCTGTTTTCTATGTGTTATTAATGTCAAGTATCGTGATTCAGAAAATGGTACGACGCCATCTGTCGAGCTTTATGAAAAACTTGCGATCGGACACATAATTATGTATGTAATTGTGCTATAGGTAGGTAAAATGTAACTTCCAATCTTCGTATATATAAAAGCTTACATGTTAAACCCATACCGTCTTATTACAAAACGAAACATAACTTTTTGTTCTAACCTCTTAACAGTAGTAGTATCAGAGTTCGGTTATATCGCGCTTTTTAGATTTCATCAAAATCGGTTGAGAGGTTTAAGCGGGAAAGCGTAACAGACAGACAGACAGAGTTACTTTCGCATTTATAATATTAGTATGGATTAAGTAAAGTTCAAAATACTAAAATGACAACCGAGCTGTTATTTTTGTATAAAGAACTGCATTTCTAAACTAATTAGGTACTTAATGCAACAACTAGCTCGGTGGAATTCTTATCTAAAAAATCGGGTTGAATTAGGAAAAAAATAAACGATAAACCTCATTCATTAAGGCAGGAACAGACAGACACGATTCGACGGTATAAATGTTACGTCATGAGTGTCTTCGGAGGCTTTTAGTACACTGAACTTGAACATTGAACTATCGTATACGTATAGAAATATGCGACTATTGCATCGGTTGCAAATATATACTTGCTCAGTGCATTTTGACTTCACGCATACATAAATGCTGATATCAAACACCTACAGCCTAGTTACTGTTTTGATTTCATAATTTCCTTTTAGTAGAATACTGATAAACAAAGAGTAGGTATTTAATACTTTTTATGAACACCCGTAGTTTGCACGTAGAAGATACCTAAGTATCATGTGAGCCATTATGTGCCTACATTCCTTATTGTGTTTTTTTTTATTTTTTTTTCCGTGGGAATATCGGGAGAAAATGTATGCCTATACTATATGTAGTATTCCTGGTTATAAACCATCTGAAAGTCAAATTTCATCCAAATCCGTTCAGCAGTGTAGGCAAACAAATAAAAAAACAAACTTATTGTCACATTTATAATATTAGTAAGGATTTTCGTGATAACAAAAACAAAATTTTAAAAAATGTAATCTCGTGAACAGATAACAATTATAATAAATGTGTAACACACAAAATCGTTTAGATTAATTCACAACAATAAATAAACTGCAAAAATCGCACATAGCAACCTAAAATATCAATCTAGACCTTGCAGTTAGCATCAATGGCATCGTCATTATTTGTAATCATTGGCATGAACGGGTTAACGAAATGCCCGATAAACAAGAAAACATCAGTGTTTGTGTCATTGGATTATCTGAATGGAATGTGTGTTGTAGCGTAAATTTGAATTCATAAATCGAACGCTCATTGAGAACGCAGTCGCGGGACATGGTGGCCAGCTTGTAAACGCCTTACGAGACCAACCTCTCCGACCTGGGAAGATTGAAACTGTTGATCAAAAACATGTGTCAGAAATAAAATATTTTTTTTCTTCTAAAAACGGTAGCTTCGGTCTTTTAGGCGACGTGAAAAGTGGCGTGTTAATAGTGTTATTACACCTTATTTGTCAATCGTGTTTGTGGGAAACCCGAACAATCAGTTTACATTCTGTACCCTCAATAAAGGTGTTAAATTTTAAGCTTCAAGCAAATAGCCTCCGTGCGAGTGACGATAACATAAGATTTATAAAACCGCTGTTAAGGTGATATACGCGGAGAAAGAAAAGGTTTCCGTGACAATATGAAAGTGAAGGAGAACAAAATTGAATATGGGGATGTGGATAAATATGAATATGTACCCCCTGAGGGAGGGTGGGGATACATGGTGTGCGTCGGACTGTCTGTCATCTTTGTAAGTACACTTCATATTTTTCTTTTCTGTGTCATCGTTCGTAGGAATTTGTGGTCGGATGTATTGTGAGCGTAGTTGTAAGTTTGATTCCCAGTTTTTTTTTTGTGCCTAAGTGAATATAATTTTGATGAATCATGTTTAACAAGAAACACTTCCGAATACGCTCTTTCTAGTTTGTTGTAAGATCAGTAAAATGTAAAAAATCTGACCCTCGTCTTTCACTGTCATCACATTACCAAAAGCAAAAAAAATAGAACTCTAGGTAAAATAAGGAGTTCGAAAAGTTCATTATTTTGCATTCTAAACTTTCTTGTGGTTCGCTAATAAATTAAAAACAGCCAGAGTATAAAACTTATATAATTATCGTTTATCTTAAAACTAACTGGATTTTTTTGTTACTTTATTGTTACTTATGTTAAAATATTTTTATAATTTTTGAACCACTATTTGTTAATTTATGTACCACCCAATATTGTACTGGAATTTCATTGTGAAGGACCATGAATCATGATATATATATTTTTTTAATTTTGGCCCACACTAGGAATTTGTCCTGTATCGTGGGTGCATTTACAAACATATAAAATCACATACACAAACAACCAGGCACGGAACAACTAATTGTAAGCCATACAATTTTTTTTTCCGTGCGGGAATCGAACCCGCGACACGCAGCGCAACAGTCGATCGCTCAGCCACTGCGTCAATCGTATCGTCATGATAGATTGCTCTAAGTTAAATTGTTTCTTAAACAATTTGAATATTATATTACGTTAATTTACAATCATAAGGTTATTAATAAAATCAAGATGTAATCCTAGATAGTCCGTCAAATTTAAATATGTACATGCCAATTTGCGTAATTAGATATGTTGTCATAGTAATAATATTGTTATAGTATTCTAATAATAGTACGTTTCAATTTATTTATAAGCCCGAGATTCTGTATTCACTTTTGCGTTTACTTCACATACTTACAATGAAATTAACATTAGCACAACGAAATATAAAAAAAAAAACTTTAAAACGCACACTTTCTTATAGTAGGTACCGTATTTTTGTTGCCCTTGAAACGTATAGTGAACGCTGTTTTGGTACATCAGTTTAAAAGTTTCTAAATGTACTCACGATACAGAGATAGCTTCTAGAGTGAGGCAAAATTCCTCTTAAAAAAATAAAAGAAAAAAAAATGCACATGTTAGCAGCGCAGTGCGTTTCTGTATCCATCTTACTGTGTAAACTTAGGTGAAGAGAGCGTGGATTCAGGGGCCACGAAGACCAATGCCTCCTGGGTCAGGGTTGCGGTTTGGTTAAACAAGAAACCGTGGCTCTGGCCGTCGCACAGGCAAGTGACGAAACACGGGTGGGTTTTAGTCAGTAAAAGTCTGACACGCCCTTCCACTCTACCCAGAGCGGGAGAAGTCTTTTGATGGTTTTCCATCCCAACAAAAAAAGGGGGGGCCTTAGTCTGCTATATTTTCATTCTAAACAAGATCCCATTGTCATGTGCTAAAAGTTCCTTATCTGTTAAATTCATGATGATCGATCGTTAGTCTATTAATGTAATACCATCATTCGTCAGTCAGTTAGTCAGTCGTCTCGTAATGCCATCATTACAAAACCCGTTAGTAGAAATTATTTTCTTACAACTACTACTCAATTTGAATATTTATCGATATGGCGTGGAGTGTCCACGGACTTTATAACTTTTATCTGTTCTGTGGGAGTGTCAGTGATTGACCACTGAAACGTCATAATGATATCATTTTGATAGTACCTAGATTACGAAACTTGTCATAATCGATCATTATGAGATCACTTATCGACCATTCTGACACTATTGTAATACGAGACTAGGGCTCCTGCTGTCATTCCAGCGAATGCTAAGAAATTAACCACAGATATCATAATGAGATTTCTGCGGGATCCAACTTTTTTCGATAAGAATTTTACAGTAGAGTTTTGACGGGAAAGCTCTTTTTCATTATACTTTTAAAATTATTTATAGTGTCGTTTACTAAATAAAAACGCGTGATTGATGTAGTAAAAAGTCCATTGAGTAAATAATTCATAAAGAACATTGCAATATCGCAGCATAGTGGCCACATCATGACTTTGCCTCAAACCTCCCTCTTTTCTCTTTTCAACTGTCATTGGAGATACCCGCCATTATTTTGAAATAAAATTTTCAAAGAATTTCTATAATTTGTTACACGTGTTATTGGCGAAATTGTGGTATCTATTCCACAGAGGCCATTGATCAAGAGAATGGAGGTTGAATCTCACCTTGAAAAAAGAAGAAGATGAATTTTACAGATATCATGAAAAATAGGTTTCAGAGCGTTTGCTCTGAATCTTGAGGTAATAATCCTATTAATATTATAAACAAAACAGCTAAAAGTTTATGAGTATAGTTGAATAGTTGTTGTCCTTTGACGCAAAAAGTCCTTGACGGATTTTCATGAAACGCATTAATATAACTTAGGCACCAGCATTCTGTGCGGAGGATGGTCGGTAGCGCAGAGTCGTGGGATGCAGTGGTGTCCTTCTGCGAGGACGTGATGTCGCAGAAGGAAGCTGCGGAACGGGAGAGGGAGATCTCAACTCCCGTCCCGAGCCGCAGAAGATGCACCGGGCGCCGAAGAAGGGCGGATAACGCCCTCTTCCGCCCCCCATGAATGGGTCCAGGGGCGAGGGACATGGGGAAGTCCCCGCCCCTTATGGACCCCGAGGCGGAGGCGCGCGCCAGTGTCGACGCACGCCCCTGAGGCGATGCACGGGGTAGTTTAACACCCCACTACCCCGTGCAGGAGACGGGGCCCGGACAGACCGGGCCAGCACGAGGGTGTGGGGCCGTGGAAGAATTTAGACTCCCGCGGCCTCACGCGTTTGCTTGTGATAGAAGAGACACCGGGGTGGTTTTAGTCAGTAAAAGTCTGACAGACCCCGTCGCCCAACCCAGGGCGGCGGACATCCTCTGAGGATTTCCACACCGAAAAAAAAAAATAAGGCACCAGCATTCTAACTATGCAACACACTTCAATTTGAATCATTATGAAGCATATTGCTAGTTCATTGCTTCGTATGTTCCAAAGAAGTGTCTGCTCAACAACGTAAACAATATAATGAATGTGAACTGCCAAAATGATAAATAAAAATGAAATAGGATCTTTTACCCTGATAATTTCTACGGGATATACGATACTTATCAATTCCGCAGAAATATCGATGTAGTAAATAGAATATACTTAATAAGTGATATGATATAATTATTATAGACTAGCGGCCACCAGCGACTTCGTTCGCGTGGATGCGTGGATTTAGTTATGCTCCGCTCCTATTAGTCTAATGTTATATAGCCTAAAGCCTTCCAGGTTTAATGGGTTATCCAAAGCAAAAAGAATTTTCCAAATCGGACCAGTAGTTCCTGAGATTAGCGCGTTCAAACAAACAAATAAACAAACTCTTCAGCTTTATATATTAGTACAGATTTATTATTTATCTAAATATATATAATAGTTCTAAATAAGAAGCAAGAAAATAAGCAGTTTCCTGATAGGTTAGTTGCAAAATTTATCAAGAGATGGCGCTAACGTATCTCTTGGCATCTTTTTTTTTTAAAGGAGATGTTTCATTTTGGGCCACTACTACACACATCAAAAGTGTCTAGGGATCAACATATATTTTTACAATAACTTTTCTCCTGATTCATATTAATTAAAATTTTCTTTAAGGATTCATCAAATAAAGTGTTTTCGTTTGTCACAGTAACGATAAACCAAGTCACCTTTGCATTAATAAAGAAATTTGCCATTTTCCTAATAAAGGGATATTTGACATTTGAACCACTAACACAAAAGTTCGAAAAAAAGACTGAAATAACAGTTTTCTCTAAAATTTTATTGGGTAACTTAAACAATTAATAATCCGTGTTTCTACCGCGAACACTAACAACACAAGAACATCGGTTTGGCATACTCAAAATGAGTTCATCCAAATCACGCTGTGGAATGGCCGCCCATGTTCGTTGCAACAACAAAAAAAGGTCTTCTTGCGACTGGATACCCTCCATATTCGGCAGAGCTCTTCTCTGTAGCATATCCCATGCATGCTCAATCGGGTTCAAGTCTGGCGACTGAGCAGGCCAGGGCAGGACATTGATGTTAGCTGCGGCGAGAGTCTGTCTTACAACTCTTGCGGTGTGCGGTCGTGCATTATCATGCATTAACTGAAATAAGGGACCGATTTGCACTTGTAGAGGAACGATGACGTCTGATACAATCGTTTCAGCATAAATTTGAGCGTTGAGGTTGCCTCTGATCCAAATCAACTCAGTTCTTCCGCCGATCCAAATACCCGCCCATACCATGATGGTTCCACCACTATAAGGATGGACTTCCTGGCAGGATTTTAATCGCTGTTGGCGTCCAGGGGTTCTCCAGTGTCGTATACGTCTTGTATCCGGTCTCATACCAAAACGAGACTCATCAGAAAAGCACACGAAACGCCATTGTTCTTCTGCCCAATTTCTGTGTTCAAGAGCCCATTGATATCGAATCCTACGATTGTGCATTGCTATAGGTGGTACCCGTAGCGGTCTTCGGGAATGAAGGTTCACTTCATGCAAGCGGTTTCTGACTGTTTGGTCGCTAATTAAGTTCCCTGAAGAGTGATGAAGCCTCACGGCTAACATCATGGCGGTTATTGTTGGAGCTCTTCGAGTTAAGATTTGAATGTATCGGTCTTGTCTCCGTGTGGTGCAGCGATACCGTCCTCCATGGCGCTCAGCCACGGTACCAGTGCTTCGGTAACGTGTCCAAAGTCGACTGATAACACTCTGACTTGTATTCAGAGCTAAAGCCACAGTACGTTGCCGGGAACCAGCTTCTATCATTCCCACGGCTCTGAGCATTTCTTCCCTGCTTAAATGACGTCGCCGCTCCATAATAACGTTGGTTTTAATCAGTAGTAGGGAAACAGTAGCACTAATAATGTCTTCAATGCGTTGTATGTTTTTATAGGGAAAATATTGACAGCTGATTTTCATCTTTTACTCGAATTTGATTCACAGTTCCTGATTCAAATTATGAAATGCACCAAAAAGGATCCATATAAATTTATAAAATCATAAATTTATTACAAAGCCACATCTCAATCTCAAGAAATCCGCATAAAAATGCTTGATCCCTAGACACTTTTGATGTGTGTATGTACGCTCATCATCATAATCTCAGCGTATAATCCCGGTCGCATCCGCGGCTTTCGCGTTGGAGCCCGGGGTCATCACTATGTACGCTATATAGATGAAAAGGAAAATATATAAAAGATTTTCATAAAAATACTACTAAATTAATTTGAATAAAAATTATAATTAATTACTCTAAACGTTTAAATGAGATAACCCTTTATTAAGGTAGCCATGACAGTGATTATGACGTTTGATTGACGACTTTTATAGATTTTCCCGTTGTGTTCGTGGCGAGTGTTGATTTCAGTTGATTGTGTATCAAATTTTTTAGTGATTGTTTTTGTTTTGTGTGCCATATGTTCGGAATTAATGTTTTGTGTTTGTTTTGCAGTTATCTGGTAGATAATATAGATACGATAGCCTTAGATACATGACACATCAATCAAATGCCACTGTTAAAATCTTATTTCGCTTATTGCTGACCACCATGTTTATCAGTAGTTGTGTTGCATTCCTTGGTCGAGTTAAATTGAATTTGTATAAGAACTAAGCCAATGTATATAAAATTATCATAAAAAATAGTTAGCTATAATGTATACTAATATTGGGCTGGTAGGTGGCTGGTAGTGGCTGGCGGAGAACTGCTCAGGATCGAGCTTGTTGGCGTGCCATGAGGGAGGCCTATGTCCAGCAGTGGACGAGTAAAGGCTGATGATGATGATGATGATGATGATGATACTAATATTTACATTAAGTGTACATAGTGCTGGCACAGGCTCCATAAATATCTGAAACATTTCCTTTGATTTGTTGCGGATAATTTAGTCGGTGGCTAGAAAGAACTGGCAGTGACAGAATATTATTAGTCGTATTTTGATTGATTTAAAGTTATAATGGCTACCGTTGCTATATTATCGTGGATTTCCATGTCCGCAATGTATGGCTACGTCTTATACTTTCGTTCACGAGCTATCGTGAACAAAAGTTAAAAATGTTCTTCGCATTAATATGCCATTAAGTACACATAGACGTCTACGATCACATCAGCATGATAGAAAATTTGAAACCGCATATCGGAGACCTGTTGCGACCGGATTATTAAGGCATAACAATGGGGACTTACCCCCAATGTCCATTGTTGTCTATCCAACCATCTTATGCACAAATCCACTACAAAAATTTAATGAGGCCTCAGCACGCAAGAGGATATTTCAGTTCAATATTAGGTATATCCGTAACAGATAGTATAACCTATAGCATAGAAAATTGTCAAAATGGAATGGACAAAAAATATGGCTGATAGCATTAATGGCAACAGCTATATTTTGTTTCATGATTTAAATACTACTAATAATTGACTGTTAATTATTCTGTTTATTTTTCTATATATACATATTAATTGACATTTTTAAGTGTTTATATAGAAAAGGACATTAAAATATTTAAAATAAAATACTTATTCACCGATATCGGGAGCAGAGTCCAAGCTACCCTTGGTTAGGGCTCCAGAGACTGAAACCTCCTCACGAAGTGGCTCATATCAAGGAGTACTGCCTTTTGAATCAGGCTCCAGGATCCAACTGCCCGAGGAGCCTCGACAGATGTTGGTCGAGGCTCTCGGCTATCAGACCACTATTATGTATTATTATTTACTATTAATAATACTAACTAATGATAAAAGTTACACACGTTATGTTGCACCATATTTTTCTGTCCTAAGAACTTTATTCCACTACACCAGGATTCATTATTCAGCTCACAGACACAGTCCTCAACTTGAAGCCTATGTTTTGGCGACTTAGCGACATCTTGGTGTAGGAAGCTGTACCTACGCTGGATTGTATTACTTTTTCCTACTAAACACAACACTTTTTAATTTAATATCAATTACATTTACATTGTTGCAACAATATTCATTAATAAAACATTTTCTGACAACGCTGTTGATTATGTCACTATGACAGCCTTTTCTTCAAAATTATTGATAGCCTGCATTTTTTTATCGGATTTGTCATCTGAACTCCTTTCAGGTCCATATTATTTAACTTTGCATTCGTATGATCTTTCAAATTTCAAATTAACTTATGAAATCATTTTAGAGAAGTGGGCAGTTGAGCTTTCAAATAAGCAACTTGAAATAATTAAGTCCACGTACAATACTGCCTCCAGACCCCATCCAGGGATACCCTGCCTGTAAGCGGCTACTACTGCCTGGCATCTCTCCCGTGATGTTGCCGCTGCCGCCCTCACGTGCCTGTAGCCTTTGGTAGGCCCTCGCCGCTGCCGTACTCATTCGCCTGTACAGGACAGGCCCTCACCCTGCTATGACCTCTGAGGGAGGTCATCCCTGTGGCCGTCTCCAAACTCCTGCGATCTCTGAGGGAGGACGTTGCAGCTCTGCTGTTGTCTCCAACCTCCTGTGACCTCTGAGGGAGGTCCGTTCCAATCAATAAACTTGCTTAGTTCGATTTTGTCTCTCCTAGGACAAAAATTAGTTTCGCACAATTATTATATTATTCGTTTGAAATAGAGTTTAACTTTTGTATCTTATATATGGTATCTTTGTGTCTTATCTATTATCTTTGTATCGTATCTTCATTAAAATTATGTATGCATATTTAAATGAATGGAGTACTAAAAGTACATTTAAATATAAATACGGTTTAAAATGCGATAGTGTAAGTATGCACATAGAGTATTTATTTTATTGGTGAATATACTTGTGTGCCTTTCAAAGTTTTTAGTGTCATATACCAGTAAATTCAAGTTAAGGTTATATTTAAATTATTTATATAAATAAGTATTTGTATACATACAGACTGAAGAAAATGAAACTAATAGATAAATATTTGCGTTTTTTTTTTTAATAATTGTAAACTAGTGCTTGACTGCAATCCCGCCTGATGGTAAGCAGTGATGCAATCGTTGATGGTAAAGCGCACTAGTTTATTAAGCGTATTCACTTAAAAAACTAAGGAATAGGAAGGATGACGGCAGTTGAGCGAGGTGATGCAATGTTAAACCCAAGACCAACACGACCAAACAATGCTGCGCTAGAGGGAGATTGATCTGGAGACTCTCCACGACCAAACTCCCGACACAACAACATTTGGCGCATCGTACCCGCCACATATCGCAACACAACTGCTCAGACCCGTTCTCCGTACGGCTTCACCAGACATCATGCCGGAACACGACGCTTACTTATTCTGGTTCATACTGAGGCTCATGATTCTTAAAGTTACAATACACTGATTTTGGATACAATTGGTTGTGCTTTATTTCTGAGGTTGTTAAAACTAAGGTCAGTCGGAATGCGGAATGAAGCAGTTCGTTGACCTTCGGTTTTTTAAATGAGCATTATAATTGGATTGTAGTTTATTAAGTCTTTAGGATGCTTTTATAAAATTTATTTGAATACTCTTTATCATGTACTCCATATAAAATTCAGAACATAAATATAAAGATTTTACATAGCATTACGTAATGGGCGGTTTTGGTAATAATATTTCTCTGCATTGTTTCACGCAACATCAAGTGCATTTAGATGATATGGTGGTTCGTTCCGTTTATCTGTCCCAAAAATCCAACCCACAAAGTCATTCACAGATTCAAATTCCATTTACCCAACAAAACAATGAAAAATTGTGACGGTTATTGGTGTTTTTTCTATTTCAGTTTCCGAAGCGCAGGACGCATTACTTATCTCCGTTCTATATTTGAAATGTGACGACGTTTTGTATTTTTTTTTTCAGATTGCCGGTACAGCACACCAGCCAGTATTTGGATTCATATATAACGACTTTTTAGACGAATTGGGCGTAGGCACAGCGGCGGTAACACTCGTTTTTGGGGTTTTTCAAGTCACATTGGCTATTGCTGGTAAATATTACAGTAATTATTTTATTCATAAACATAATACAACCAGTACCCACTTAGTAAGATGTTAAAAAAATACCCAAGTGCGAGTTAGACTTGCTCACGTGTGAATACGTACTAGAGCCCGCATAAATAACGCCTCAAGCCTGGAGCACAGGCGTATAGTAGCCAGTCTCAGTATTCTAGATGCATTTTTTTTCCGCCCTTACGTTGTTGACACCACTACGGTCCGGACGAACCATTTCGCCTCGGCTTTAATAAAAAATGGTGGAATATATGTTCTGTCATCAACTGGCTATAGAAATTTATAAGATACATCCCACAGGGCTGTGGCAGATAGTAGACGGATCAGCAGATGGCGTGGGCATAGTAATAACCCTTATTACTAAGCAAGTTTGAATTTTTTGTGGGTAGGGACCCCGAAAACTAACACGTGTATACTTCAAACGTTATTTGTATCTGCCCCTTTTATACGGCTTTTACATTCTTAAGGGTTCCTTGATTGTAGTATTTTAAAATTAGAGATTCTGGCCTTGTGCTCATTGCTTACTAGAAGTTGGGATTGAATTACAACTCGTATATATATTTTAAGAAAAGAATACACAAAAGCTAATGACGTGAGTGACAATGCTCCTTACAGCTAAAAAATCTATTACTAGTATGTAGTAGCTAATTCAAGAACACGAATGTTTAAAACAAAAGGGATAGTAAAACTTGTATCGACATAGAATGCTCTGTGTACTTATTTCGCTGAAGACTTTTTTCCTTTCCGTGTCAAAAAACGAATGGCCAACAGAATACAGCGAGTGTTTAGTTCTGTGATGCAATTTTTAAACTCCATGCTGTTCTAATTGTCACGTATTTTTTTCTTTAAATTGAATACAAAGAGAAAAACTGTTTCAATAACTACAAAGTATTAACTAAATCAGAGTTATAGTCATGCCACCATTATAAATTGCTTGCTTAGGAATAAAACACAACACTTTTAGGTAGTTTGATTATTTGGCCCGGAAACAGAAATCTAAAATCCGATATTTGGTACTGAAAACAATAGCTTCATGCGGTATAAGTACATGTTCAGTGTAGGCATTACTTATGTGGCGTATACGTGGTTCTACGCCCAATCTCAAGTAGAATTAAAGCGCTCAGAAATGTTGTTTCGAAATATGTATGTATGCGTATGTGCGTATAAGTATATAGTGCCGTGACACTTTAAACACTGATTTACACGGTGCAATTTAATTGCCTATGACTTTAATTCAGTTGAAGCAACAATAAAAGTTGCATTGTCTAAACACCATTTAGACGATGCAAGTCACTGTTGCATCAATTTTATTGTATGTCTGATAGGCGCTTAAATTGCACCGTGTAAATCAGTCTTTAGTTATCAGAAACACATATTGCCCAGTTTTGTTTTGTATTTTATTGTCACACTTTAAACACTGATTTACACGGTGCAATTTAATTGCCTATGACTTTAATTCAGTTGAAGCAACAATAAAAGTTGCATTGTCTAAACACCATTTAGACGATGCAAGTCACTGTTGCATCAATTTTATTGTATGTCTGATAGGCGCTTAAATTGCACCGTGTAAATCAGTCTTTAGTTATCAGAAACACATATTGCCCAGTTTTGTTTTGTATTTTATTGTCATGTTTATTTTTTGTAAAATTATTATTTCATTGAAATCCCAGTTCAATAATTGGTTCAGTGCCGCCATTTGTTACGTGGTGTATACGCGGGAGGTACGCCCAATCTGACGTAGAAAGTTTTTGTCAACTTCAGTGGTTTCAGGATAATTGGACGTCTAGTTTTCAACAGCCATATTCTTTCTTAAAACATACGCTAAATGTTTATTTAAAGAAGAAATTATTAAATTATGATTAAGCAATTTATCCATTTTTTTTTTTTATTAATTATAAACTAGTGCTTGACTGCAATCCCGCCTGATGGTAAGCAGTGATGCAATCGTTGAGTGTAAAGCGCACTAGTTTATTAAGCCTATTCACTTAAAAAACTTAGGAATAGGAAGGATGACGACAGTTGAACGAGGTGATGCAATGTTAAACCCAAGACCAACACGACCTAACGATGCTGCGTTAGAGGGAGATTGATCTGGAGACTCTCCACGACAAAATTCCCGAGAAAACAACATTTGGCGCATCGTACCCGCCACACATCGCAACACAACTGCTCAGACCCGTCCTCCGTACGGCTTCACCAGACATCATGCCGGAACACGACGAATCGCTTGGCGGCAAGACTTTGTCTGGTGGGTGGTAACTTCCGCCGGCAGCCGACGATTTAAAATTATGCGAAGTTTTTACTAAACTCATCCATAGGTACAAATACAATGGACGTATTTTTACTGATAACATCCATTATTGAATCTGATTTTAACTCTATCCATTGATAGATCCATTTACTTGATGATAACTCCTACAGTTAAATTGTAGGCAATTGACTGATGGACGATTGTGCTTAAGTACCTACCTACTTTAGGCGTTTTGCATTTTTTCTGTAAAATATTGTACAAAGGAGGGAATTTATTCTTGTGACATTTTCTATCAGTCTAACAAAAAGTGGTGTAAATTCAAACCTATGCTGACATTCAGAATATATATCTTGAAAACATACAAAATACTAAAGAAATAAAGAAAGAAATGTGTGTTTATTAGTATAACATAAATATATCTTAAAACTTTAAAAATATAAAAGAAATATCCAAAAGGGCCTCATCTCAGCATAATATCGGATGACGACATTACTAGGACCGCGGGTAATTCGAACGAGATGCCGTGGCTCCTTATTTTTTGCTTTTTTTTTTTGTGTGTTGGATTTGAAATCATCAAATGACCTCTCGTCCTGCTTTAGGCGGAGCGGAGGGGCGTGTCAGACTTTTACTGACTAAAACCCACCCGTGGTCCTTCACTTAGGTACATACGACGGCCAGAGCCACGGTTTCTTTATTAAGTAACCCGCAACCCAGGCAAGTGAATGAACAAGCGTGGGTTTTAGTCAGTAAAAGTCTGACACTTCCTACCGCTCCGCCCAGAATGGAAGCGGTCATTTGATGATTTCTCTAAAATATAGCTGTACCTACCACCTGTCGCTGATTTACAGCTGCAACCAAATAAATACAGATATGCTATTTTAACGGAAGTATCTGTCCGTATTTATAAAGAAATACAAATGATAGAAAAGCAACTATTAAATACATATAAACAAAATATAGTTACAACATGTACTTTTGAGAATTTATAATTCTAAGTAGGTACAACAAAAACAACAAATAGATAATTACATTTTACAATAGTCTGTTTATACAAAGTCTTATTATCTTGTCTTGGCAACAAACTGAGAATGGAAAAAGCCTTTTAAACCCAGCGGATTACTTTATTCCAGTTTCAGAGGCAGTTCCTAGAAAACTTACCTTTGCTTTGTCTAGTAGAAAAATTCTAATGTTCCAGTTTGCTGATCATTCTTACCGTGATTAAAGTGTTATACAGGATGGCACATACTTCTACAAACAAATTGCGATATATATGCCAAACATGTAAACAAATATGAATAAATGGAAAATTAACTATTAATTTCTATACAATAATGTTCAGTTTACGCTACAACTACTTTTTTAACAGTACTAGTCACTCTAAAATCAACTTAATCGTTGTTAAAATAAAGTTAATATTTGTTTAACTTGAATTGAGATGAGGCTGTGCAGTACCAGGGCTCCTTCACTCGACCGTACCTTGGACCCTCTAGCGTAGAAATAAGGAAAGTCGCGTCGTTGTAAAAAAAAAAATGCTGTATCAAATAAAATCGCGGTCGAAATGTACAAAACCGTTTTTTTTTTAAATCCGGAAACAGAATTTCAAAGAGCTAGTAGTTCAATTTCTTATACCATGATCATTGTAAGTGTATGTCCAGCAGTGAGCAGTGATAGATGGATATAAATGGGCAGACCCGGATATGAAATACGTGTGTAAAATTTACATATTAATTGTACTTTTTCTCTTGTTCCAGGATTCTCAGCGAATATAGCGTTAAAGAAACTATCCCTAAGACAAGTGGGTTTAATAGGAGCCTTCATATATACACTAGCATCATTCCTAGCCATATTCGTAGTATCTACGACACAGCTGATCATAACAAATGGCCTCCTCCACGGCTTGGGAATGGGTCTACTCATACCTGTCTCCTACACAAGTTTCAACAGCTACTTCACAAAGAAAAAAGTGCTCTATTTGAGTCTTTGTAAGGCTTCAATTGGAATGATAACGATGTTTTACCCGTTGTTTATCAAGTTTACGATAACTGAGTACGGGTTTAGGGGAACGCTCGCGATACTTTGTGCGATATCATCGCATAGTATATTCGGGGCTTTGGTCATGCATCCTGTGAAATGGCATATGAAAAAGCAGCTAAAACCCTGCGAGAAAATAGTTTGTAAGTTTTTAGTATCCATATAAAGTGAATGGTTTATAACGGTCAGTGTTATTTGAGCAAATTCATTTCATTTCGCAAATCTGTACCTACGTCCTGTATAAAGTTGGGCCTTGTATGTAATATTAAACCAGAGAAATGCAATTTAGCTTTGAGTTCTGGCACAGTTATTTATTTACTTTCTGTTTCGAATTAATATTTCATCCAACTCTGACGTTATTTATGATATTTATAGTGCAAAATTTTAAAGTACCTACTCGGTAATATGTAAACTTTTGCTTGAGAGTTTAAATTGTAATGAGAATCGTCACTTCAGAATCTAAATGAACATTAATTAATTTTGCAGTAATACCTCCGACACCGGCCAAGGAAGACAATAATGACAAATTCGATTTCACCAAAACCTTACCAAGAATCGATACATCTGAAAACGCAAGATCCGTCGAGAATTTATATCGAATCAATGGATTGGAAAATCCCCGGAAAGGAGCCGAATTACTATTTGTGTCCAAATTAAGCGATTCTAGACGATTAAGCATACCAGTTGTCTTGATTCCAGCAGACGGAAAGATAGATAGTAAATTTAATTCAAGTGATAACGTGTATCGAGAGAATTTGTACAAGGCCGCTTCGGTATCGAGTTTGGGCAACTTTGGAAATATTGCCGCAGAACCAATGCCGATTATAAAGAACAAAGAAGGGAAATGGTAAGTTCTAGGCATTATTTATTCCGTGTATAGGTATGAGCTTTTTTTTTTTTTTGCTGGACAAAGGTCATAGTCCTTCCAGGAACTCTTTTCTCATCACCTAGAACCAATTCTTGCGGTTGCGTTATCTGAATTAAAAAGTAAATAAAGAACCGGTGAATTTCAAGTCGAACTCGCCCACGAAGCCCAAGGATTTTTATATATTTTGTGGATTTTTGAATAGGCTCACCTTGTATATATGGGACCAAACGTTACCGACCAAAGGCTAATATTTTCGTCCAAATCGTAGTGGTATCAAGAACATAAGGGCGGATACACGCCGTACGACGGCCAAATTTCATTCAAATTCGTACAGTAGGTTTTGCGTGATGAATAATTTCTTAAATATTATAAGATGGTACAAGATCCTTCATGTGCGAGTTAGACACCTATTACAATAGTTATGCAACAATATTTATGTACTTCATAGGATTGATTTTTGTAACAACCTTGACATTTCTTTTTCAGGCAAACCGTAGCTGAATTCCTGGACTTATCCCTACTAAAGGACTTAGTTTACGTTAATATTATATTCGGTCTGGGATTAACTTTCTTTTCCGACCTCACATTTTTTACTTTGGAGCCATTATTTTTGGACAAAAAACATCTAAGCAAGGTAAGATTCTTTAATATTTTTACCTCAGAATGAAATTTCAGAAGCTGAAAGATGGCTTTAATGTTTTTCACAAAGGTCATTTTTATCTTTGCAAAACACTTTAGTTGGTGAAACTTGAATATTTGTAAATCGTAAAACATGGTGGTTTTTTTTTTTTTTTTGCGAATTTACCATGTTAAACTAGCTCTCGAATTATTTCTTTAAAAAGGATAAAATATAAGGAGTCTAAAATATAATTACAAAAGCAGTTAACTGCATATTGTATCCTGTATGTACGTTTATATTTCTGATCTTAAACCGCATTGCAATTCTATTCTCCAATTTTAACAACAGCACTGTGTTGCCGCTTCAATTAAAATGTATGTTAATACTCGACGTTTCTGGCTGGCAACACATGCAAGGAAGTAACAATAACAACCTCCATCGCTGCATTGTTCCGGTTTTTGGGTGATACTGCTTGTAACAATGCAATGCAAAATTTTACTGCTGTCATTATTTTTTCCTGTGCTATACAATGTACTCAGTAGTTATATCCCCTTACATAGTAACTATTATCATTGAAGGAGTATAAAAATATTCGTTGTTAACTTTTATTATCTGACCATCTTTCATGCTCTTTTGTAGCGTGTGCACACTTATGTTTGCACAAATAAAATGTCTTTAATCTTCTCCATAAGAACGCTTTGTAGAAGCCAGTTAGCGTCATCTTTTTCATCAACTCCTTCCTAAAAGTTCCTGAATTTGATTTACTTGAAATAAATGCATTGATTTGAAATTGTAATTATCACGCCAAGCTATTTTCTACCGTAATGGCAGTGTTTTTATACTGAAATACTATTTTTTATGTAACTTAGCAGTCCTATAAAATAAGTCTATCTGATCTGACGAGATTAATCTGCACCCTAATTGCATAACACACTATTACTATCAGTTGGATTAATTTTGAAGCTTATTGCTATTCCATTGCTTCAATATTTCAAAATGTGTCTGCTCAACAGCGTAAATAACGCAATGAATATTGTTGAACTGTTTAAATGAAAGCCATTGCTACTAATAATGTGTTACGCAATTACCCTGCTGAACTTAACAATAAATCTATCTGTTGCATACTAAAAGCTTAACCAAACAAGCTTAAGGAGTCAGCTTTAGGCTCAGCGCAGACAGAACGGAGCGCAACGGAGAGGATTTTCTTAACGCACTTTAAAAATAAACTTTAAAATTATTATACAATAAAGTGCATAAATGCGCCGCGCGGGGATTCCCGCGCATCTTCGAGAAAGCGCGAGCATTTTTTGTC
The DNA here is from genome assembly GCA_017933935.1 of Sesamia nonagrioides. Classification (NCBI taxonomy): domain Eukaryota; kingdom Metazoa; phylum Arthropoda; class Insecta; order Lepidoptera; family Noctuidae; genus Sesamia; species Sesamia nonagrioides. The sequence goes on along the minus strand of JADWQK010001076.1, from coordinate 486,670 downwards.
AGGTTCAAGCATTTATGCACTTTATTGTTTAATAGTTTTAAAGTTTATTTTTCAAGTGCGTTAAGAAAATCCTCTCCGCTGCGCTCCGTTCTGTCTGCGCTGAGCCTAAGGCACGAGTAAGTTGGGTAGCTTGGTAGCCCACAGTAATTTGATCTGTGTGGCTACTATGAGTTTTCATTATGAAGACTCGATCATCGATATCGACCAAACGCGGTCGATATACTATACGCGGCCATACTGGGCCTGTAGCTAATGTATCATCGTTTCGTAGCGAAGCGAAATCGAATAACAAATCAACCAATAACGAAAACGATTGACCACACCGACGCGATAAATGACGTGGTCAATTCGTCCCGCTATTGGTTGGTTTGATATTCGATTTCGCTTCGCTACGAAGCGATGTTACATTGGCTACAGGCCCTGAAGTCTAGTAGAAACTTGACTTCATATACTTATGTAAGATTAGCTATTGCATAAGATCTGCTAGTTTAATAGAGAGAGACTTAAGTAGGCTTAGTTTCCCAAGTATTTTATTATTTGGATAATAAATTTAGCCCTTTTTTTCTAAAGCACATAAAATCCGCCTCTATTTTCAAGGCCATCTGTAACGACCAGTCTAAGAATTCTATTCACTATAGATAGCAACAGTCATAATCTAACCAAGATTCCTCAATTTCTTTCCAGGCAGAGATAGCGAACATAATAGCCATTGGTGGAGCGATGGACATGTCAGCGCGTCTCTTCCTGGGCGTTGCAGGTCAATTCTTCAAGCTGAACAGCCGCTACATGTTCTTTTGCGGTGCCCTATTTACAGCAATATTTAGATACAGTAAGTGTTTCTGATCTGTTAGAGAAACTTATTAAGTTTGGTAACAATAGAAAAGGTTTAATGTGCTTACCGACCGACATGTATTGTCTTGATATGTAATGAGTATTCACCGAGCCATAGACCGACCTCGGCAAGGCAAGCTTAACCTTCGATCGACCAGTGTCGCTGCTATTACAAACCCTTAAAAAAAAGCCAGTTAAACACGTCACAAAAAAATCTGTACTTTTTAAATTTTTACATGCCTTTCTCTTTTATCTTTTGCAGTATTCATCCAGTTCACAGCATACATGCCACTTCTCATCCTCACCGGTATCCTGGGTTCCTTGAGGTCACTAGTCCATATAGCCCAGCCCATAGTGGTAGCTGAACATATACCTATAGAGAGGTATCCACCTGCATACGGGTTGTACATGCTATTGGCTGGAGCCATTAGTTTGAGCGTCGGCCCCATGATTGGTAAGTTCATCTGTTTAAATAATAACAGGTTTAAATAGTTCGAGGTGAGGTTCGAGACCAGCACCCTAATTGCGATATCATATATATAATCATGATGATGATGATGACTCTAATTGTATACCAGGCTATTACTATTAATTGGAATCATTTTGAAGCATACTGCTAATCTATTTCTATACTAGCTGTGCCCCGCGGTTTCAACCGCGTAAGCTTCGAACCGAAAGAACTCAGTTGATATAAAATAAGCGCCTGTTAAAATAATGGGAGCAATATGTACGTCCACATTTGCTCCTGCTTTCGCAACATTTTTTGTTCCTGCTCTGCTCCTATTGGTCATAGCGGGATGTTTTATAGCCTATGTCCTTTCTCAGGCTCTGGACTATCTGTGTACCATTGATTTCACACATACATTTCACACGTACATACATTTCATTACAATTGGTTCAGTAGTTTTGGCGTGAAAGCCGGACAGACAGGCAGACAGACAGAGATAATTTCGCATTTATAGTATGAATATATGTAATGTAAAAAAATGACAAATGTCAAAAAAAAAATGTCAAATGTCAAATGTCTTCTAATGTTATACAAAGCACAGGTCCGTTCGTGTGTGGAGTACTGCAGCCACATTTGGGCTGGTGCTGCCAAGTGTCACCTGGCCACTTTAGATTCAGTGGAGAGACGTGCAAAGAGGCTGATTGGTGACCCTGATCTAACTCGAGTTGGTCTCCAAAGCCTAGAGCACAGGCGTAGAGTAGCCAGCCTTTCGGTGTTCTATAGGATGCATTTCGGGGAGTGTGCGATGGAATTGCATGATTTAATTCCCCCATCTCCGTTCCACCAGCGGACGACCCGTCGTACGGCTGGTTTCCACCCTTACGTTGTTAACACCTCTACGATCCGGACGAAGCGTTTCGCCTCCTCCTTTATACCGCGTACATCGAGGGACTGGAATAATTTGCCAGCGGCGGTGTTTCCGTCGGACTACAATTTGAGTGTCTTCAAGGCTAGAGTGAATAGGCTCTTAATAAACTAGTGCGCTTTACCATCAACGATTGCGTCACTGCTTACCATCAGGCAGGATTGCGGTCAAGCGCTAGTTTATAATATATATATATAAAAAAAAAAAAAAATATTTGAAAAAAATGTATCTGCTTAACTACTACTACTAAATAACGCAATGAATGCTGTTGAACTGTCAAAACGGAACCTATTGTTACTTATAGCAACAGGCAAGTCTGTTCCAAAACTTTCTGACGAGCAATCCTAAAATAGCAAAGTTACACTCCAAAACATAAATCACGATACATAAATCACAGCTATCTCTATTCAGTCCTTCAAACTCATTAGCATGACACTAAACACATTTGCTGACTACTCAACCCGACTCAGCAATCCTGCTTAATCAATACCGTTCACATGCGCTGACGTGTGTGTCCTATTATGCCTGTCAGTTCAATTTGTGTCTATCCAAAGATTCAACCGAATAATCAATAATGTGAGCACATTACTTTGAAGGCAAACCATTATTGCACTATATAGGCACTGTTGTCTGTTGAAATACGTGTAATTAATTCGGTTTGAAGCCTTGAACAATGAAATCTATGAACTTGTCGACCTGGGTTTCAACTGAAATCGAAATATCGAATAGTGTTGTTATTTGGATTTCCTTTGTTACTACCTTTTACAAACGTTAATCTAAACAAAGTAAATAAATACTTACATAGAATGTAAAGACACTTTGTTTGCAAATGTCACTTTTATTCATTCTGGTTTTACAAAAGGTTGAATTATTAATTTTGAGTAACATTTTCTGAATTAAATTAAAAATCTAACCAAAAATTCTAAACTGAAAAATTAGTAAAATAATAATAATGGTTTCATTAAGGCGCCTATTCATAAATTCATGTTAATTTATTAATTTTGTGAGCATAGAGTTACAATAATATTTTATAAAAATGTTTGTCCATCTCATATTTTGCCGAAAGGCGACACTTAAGTGTCATTTATTGACTTTATTGACATTTCACCGTCACCACTTTACATCAACGAATTTAAATCAACTAGTTATATAAGTAGGTAAAATATCATAAAGTACAATATCAGCAACATATTAGCAAAGTATGTCATTACTTAAGGTAGGCAGGCAGGGCTTTTCAACCAATAATTTAATAAATATAGTTTAAAAACATAACAAAAATCACATGCTTTTAAAGATTATCAAACTAAAAAGTTAAAAATAATTAAAAAAAAAAGCGTGAGGCTTTGTGCCATAACTTTTGTATATGAAGCGCCTCACGCTTTTATTTAAATTATTTTTAACTTTTTAGTTTGATATTCTTTAAAAGCACGTTTTTTTTAGTATTTTGAACCATACTTATTTTCAACTTTTTAGTTCGATATTCTTTAAAAAAACGACGAACGTATTGAAAACGATGGGACATTTTACAGTAATGAGCCACTCACTCGTAGTCCAAAGAGTTAGAGACGGACAAGCAAACAAGCAAGCAAGCAAACATTCAAGCAAGCAAACAAGCAAGCAAGCAAACATACAAGTGAAGCTAATAAAAAGCATGTAAAAAGCTAGTTTGAAAAACTTTAAACTGTTGTTGACACAAACGATACGAGCGAATTTTGACGAAGGTTTTGACGTGACAACGTCTCATAAATTGGTTTGCCGGGTGACACTTCAAGAAACTGCGTTACGCTCCCCGCTCACGTTATGCGCTCACAATGAGAGCGAGTGAGAGGCACGCGTCCCTTCCACTCGGGCATGGTTAGCCCGCCTAAGAGCGAGAGAGACAGACATAAATAAAAAGTGAAAGGCACGCAAGTGCATAAAAAAAAGGAAGAAACTTCTTCGGAGCTACTAGGCAAACATGATGTGGAAGGATATGTTTGATTCTATAAGTTTGATGTTATTGACACTTAGTTTAAGTCCATCTCCAATTTTAGTCAGAATTCTCGAAAACAGCTCGGCAGTTTGTCGAATGAATATTCACATTAAAATTATTTTACCACTCAAAGTCGTTGTCACGTAAAACTTTCGCCCGTATACCGTCTTTACAGGCAACCAATTTTTTTTTTTTATTTTTAAATGCCACGTACTTTATCTCACACTAGGAATTACTCTATAATATCTTTTCTCCCTTTTTCCAGGTTTCATCCGTGACTACACAGGCAGTTATGCCATAGCATTCAACATTTTGACACTATGCAACCTCTTCTGCGTTGTGCCCTGGACAGTAGAAGCTGTAGTCAAATATAGGAAGAATAAGAACTCTTCCAACGCCTTAAAAACATGAATAGTCAAGCCATAAACTTTAGCGCTAACACGAGTTCGTTCTTTTTATAAAAGAATTTGAAACTACCACCGAGATATAGGGGTGTTCCTGTGATAGGATTCCTAGTCGAATAGTAGATTCTAAATTTAAATTAATAGACGTGTATCAGGTCCTATGGATCAGGAACATCTCTAATTAATTGAAGTATTGTAGATTTATCTAAATGAAATATTTTGACGCTATGTTTTTTTATTTTATTTTATGTTGATTGGTCAATGATATTCTCATTGTATATTACTAAAAGCAACAGCAAAAATTGCTTTAAAAATCGAATTATAATGTTAATATTTTTGTAACATGAGAAGGTTACGTATTGATTTTGAAAATCACAATGAGTCTATTAAACTTAAAGGGAGTTTAATAAATTAGGACAATATTAGTTAAGGAAATAACTTAAGTTGCCAAAATCTTGCCATATTTTGTAGATCTTTGGGTCACCAATAAAGTAAGGAAAACTATAATCCTACTAATATTATAAATGCTGTTTATGAGGATAAATGTATGGGTGGTTGGATGAACCTTCGTTACTCTTTAAGCAAAAACTAGTGAACATTTGGATGAAATTTGGTACAAAGATGGTTTTTATTCCGATATTCCTACGGAGCTCAAGTACTTTTTTTGCCCCCATACTAGAATTTCTCCTGTATCGTGGGTGTGTTTACAAACATATAAAAAACTCACATACACAAACAGCCAAACCCGGAACAACTACTTGTAGGTTAAACAAATATTTGTTCCGTACGGGAATCGAACCCGCGATACGCAGCGCAGCAGTCAATAGCTTAACCACTGTGCTAATCGTGCGTCTAACTTAACGACTAAAACTAAGTTATTGAATAAGAACACTGTTATACTTATACTATAGATACTTACTCATTAAGAATGGTCTATCTTCTAGGACCGCATACCAGTGGTTCACATACGTATATATGTACATACCGAAAGAGTTGAAAGTCATGAGGGAAGCGTGAAATATCAATGGGAAAGTCATGGGTCTTTGTCTGGCAGTGGTATAATGCAAGCTAAGAGTAACGTGTAAAACATGTTCTGAAATGATACAAAAATACCATTTTAGAATAGAAGATTGTTAATCTATGGTCGAAGGAATCAATTCCCAAAGTTTTTAGACTAATTTAGACTATTGAGGTATCAATATAAGTCCGAGTAGGAATTGATTCTTTTACTCGTGTGAAACACTCTACTTTTCATTTCAATATTAGGAAAATAAAACTAGTTGTTTATTTCAACTATTTTGTTGAATTTCGTCACAGATATATAATAACAGATTAGTATCCCGCCAATTTATGTCGACTTTTTAAATTTTAAATATGGAACTCACTGTCTAATTGTTGCGGCTTATTTCGCTTAAAGAAGTTTGCGTAAGTTTACACTTACCCTATTATTATTATACTCTTTGGTTTACACTGACTATTTAGAAATTCACATCGCCGCAGCATTTTTTAAATTCGTATTTTATTTTTTTCGTAGTTCTATATTTGAAGTTCATTCCAGTCCTTAGATGGGAAGCAATTTGTATGATTTATTCCCTCTCCAGGGAGAGGAGCAGCATTTTCCACCCAATAATCAGACCAAAGCAACACTACTTTCCTAGTATGAGAAATGAAAATGCTTTACATTTATTACAGTTATTTAGAGATAGAAGGTATATTTTATAATGTTGTGTAAGTGTGTGTCATTGTTATAAATGATAAATATACGATAAAAAATAGTGAAACTGTTGATTAAAAATAATAAAAAATAGATATTTTTTACAACTCCATTTTTTATTATATTATAAAGCCTGATTATGCCTATGATTACGGTTTAGTTTTAAATAGCCTGAGACCGAAACACTACTCTAAGTCAAAACCGAAACCGTAATCGAATTTTCGGCTCCTCTTTTTAGGCCGACACTGAAACCGAACCTTATAAAGTTACGTAAAAGTGAGTAAAATTGACATTATAATCTCAGGATCACTGTAACAAATCAAGGATAGATTTTGCAATTTTATCATCAATTGCTTAAAGATAAATAAAACACACAGTTGACAGCCTCCGTGGCGTAGCGGTAACGGACGCGGCCGCTGTGCAAAGTGGCGCGGGTTCGATCCCCGCACAGTGCAAGTATTTGTATGCATGAATATGAATACTTGCACCGGTCTGGTCGTGCCTCGGAAAGCACGTTAAGCCGTTGGTCCCGGTTGCCATACAAACATCTAGTGGCAGTCATTACGGGTTTTTGAAGCCCTCAAATGTCCAACAATTGGTTTAACTGCAATGCTTCGATGTCGCCTTCGGGTTGTGGAGGTCAGACGGCAGTCGCTTCACGGAAAATGTCGAAGTTTAGCCATTTCAGCAGTTGGACTGATAAAGCGGACCCCAGACTCCAAAGCTAAAAAGGCTTCGGATGCGACTGGGATTAACGCTGTGATGATGATGATGCTTATAGATTAATCCACCACTTTTTGCCGAAACTGGTAGTTCCGAAACACGGACGAAGCGCTTCGCCTCGGTCTTTTATACCGCCTATATCGAAGGACAGGAACAATTTATCTACGACGGTGTTCCCGGCTGATTACAAATATCTTAAAGACTAGAGTAGAATAGTCTCCTAATAAAAATTAATGCGCTTTACCATTAAAGCCGCCAAGCGATTCGTCGCGATTCCGGCACGATGTCTGGTGAAGTCATACGGAGGACGGGTCTGAGCAATTGTGTTACCATGCGCCAAATATTGTTGTGTCTGTAGTTTGGTCGTGGAGAGTCCCCAGATCAATCTCCCTCTAGCGCAGCATCTTTTGGTCGTATTGGTCTTGGGTTTAACATTGCATCACCTCGCTCAACTGCCGTCATCCTTCCTATTCCTAAGTTTTTTAAGTGAATGGCTTAATAAACTAGTGCGCTTTACCATCAACGATTGCATCACTGCTTACCATCTGGCGGGATTGCAGTCAAGCACTAGTTTATAATTATTAAAAAAAAAGTATTGCACCACTGCTTACCATCAGGCGGGATCGCTGTGTAGCACTAGATTATAACGTTCAAAATGACCGAAACTGGCCAAAACCTACAGATGTTTGCTGTAATGTATTAGGTCTGTATCAAAAAATAGTAAAGAAGTTACGTGTCGAATTTATCTATCAAATCATATCGGATCCGGAAACCTTCAAAACTATGAATGTCAATTTTACTGTTATTGAATTATCGCCAGCGATTGGAAATGTTTGCGTAAAAATTAAGTGATATCCATTGATACCATGCGATTACGTGAGGTTATCAGTCAAAGAAAGATTGCATAGTCTACTAATTATCTTCATGTAAATGTAGATTATTATGTAGTTGAATATGCAATCTACTGTTTTAATTTTAATTACTTACAGCCCAGTCTTATCGTTTACGGTTTTCAAACCTCATTCTAACAAGCCTGGACCACAGATCCTGGACACAATAATTTTGATGTTACGACACCGAGTCGACTGTTGAAAACTATTATGTATTTAATTAATCGACAAATATAAAAGCAACCTTTGACAGAAGTCGATTTGACATGAAACTATTCTTCATAGACTGTCTGTTCGCAGTGCATTCGGTCTGACTTTTTATTGTTTTCAATTATAAACTAGTGCTTGACTTCAATCCCGCCTGATGGTAAGCAGTGATGCAATCGTTAATGGTAAAGGCGCCCTAGTTTATTCAGAGCCTATTCACTCAAAAAAAAACTGAGTGACTAGGAAGGAAGACGGCAGTTGAGCGAGGTGATGCAATACACGACAAACGATGCTGTGCCAGAGGGAGACTGATCTGAAGACCTTCCACGACCAAACTCCCGACACAACATCTGTTGCATCGTACCCGCCACACATCGCAACACAACTGCTCAGACCCGTCCTCCTTACGGCTTCACCAGACATCATGCCAGAACACGACGAATCGATTCAATCAACAAAAGATTTTGTCCGGTGGGTGGTAACTTCTGCCGGCAGCCGATTTAATAATGGCCTACCACCGAGTTTGCCGATGAATAAACTGGTGAATAAACTGTAAAAAATTAAAGAGTATGTTCGCGGTTGAGCAAAGGTTTAGAACACTTCGAACAAACCTAGAAAGTACATATAATTGCTGTGTAAATAAATACATGATTATCTCATCACAATTAATGATAATTCGTAAGGAATAATTATAAAATTACTTTCTGTTACTGAGCAAGTCACAAAGGACTGACCTATCTACACTTAGACTCCTAGCTTATGTCAGTTGTACCACAAACCTAAAAAAAAAACAGGTACTGCGTAATTATAATACTTATACTATAGATGTACTAATATTTATTTAGTCTAATTTATCTTGACGTATGTTTAACGAATTCTATTGTGTACAAGCGAATAAATGAACAAAGAAACATGTATTTGCGTAAGGAACACAGTGCGGTGTGCATATGTGTGAGTGTGTATAGGACAAGTCAGGCAGAACCACTATAAAAACGATTTTTTTTTTTATATAACATAGCCCCACACTGGGAGTTTCTTCTGTATCGTGGGTGCGTTTACAAACATGTAAACTCACATACGCAAACATCCAGACCCGGAACAACTCATTATAGGCTCTAAAAATATTTGTTTCGTGCGGGAATCGAACACAGCAGCAGTCACTCAGCCACTGCACCAATCATGACGACAAACAAAAACATGATATGCCTAAAACAAAAACTTTGCTCCGATGAAACATGAATTCATTTTTTTGCACACACTTTGAATTACTCTTTCATTACTTTTAGGATTACTCATACACTTAGGATTACTTTTATGATTACTCATACAATTAGGATGCTCTTAGGATTACTCATACACTTAGAATTACTCCCTATATCGCGGATGCGTTAAAAAACATTTTAGCTGACATTCACGAACGGCGGGACTCGGAACGACTACGAACAGGTAATTTAGCAGAAATATTTGTTCCGTGCGGAAATGGAGCCCCCGACACGCAGCGCAGCAATCGATTGCTATTACTACAATAATACATTGCTTCTTTAATTGAGGTGAAAACATCTTTAGGTACCTACACTTTGCGCTAATTCCACCATTAATTGTCCCGCTGGAGTGATAAGGCTAAATCTATACTAATATACAAAGCTTAAGAGTTTGTTTGTTTGTTTGAACGCGCTAATCTCAGGAACTACTAGTCCGATTTGAAAAATTCGTTTTGCATTAGTAAGCCCATTAATCTAGAAAGGCTTTAAGCTATATAACATCACGCTGCGACGCGTGACGCAGCTAGTTGGTTATATTCTCCAATCTGTCAGTGATGCTAAATCGGGTATTTCTTTATTTCACTTCTTTCTTTAAGCTCTCATAACAACAATGACCCTCCTGTAATATGTCAATGCTATATACCATTATTAATTACCAATTGAGTTACAACTCTCAAGGAAGATCTTTAAATTGGCAGACATTGGTAAGCAAATGTATCATCATCATCAACCTTTTTGTTGTCCCACTGTTGGGTACAGGTCTCCTCTCATACAGAGAAGGATTGAGCGTAAATACCACGCGTGCTCAATGCGGGTTGACGATTTCAGACTTAAAGTCCAGGTTTCCTTAAGATGTTTTCCTTCACCTTATAAATCACGTGTCCAAGATATACTTAGAAAGTACACATAACTTATAAACTCACACTCATACATGAGCGGCTGGTGTTTTAACCACTAGGCCACCAAGACTTCAAAAAGCAAATGTATGCTACGATGAAAATTCATATTTTTACAGTATAAATAATTTTCCCGGAAAAAAAAGCTGGGTCTCTTCGGCAAAGGAAAAATACAAAAAAAAAATAAGTCCAAATCAAACTCGGCTGTAATTGTCTTTTGAATCTGAAACCATTCCGATAATTTCAACAATTTTTCTTCTGAAATGAAAATTCAATATCTACTTCGTAATTGGTTATTTGAACAGCAGAATAAAAATACCGTCGCACCGAATTGTAATTACTTTCTTGTTTATATCTAAGAATCGTTTGATTCTCGAAAGTAAATGCTTCTACTGATTGCAATGAGCGAGTTTCAATGTTAGAGTGTCCAACAAAACTAATCGCCACCAAAAATACTAAGCACCGTCACAAAACGTAACTGATTATTTGAATTGACATACTAGATAAGTTTCGTATTATAGTCATTCCATCATAGATGTTTCCAAATTGAATTAAATTTGATTAATAGTAAACAAAAAGTTTATTAATCAAATTAAATTCCAAAACATCTAGGTACCGGTTTTTTACAAAACTTCGATTGTACGCGGCGAACCTAGTTACTTATCATTTGTTGTTTGTACATACACTCTGTAAATTTGATACAGATACGACTCATTATTATTGAGTATTTATATAAAGTCCACTTCATACAAGTGTAAAGGAATTATTATGATTGGAATTTACGGAAAATTGTTAATCAATTTGAAAAACGCAAATTTTCTGACTTTTGCTATTACCAACCTCGTACATCAAATTTACAGCCATAACGCAGGCCGCTTACCTAATTAGCTGCCCCGAAGTATGTAAACGTTTATAATTGTACTAACGACCAGCCCCGGCTTCGCACGGGTGCAATACTGATACTAAATACACTACAGAAAAACTGTGAACACTTTATAAAAAACATAGAGGCCCGCCGCAAACGCGACGGCCCGCAATTTTTAAATCTGTAATATCTTCGAAAATATTCATATAAATCATATGCTATAAAGGGCGATATAGTTCTATATTAAATCAAGAATGTATTTAAGATTATGAATAATGCTGTATTGGTTCAAATAGATTCGAAAATTAGCCAATATTTGCCCTAAGAAGTAAATGACAAAAAAAAATATTTTGTGATGTACATAAGAGATAGACATTATACCATCGCGGACTTTTCTGTAGACCTTTTCAAGGTGTATAATATTTAGTACATTTTTTTGATAAATCTCATAGGGTTCAGCGCGGAAAAAAATGTAATTATTTACATCTTTTTCACATTAGAAATTTCAAAAATAATGGTATTTCTCCACTATTTAATTGATTATAAATGACCTTCCTCTTTAATCACTCAATCTATTAAAAAAAACCGCATCAAAATCCGTTGCGTAGTTTTGAAGATTTAATCATATAATTATGGCGACATAGGGAAGAGAAAGCGACTTTGTTTTATACCATGTAGTGATTCGGACAATCCACATGATATCATTTAATTTTTTTATCGTCAAAACCCACGACAAAAAATATTGTCGCGCTCAATGTGTGCCTTACACTATAACAGGACCAGGTGCCAAGAAAATAACTAAAACAGAGCATGTGTTCTAGCCCTTAGACTGGCTTAGCTATAACAGCTGTTTATCAGCTGCGTCCGGTCGTCACCCCAGTTCGCTCGCTACGCTTACCAAAGACACAGTGATAGCGTCATTTAGTGCTATGGATGAAACTAAAGAAATAGATCTCCTTAAGGAGGAAAACAATGTGGATCAAGTTGAAGAGGAGCAAGTTTTGGACACAGTTAAGGAGAAGGCTGATAGAAATAGCTGGGGTTATGCTGTTGTATTTGGAACTGTGATAACCTTTGTGAGTATTGTTTTCTATTTTTTTTATTTGGAGTTAGAATTTTTCTTTTGTCTACATTGCCAACTGTGTTTTTTTTTTATTTTATCTCGCGGAATTGGGTTACATAGATGGTCGCGCGCTGAATGACTCACATGTTTATTGTCGGAGAAGACGAAATTTAGACGATATTGTTTATAAACAATCATAAGTATATTGCTGATATATATAATAAGGTTATTGACACCATGGGAGTGCTCCATTTATACAAAAGGTTTCATATTCGGTTAGTGTGTTCAATGTATAATTTGCAAGTTATTTCAAATTTCTGTAGCTGCGGTTTATATACTGATTTCAGGTTCATTGTCACGGTCCGCTTTTAATTACATATCCACATTCATAATAACATACAAGTTTTCTCAATAGAAAACTTGTATGTTACTAAGAATGTGGGTGTGGGTGGAATGTGGGTGTGGGTGGTGGTGGTGGGCGGGTGGGCAAATAGTGCACATATTGTCTTTCAATTACCTACTTATTATAAGTTAGGCAAAAATACTACCGATTTATAAATTTTTGATATATTCATACAAATTGAATAATTCTTAATGTACTGTAATGTAGCCAAGCACAGGGTAAGTAGTGTTTAGTTCTAAGTAGCGTTTTGAGCCTGACACGTCAATTTGGAATGTTTCTATAATGATCTGGTCAGAGTTATTCTTGTCGGTTCCTCCTGACTTGATCTCCTGTTGGTTATTTGTGTTTTGAACCCTACCTGCACCCTAATTATATAACACATTATTACTTTTATTTTATTTTGAAGCATATTGCTGATCCATTGCTCCATGTGTTCCAAAAATGTGTCTGCTTAACAACGTAAATAACGCAATGGATATTGTTGAACTGTCAAAATGAAATCCATTGCTAATGATAGTGTGTTACGCAATTTTCAGTAGGTACATCTAATAGCAGTCGTTACGGGTGTTTGGAGCCCTCAAAAGTCCAACAACTGGTCTAACTGCAATGCTTCGATATTGTCTTCGGGTTGTATAGGTCAGACAACAGTCGCTTCACGGAAAATATCGAAGTTTAGCCAAAATAAGCAGTTAGACTGGCAAAGCGGACCTCAGACTCCAAAGCTGAAAAAATGTCTATGTCGTTTTGACAGGAAAAAAAAATACAACCGAGAGAAAAACTATTGTCCATGTAAAAATATTTGTATTTTTCTTAATGTCTCATCATTAAGAATGAACAATAATTACTGAGAAACATTTTTTTTATAAAATACTAGCTGCCACCAGCGACTTCGTTCGCGTGGAGTTCGTTATGCTCCGCTCCTATTGGTCACAGCGTGATGTTATATAGCCTATATCCTTCCTGGATTAATGGACTATCCAACGCAAAAAGAATTTTTCAAATCGGAAAAGTACTTCCCAAGATTAGCGCGAACAAACAAACATACAAACAAACTCTACCGCTTTATATATTAGTATAGATTTAAGAACGTACAATAACAACATTAAAAATAAACTTACAATAGTTAATAGCAAGGTAATTTACAAAAAGACTAAATAGCAACTAATCACCAACCGAGTAAATACGGATCTTATGTAAAATTAGATCATAGATGTATTACTAAATGAGGCATTAATAGCGGCGTCAAATATCTAGTATCTGTTTCTGTTTGTTTTGTTTATACTTGTTTGCATGACAGAGCTGGTATTTTTATTGAGACATCACAAACGATTTACGTTCATTCTTAAAATAAGACATGATTTTTTTGTCTTATATTTCCATGGGTATTTTTGTTGGAATCTGTGTAATTTCTGGTATTGTTGAATAAATGTTGAAAAGAATAAAAACAGTAAAAACAGTATATGATGGTTGCTATATTCAAAAGTAAGTCAATCATCATATACTGTTTTTACTGTTTTTATTCTTTTCAACATTTATTCAACAATACCAGAAATTACACAGATTCCAACATACGTTATCAGCACGAGGCTCTGTATATTTTACAATCAAATTTAAAAGGAGATTGGTGGTGGAAAATATACCTAGTAACCATGTCTGCTGCAGTTTCTGGTATGTCCCTAAATGGTATTCCGATGCTTTGTAATAGAGAAGGATACACAGTGTGGAAATTTAAAATGCGAATGTTGTTAATGCATGAAGGATTATTGGAAACAGTAAGCGGAACATTTGAAGGGAATAAGACGCCCGACGATGTACGTAAGGATGAAAAGGCTCTTTCTAAGATATGCCTTACTGTAGATGGTGCTGCTATTTCGATTGTTCGACCAGCTAAGACCGCAAAAGAAGCGTGGGATGCTCTTCAAAAATCCTACGAGGATCGCAGTTTGGGTCGTAAATTGTCACTGGAACGCAAGTTGTACAGGTACTCCTTATCTAACTTTTCTGACGTAGAGGCTTACTTAACCGCAATAACTACAACAGCACTAGACCTGGTCGATATTGGCAAGACCATAGAAGATAGTTCTCTGGCAGCAATTATATTGGGAGGTCTGACGTCTCGTTTCGAGCCCATGATCATGGCGCTTGAGAATGGGAGCGTCGAAGTCACAACAGATTTGGTGAGGACTAAGTTGTTGAGCGAAATGACGAAGGAGACTAAAGATGATGTGACTGCGTTGCAAACAAAACAAGTTATTTGCTTTAGGTGTAAGAAGCCTGGGCACAAGAGCCCTAATTGCCCTCTCAAAAAGAAGGAGAAAAAGGCAAAGGCGAGTTGCTCTACAGAAAGTTGTTCTAAGGATAAGGGATTAGTTGTTTCAAGTTCAGGAAATGACACGAAATTGGTTTTGGATGGTGTCACGGAACTGGCTTTGTCTGCACCTAATGTTCAGATATCTGAGAAATGGATTATCGACTCTGGTGCAACTACTCACATGACTCCACATGCTGAATGGTTTAATAGTTATCAACCCCATGATGGGAAGATAACTGTCGCAAATGGTAAAAGTTTGCCGGCTGTGGGCTTAGGAGACGTTGCGATTGACACAAATACCAATTTCAAGAAGATTTCTAATGTTGTACATGTTCCTGATCTAGATTGTAATTTACTGTCGGTTAAAAAAGCAGTAGAGAAAGGTCTCTCAGTTGTTTTTGATAGTAATGGCTGTAATTTTTATAATTCTAATGATGTTTCTTTTACAAATGGTCCTGTTTTACATGGTTCTATTTGTGGTGGATTGTACACTTTAGATTGTACAGTAAAGCCGCAAAGTGTTTCAGCTTATAATGTTCACACTAATTTGTCCCAGTTTCAGCTTTGGCATAAGCGTCTAGGGCACCTCTGCCGTATTGGTATGGATCTACTCAGAAAAGGTCTAGCTGTTGGTGTGGAGTATACTGAGGTTGACAAAGAACCATGCGTACCTTGTGTAGAAGGTAAGCAGGCCCGGAAGCCTTTCAAAGGGATAAAGTATAAGAAGGCTTCGTCACCATTAGAATTAGTCCATACGGATGTTTGTGGACCCCTGTCCACTGAATCTTTTAAAGGCAATAAATATTTTATTATTTTTGTAGATGATTATACACGTTTTATAACCCTATATTGTATGTCATCTAAGACAGAAGTTCAGAAGTATTTTTGTATTTTCCAAACACTTGTTGAGAGACAGACTGGCATTAAAATTCGAACCCTTCGGTCAGACAATGGGACTGAGTATGTCAATAAGGAGTTGACAGACTATTTGCAGGCTCAAGGGATTCGACATGAAACGTCTGTACCATATAGCCCTCAACAAAATGGGGTAAGTGAACGTTGCAATCGTAGTATTGTGGAGAAGGCCCGTTCCTTGCTGGCACAGAGCTGTCTGTCGAAAGCTTTTTGGCAAGATGCTGTTGAGACCAGTGTTTATTTAAAGAATAGGTCACCTCATCGTGCACTTCATGGTAAGACGCCATATGAAATGTGGTGTGGGAGTAAACCCAACCTGTCTCATTTAAGGGTGTTTGGTTGTCGAGCTTTAGTTCACGTGCCTTCATGCCAAAGAACTAAGCTAGATATGAAAGCTTCTGAATGTATATTTATTGGATATTCAGACGATCCAAGAAGTTATTATTTCCGTAGCGCGGAAAACCCTCGGAGATTGATTCAGTCACGGGATATTACGTTTTTTGAAAATAACTTTTCAGGATTGAAGGATAAGCCTGTTCAGCCTGATCTTGTTATGAGTCCCAATGTCATTAACTGGTTTTCACAAACTTCTTCAGATACCACATCGCCACTGGCAACTTCTATCTCATCTGTTTCTACTTCTTCTTCACCTACTTCAGAAGACGTGGAGATGGCCCCGGTAGAGCAAGCTGAGGTTTTTGTGGACGCGACTGATGAAACGGGTGATGTAGGTGACGTGGAGTCTTCACAATCGGGTGAACGAACTAATCTGTCTCTGGTTCCTTCAAATGAATCCGGTGATGTTTATCCTGAAAGACGATATCCTGTACGAGTACGTAAGCCTCCAGATTATTATTCATACGGCACTCTCGTGCTGATAACGTATGTTGGAATCTGTGTAATTTCTGGTATTGTTGAATAAATGTTGAAAAGAATAAAAACAGTAAAAACAGTAGGTATATGATGGTTGCTATATTCGAAAGTAAGTCAATCTGCTTATTTCTTTTAATATTGACATTAGAACAAAATATCAAAAAGTACTTAGTACTGAAAAGACCAAGTAGTTTTACAACAATTTTGTTGTTTGATTTAGATTTATAGTCAAACTAGCTTTCCGCCCGCGGCTTCGCCTGCGTGGAATTCGGTTATATCGTGCTTTTTACATTTTACTCGGGAATATCAAATTTTTCAATAAAAGGTAGCCTATGTTCTTTCTCAGGGTCTGAAGATTGTCTTTGCCAAATTTCATCAAAATCGGTTGAGAGGTTTAAGCAGGAAAGCGTAACAGACAGACAGACAGAGTTACTTTCGCATTTATAATATTAGTATGGATAGATGGGAGGTTAACAGTAAAATGATTGCCAAATGTTTCATTATAAACAAAAATAAATGTTTGTCAGTGACTATATCATCCAAACAGTTGTATGTGGGAGATTCCATTTATATGGAACACTCGAGTTATATCTGAGGGTAATTGCACCCACATTAACCTATGATTTCCCTAATATCACAGGCTTATCACTTCGTTTGACGTCATTTTTTGAACTATATGAACTAGGTACTTGAACACAATCCTGCCTTATGGTATGCAGTGATGCAATCTTTAATGGCAAAGCGCCCTAGTTTATTAAGAGCCTATCCTCTCTAGCTGTGAAAACACTTAAGTTTCGTGCAAGAATCGCTTTTGGTTTGTATACTTACTTTTGGCGTGGATTCGTGGGGGACTGGCTGGGGTGAACAATTTTTTATTCTGCCAAAATGCGGTATTGAGAAAAATGGTGTCGATACAATGTGATTAGTTAATGTTGTTTGTGTTTATTGTTGTTAATTTAAACTCATATTTAATCCAAAACGCGTTTCGCAGAACCATCTCACAAACAATTAACTCTATGTACAAAGAAATAGGTATACAAACAAGAAGCGATTCTTAAACGAAACTTAAGTGTCTTTCGGACTAGAGTGAATGGACTCATAATAACCTAGCGCGCTTTATCATCACTGCTTAGCATCAGGCAGGATTGCGGTCAGGCACTAATAAGGATACGTAAAAAAAACACTGCCGTAATTTTTCGCCATTACTTCTAATGCTGCCAGTAATGGCGCCTGACGCGTTTAGTATTAACGTTGATAACGAGAACACATATGTACATACCTCCAACAGCCTTGTATAAATATATCATGTTCCCATATCAAGTCTTAGATATTGCTTGTGCAGTATTAAATTACACTATACGTAGTATCTCAATTAGTAAATACCGATTGTAGTTTGCATGTACCTATTAATTGTAATTACTATGATTGTGAAATGCATCCTTGTTTTGATTTATTACAATGAAGCTGTATCTATGTATGTGTGAATATTATTATTTATCAGTGAAATTTTCTATATCTGTTATAGATCAGAATTTTCCTTTTTATTTCTAACCAGCGCGAGCGGTTTCAGCCGCGTATTTTTCGATCCTGCGGCAATATTACACAAAGCAAAGTAGCTTAAGTTACTTCTAGTCTCATCATCATCATCATTTCAGCTGAAACACGTCTACAGCTGGACATAGGCCTCCCCCAAGGATCTCCACGACGACCGGTCCTGCGTCTCCCGCATCCAGCGGTTTCCCACGACTTTCACTAGGTCGTCGGTCCATCTTGTCGGGGGCCTACCCACGCTGTGTCTTCCAGTGCGTGGTCGCCACTCGAGAACCCGTAGGCCACCGGCCCACTGCCACTTAATTTTTGCAATTCTTCGAGCTATGTCGGTTATTCTCGTTCTTCATCGGATCTCCTCATTCCGGATACGATCACGCAGTGAAACCCCAAGCAATTTGGGAAAAACCAAAACAGAACCCGTTACATTTACCTGTCAATAAATGTGTGTAGTATGTTATAAGAGTCTGATACGCCCTTCCGCTCCACCCAGAACGGTAGCGGTCATTTGCTGATTTGAATCCATACCATAAATAAACTAGGGGCAATAAGTTTCAATGTGTCAAAAATTACTTGTAAAATACATTAATATACATTCTAATGACATTTTGACAAGTTTTTGATATTAGATTGTATCCGAGATGAGACTGTTAGCAGATTTTTTTTTGCTGCCGGTAAACTCCTAACTGATACCAACCTAGTGATCTAATATAATCCTATGTAAACTTCAAGAAATAACGATAACTTAAACGTCAATAAATGTTCACAAAAAATAATGGCGTCATTCGCCCGAAATCTCAAAGTCGATTAAAGTATTAACTAATCTTTCCACGCAATTTGCCATAATGGTGGAAGAAATCGCAAATTCTTAGGACGTCTGAGCAATAGACTGGATAATCACAACTTATAACTGTAATGGGCGTCCTACTACTAATATTAAAAACGAGAAAGTTTATTAGAATGGATCATTAATTTCACACAAAAACTACTAAACGAATTTGCATGCCACACAGCAGCACAGAAGTTCATTGAGTCCAAGGCCAAGAGGAAACTTGGCGTTATCGCAAAGGTCCGGCGGTACTTCACACCAGGGCAGCTTCTAATGTTGTACAAAGCACACGTCCGTTCGTGTGTGGAGTACTGCAGCCACATTTGGGCTGGTGCTGCTAAGTGTCACCTGGCCATTTTGGATTCAGTGGAGAGGCGTGCAAAGAGGCTGATTGGTGACCCTGATTTAACTCGAGACGGACTCCAAAACCTAGAGCTGATGAATGCTAGAATGGATGCATTTCGGAGTGTGCGAGGGAATTACATGATTTAATTCCCCCATTTCCGTTCCATCATCGGACAACCAATCGTACGTGGTGGATGATCAGAGTGGTGACAAAAACGTAAGGCTGGATACTCGATCCAGCCTTACGTTTTTGACACCACTCTGATCCGGACGGTCGCAAAATAAACCCATTTTTTGAGCTTACATTGCAAACGCTGGCTGAACCCTATGAGATAGAACAAAATAATGTATTACAGTATTGTAGACCTTAAAATGCCCACAAAAAAATTAGCAACACCATATGTTTACCTACTATAGTTTCATCATGATGACTATTTTTTTATGTTTGAAAAGTTAATTAAAATGCCAGTCGAAATCAGAGACCACTATTTGTTCCTTATTATTAATCCTTATCCAAATAAATTACGTCATATCAAAGGTAATTTTAGTAGCAGCAGATCTTTAAATTATTGGAATTGGTTGTTTCATTCAGGAGATATCACGATTTATTCAAAACTAAACACCAGAAAAAATCGCGCCCCTGGTGGTTTCTCTGTCTAAACCGCGGAGGGAATGCGCCGGAGCGGGGGACCATTATTTCGAACAAACTTGCTACCCCGGTAGGCTTTCATTCTATTTGAAGATGTTGGAACTTTGTTGTCCTGGCTATCCATGGACAACAAAGTCGATGTGTATCTTGCAGAGTCAGATATTGGCTGATGGGCGGCACAGTAGACATTATTTTTATTGAAGGGCCACCGTTCGTTTCTTGAGGAAGGCTTAGGTACTTATATCATTTGTCCACGTGCGAAGCAGGGGCGGGTCGCTAGTTCCTTTATAAAAAACAAAAAAAAAATGGTTGAAATTTATTAAATAATTTATTACACAGACAACTGTTTGTGTAATAAATAAATTATAAATAACCAGGATTAACGTGAAGGATACTTTAATCCTCATATTCCCACAGGATCGAAATCTATGAGGGCGAAACTCCTGGGCGGAGCTAATATATACGCTTATATTCTTAATTGTCCCTAAGGAAATGAACTAATGTAGAGTCATTCGGAACAGCATGAGACTGATAATGTCAATTTCTTTCAAATGCAATACGCCCCTTTGATAAGAACATTTTAGTTTCATAACCTAAAAACTAGGTTTTAATGGTATAGGTATATTTTAATTTTTAGTGTCTACCGCAATACTGCCCGTAAGACCGATGCCCAATGGGGCTGACGAGTTCTCGAGTGGCGACCACGCACCGGAAGACGCAGCGTGGGTAGGCCCTGACAAGGTGGACCGACGACCTAGTGAAGGTGGCGGAAAATCGCTGGATGCAGGAGGCGTAGTACCGGTCGTCATGGGGATCCTTGGGGGAGGCCTATGTCCAGCAGTAGACGTCTTTCTGCTGAAATGGTGATGATGATGACCGCAAATAAACGAATCTTCTTTTTTGAAGTGAAAACTTCTTTAGCGACGGGGAAAGGCATTGAATTGGCGTGAGCGTGACCGACCAACTCGACATCGTTATCGTTTTTCGTATTTTACTTTTTGTGTATTCTGTGTTTTTTGATGATATCAGTTTTCACTTCTGGCGGTCAGTCCCACGACAGAGAATTCTTTTTTTAGACTTTGTACTGCAAAACCTTATTCACGGACACGTTATCACTTTAAAGTAACGCCCCATTTATACATTGTCAACGTTGGCACTGATGAAAATCCTTTTGGAGATTTCAGTGCAACATTTTCCCCGTTATTTAAATTGTTATATAAAACCGCCACGCTATTTCTTCAGAGCCGGTCCTTCGAGGGTTATTATGAAATAATCCACTAGGTGGCAGCACTGAGACGTTAGGCTAATCAATCCTGTCAAAAATGTCAGTGTTCTAATTTCCTTTAGTCGTGACTGAATGATGAATGGTATCATATCTCTTCAATACTAAGTTTGTTTGTTTGAAAGGGTTAATAATTTGGTCTTAAAAACTTATTTTTGCTAGCTATAGAACATTTTTCGAGGAAGGAAGATACTTAATATCACGCTGAACCCTTTTTTTTTCTAGATAGGAAATCCTCAAGTGACCTCTCCCGCTCGGGGCGGAGCAAAAGGGCGTGTCAGACTATTACTGACTAAAACCCACTGGTGTTTCATCTCTAGTCTGTACGCCAGGGCCACGGTTTATTTTTTAACCAACCCGCAACCCTGACCTAGGAGGCATCGGTCTTCGTGGACCCTGTCACAATCTGCTGACATCTCTTTGAGGTGCGCGTGAAACACAACGCGCCGTCGAACCGGGCCTTGTCCTTACCGGGCGGCGAGCTGCCCACTGCTCACCGCCCACAAGCCTGCGCCTACGGTGGACGAGAGTTCGATGTTGTCTCCCCAGCAGGGCATCTCCTGCGGCGATTAGAGGCGTGAGGGCGCTGAGATTCCCGCTCCCGCACGCGCTCTGCTCTTATGCTGGAACCCTTAGGGGCAAAGTGAAAAGATGGCGAAAACAACAAAATTCACATAAAGATGCGGGTGGAAGCAAGTCATCATTATCAACCTTTTATTTTTATCATCGCACTGCTTGACACAGGTCTCCTCTGATACAGAGAAGGACTGAGCGTAATCACCACGCTTGCTCAATACGTGTTGGCGATTTCAGACTTAAAGTCCAGGGTTCCTCTTCAGTCATTGGTGTCCAAGATATATTTAGAAAGTAAACATAACTTTAGAATAGTTACATTGGTACTTTCCTGACCTGGAATCGAACCTGCGCACTCATACTTGAGAGGCTAGTGTTTTAACCACTAGGCTACCACGACTTCTTTCACGACAAGTCCTCATCATCCCAGCGTTAATCCCAGTCGCATCCGAAGCCTTTTCAGCTTTGGAGTCTGGGGTCCGCTTTACCAGTCCAACTGCTGATATGGCTAAATTTCGACATTTTCCGTGAAGCGACTGCCGTCTGACCTCCACAACCCGAAGGCGACATCGAAGCAATGCAGTTAGACCCATTGTTGGATTATTGAGGGCTCCAACAACCCGTAACGACTGCCACTAGATGATCGTATAGCCACCGGGACCAACGGCTTAACGTGCTTTCCGAGGCACGACCAGACCAGTGCAAATATTCATATTCATGCATACAAATACTTGCACTGTGCGGGGATCGAACCCTCGCCACCTTGCGCAGCGGCCGCGTCCGCTACCGCTACGCCACGGAGGCTGTCGCTTCTTCTTTCACGACAAGTGTTTTATATTAATTGTCAAAATGAAAGACCTCTTGTCAAAATGGTCTAAACTGATGTCGTAAATCTTCATCAATGCGCTCATTATGAAACACTAGGTATTCCATTAATCGAATTTCGCTCGCAATATAAAACAAAGGAACAAATAAACGCTCGTTTCCCAATATTGTAATTAAATTGTGAAACCGAATCGAATCGTTCTATCTAAATAATTTTAATCGTCTTTGACTTCGTTTAATCGTATTTATTAATTAAACCAAAGCCTTTGTTCGACGCTTCACCCGCATGAATATTGTAAAACATCCCACAGGAATACACTTCCGGGCTAACCCATGTTAAACCAGGCTGTGAACTATCTGTGTCCTTACATAATTTCAGCCAAATCCGTTTTGACGTATTAGCGTCAATCCGGTACATTTCTCTGGAGAAACACACAAGCCTTTTCCATTATACACTAGGTATGGTAGGTGTGTTGCCAGTGATGACTTACGGAACTGAAACGTGGTCGCTCGCAATGGGCCTCATACGAAGGCTCAGAGTCACACAAAGGGCAATGGAAATAGCTAAGCTCGGAGTTTCTCTGCGTGGTCGAACCAGAAATGAGGACATCCGCAGAAGAACCAAAGTCATCGACATAGCTCTTAGAGTCGCTAAAATTAAGAGAAATTGAAGAGGGACTGGTACAATTTACCAGCGGCGGTGTTTCCGTCGGACTACAATTTGAGTGTCTACGAGACTAGAGTGAACAGGCTCTTAATAAACTAGTGCGCTTTACCATCAACGATTGCGTCACTGCTTACCATCAGGCGGGAATGCGGTCATGCGCTAGTTTATAATTTATAAAAAAAAGTTATGAATAGACTACTTCGGCAGATGACGTTATTAGGTATTTTATTTTATATAGATTAAGAATATTGAGCAGCAATGGCTAATTTATTTACATAACTCTTATATAACTCTGAATCCAAATGTTCCGAATAATTTCAGGGATTTACTTCAAAATAATGTCCTGAAAATTGGGTCAAATGATTTATGTCCTCTCTCTAATCTCGATCGCACTTCGGTTACGATTCAACCAGGTGTGAAATAACGGATTATGGAATGGCACAATGACTGCCTAATTTATGTCTTCCAGACTTTATCCTATTTGGATTACCTAAAAAGTGTCGCCAAAAAAGGGTAAATGGTAAAAGTATTTCATAAAAATATTACGAATGTTTTTATTGCATTTTTGTTTTAATAATTAGAAACTGATGCTTAACTGCAATCCCGCCTGATGGTAAAGCGCACTACTTTATCAAGTTTATTCACTTAAAAAACTTAGGCATAGGAAGGATGACGGCAGTTGAGCGAGGTGATGCAATGTTAAACCCAAGACCAACACGACCAACGATGCTGCGCCAGAGGGAGAATGATCTGGAGACTCTCCACGACAAATCTCCCGACACAACAACATTTGGCGCATCGTACCCGGCACACATCGCAACACAACTGCTCAGACCCGTCCTCCGTACGGCTTCACCAGGCATCATGCCGGAACACGACGAATCGCTTGGCGGCATGACCTTGTCTGGTGGGTGGTAACTTCTGCCGGCAGCCGATGTTATGGCCATATTAAATTATTATGGCCTACCACCCATTTACAAAGTAACCAGAATCTGAATTTCAAAAACGACTGTTACTGACTGAATATGAATGTTACTGCTTCATTGGTCTAGTGATCGTGCATGAAGTCTTGGGATGGTCTTGTAGATTCCCGGATCGGGCTGCATTCTTCTGTTTTCCAGTTAGAATGTTTTCAGTTACAGCCTGGAGGCCGTGTGGTACCGGGCTTAGAATAGTACCAACCCATATCCTCCCGGAAGTGGGCAGTATCCCTTCTCCTGTGGAATATCAATCTACTGCGATCTCCAACCCCCCTGCGTGGGGATTATGGAGGGGATTATACAGTGGAAAGCCTTGGGGGGAGGCTTTTGTCCAGCAGTGGACCTCTATAGGCTGAAGAAGAAGAAGAAGAAGCCTGGTGTACGGTGAAACCATACACTAATAATGCACGAATGCGTATTCGTGCAATTTTACCTCATTTCGCTAATTAATATCGATCAAGTAGAGCATTCAGTACACGATTAGTGGTCATCGCGTGTGCTCCTTCGCTCCTTTATTACACTACACCGTTGGTCCGAACAATATATTTAATTTATCATTAAAGCAGCAGTATCATTTAGCCATCTTCCTAGCTTCTACATCCGGAGTCTCACTTTGTGCCTTGATTCAATGTAAAATTTGAGAAACTAGGATGTATGGTCGGTGTGATTACTCTGACATGGTAGACGTGATGCTTTGCTATGTTGTAAAAAGTCTTCATATACTTCTATGATGTTATTTCATCTTTACAGATCGCTGGTATTGGACATGTCAACTCGTTCGGACTGATCTACAATGATTTTATTAATGAAACACATTCTACAGCCAAGTCATTAACTTCAGCGCATGGTGTTTTTGCCATCATGTTGGCCATCGGAGGTAAGTTTCTAGAAACTACTTATGTTAAGAAAACTTATGTTTAAGAAAACGTATGTAAAATGTCGTATTGTTTATTTTTTATTGCCTCTGCTCGATAATTACTTCATTTTTTTTTTTTGACATAATTCTTACGTTATGCCAAAACTATTTTATTTTTTCTTTGCCCCACACTAGGAATTTCTCCTGTATCGTAGATGCGTTTACAAACATATAAACTCGCATACACAAACAGCCGCTCCTGAAAAAACTACTTGCAGGTCATACAAATATGTGTTCCGTGCGGGAATCGAACCCGCAACATGCAGCAGTCAATAGCTCAACCACTGCGCTAACCGTGCAGTCAAAGTTAGTTATTGTTCTACATAATGTGGGTGGCTAGACATGAGCAGATCACTGCCCATTTAAGACGATTGCGGCTACCATGAGTTTTCATTACGACACTCGATCATACGCGTCAACCGTGTTTGGTGCTCTTATTGGTTGAGAGTTCTTACAACCTTGAAGCGGGCCAATCGATGAGTCAAACGCGGTCGATATCGATGATCGAGTCTTCGTAATGAAAACTCATGGTAGCCACACTGCACTGCGAATGTGTGGCCGTCTCACCAAGAAAAGCTAGTTGAAGTGGGAGTGGGAGCTGTCTAGAGTATCAATCCCTAGCATTAAGTGGAATGACAGCATACTCACTTCACAAAACTTTTTGCGGTCAGATTTTACAGAAACAATCGATAAGCCCGGATTTACGGCGTATTGTGTTCCACGATCCCCAACCCGCCTGACAAGCATGGGGATTATGGCAATGGCCAATGGAATGAAAGCCTTGAGGGAGGCCTGTTTCCAGCGGTGGACCTCTATGGGCTGAGAAGAAGAAGTGTTCCACTCGGGCCTCAAAGGAATTGAGAGCACGTCGTCGTTAGAGATAATGTACACAGGGTTACATTATCTCTTTCAGAAAATGTTCACACCAGTACCACCATCCCGGTTCCTTCATTCACTTGTGTGAATGGAGGAACACGAGTGGGTTTTAATCAGTAAAAGGCTGACACGCAGAGCTGGAGAAGTTATTTGATGACTTGCCACCCCTAAAAAGGGATCATTAGTTTATAATAAAGAACAATGTTTTGCTTTTTTAGTTTTTTAAATAATTTGTCACAGTTCAAACAAAATGTTCATGGAATATTCGAATTTGTTTATAGATTACACGATTTCGATACATGATTTCTTCAGTTTGTTTGAACCACAATCCTTCGGTTAGAAAACGATTTTGTCTGCTCGTAAAATCACACTGCGTACAAATATTTTTGCTTCGATATAACATCGGTTTACAAATCTATATCATGAGACCAGTTTTAATAATTGTTTAGATTTTAAAGTAACTTTTAACTAACTACCTTTACTGTTTCCAGGTATAATACTCAACAGCATAACAAAAAGATATTCATTAAGGTTCGGAGGTATTATTGGAGCAGTTCTGTTGTTTATTGGTTCTTTCAGTACAATATTTATAACAAATGTCAACCAACTTCCAATTACTTTCGGAGTGTTCCAAGGAATCGGATTCGGAATGGTAGTACCGGTGTGTTACTCGACTTTGAACCATTATTTTGTAAGGAAAAGAACTACAGTCATGAGCATCTGTAAGGCAGCACAGGGAGTTATACTGATGTGGTATCCTCAATTACTGAAGAAGATAATGTCTTTATATGGATTTAGAGGGACCTTACTAATTCTGGCTGGCATGTCTTTGCATACATTTCCTGGGATGCTCGCAATGATAACAGAATCGACGACTACGAGAAAACTAAGAACAGCAAGTATTTTTTCATTTGAGATTGTTTAATTCTTTAATGAATTTTGTATGTTCTTGAATATGGTTTATATTTTGTAGATGATTTAGAACATGGCAAGGGACAAGAAAACAAAGACTTGTTGTTGTCTAAAGACAAATATAAAGATTCTCTGAAGGCGGAATCATCTGGCAGCCGACCAGTTCTTGAGAAAATCAGGTAACAATAAAAATATTTCTACAGATAACTTCTAAAGGCATAGGACTTTTGGGTCTATGTAAATACATGTAACCTATTTCTCCGGTTTTAGTATAATCACTATTGTATGTACAAAGTTTAACTTGATAAAGATAACACAATACATAATACAGTTGCTCCAAATTCAAATTTATACCTAGAAAAACAACGCGAGCTACGATACAATAGCAGTTGATTAAAGTTTTATGAATAAGACTTTTTGAATGCCCAAGTAGATTCGAAAATAAAATTATTTACTGATAATATTTCCATCACTAGAACATAGATCCTATCTCAATGAGAATTCGAAACTGTTCATACAAAATTGATGCAGTGAATTTGAAATTGGAATTTAAATTGATGGATGCCAGTTTTCTTTTGTTTTCAAGAATTAAAAACCGTTTTTATGGTTCCGTTGCCAAATGGCAAAAAACGGAACCCTTATAGATTCGTCATGTCCGTCCTTATGTCACAGCCATTTTTTTTTCTAAAACTATAAGAGCTATACTGTTGAAACTTGGTAGGTAGATGTATTCTGTGAACAGCATTAAGATTTTGATGCAAAAATAAAAAAAATAATAATTAATATTGGGGCACCCCATACTTAAAACTGAAACTTATTTTTTTTTTCATCAAACACATACGTGTGGGATATCGATGGATAGGTCTTCAAAAATGATATCGAGGTTTCTAAAACACTTTTTTTCTACCGAACAGTTTGCGTGACAGACGCTTCCAAAGTGCCAAAAAGTTGCCCCCCCTCTAACTTCTAAAATAAGAAAATGATAAATCCAAAAAAACCATATGGTGTACATTACTATAAAAACTACCAACGAAAATTGTTTTGAACGAGACCTAGTAAAGAGTTTTTTTTTTAATACTCGTAAATCGTAAACCGCTTATTACCGCGTGATCTTTCATACAAATAACTATCAATGGTACGGAACCCTTTGTGCGTGAGTCCGACACGCACTTGGCCGGTTTTTTAACCGATGGAATACGCATAGATTTTTGAAACTTCAAAAATATATAATTGTTATGAGAAATTGAGCACATAAGTTGGATGGGGATAAAGAGTGAAATTCGTGTAAGCGTGACCAACCTGATACCGTGATCGCTACAGCAAAATATACATATATGTATACTGTATATTAATGCATAGTATATACAATGGTATAGATTGCATAACTGCTATAACATTTTTGTTCTTTTTTTTTTTGTTAACATATCCTTAATTTCAATTTACCCTTCTGTCCGTCAGTCCCACGACTGCCTTTTTTGGCAATTCTGCTACACGTGCGGTATTATAGTGTCTGTTTTATTGAATATTGTTCTGTTTTAAAAATTGAGAAGATAGGGCAGATTAATTTATTTTATTACCTATTTTAAGGTTAACTTACACGTTATCGAAAATTGTTAACCATTATAATAGTAGACCTAGTGGATAAGGTATAGCCGACAGCAATGTGGGATAATTTTCCAATGCCATAGTTTACTTAGATTAGATTAATAGTTTTTTTTTTTAATTTTAATAGTTCATTTAATGTAATAATCTAATCCATACTAATATTATAAATGCGAAAGTATCTCTGTCTGTCTGTCTGTCCGGCTTTCACGCCAAAACTACTGAACCGATTGTAATGAAATTTGGTAAACAGATAGTCTAGAGCCTGAGAAAGGACATAGGCTATAAAACATCCCGCTATGACCAATAGGAGCAGAGCAGGAACAAAAAATGTTGCGAAAACGGGAGCAAACGCGGCCATACATATTGCACCCATTATTTTAGCAGGCGCTTATTTTATATCAACTGAGCTTTTTCGGCTCGAAGCTTACGCGGGTGAAACCGCGGGGCACAGCTAGTAGTATTAATATTTTTTAATTTTAATAGTTTGTTAATTCTTTTAATGAAAGATGTTTATTCACACATACACTATGTAAAGAAAACCCTGTCCGATCCGTGAAGGTATTGTTAGGTATCGATAACTGATTCTACTAATGCCTACAAAGGCGGCCTAAACTTAAAAATAATACCCCCCAAAAAATTAATGTTCTTTCGCAAAAGGAGGTAAATTAATATATGTGCGGTAGGCAAACATGAGCGGGCGTAAGGGGGCAGTGCACGCGGCGCGCCGGCCGCGTCGCTATTCGCTCATAATAATACCGTCAAAAATGCTGTTGTCAATTATTAAAAAAAAACATCAAATTTTGGGGAAATTGGCATTAATTTGCGGGAAAAAGATTATTTCATAATTAATTCGTATTGTTACTATGATGATTATGTATTTTATTTGGTCATGTATTTACCTAACTTTTAATAATCTTATCAGTCGGGCCGGGTTCTCTTTCATAAATATACATATCATACTGTGTTATTTCTTCTTTTCCAGACATAAGTTAGTGGAGATATTGAACTTTAAGATCCTGAAAGATGCTGTTTATTGCAATATTTGTTTGGGTCAGAGTTTCGTCAACTTCTCCGATCTCACTTTCTTTGTCTTACAACCGATGCTTTTATTTCAATATGGCTATGACAGGGTAAGTTGCACGTTCCTACGTTATCCATACTAATATTATAAATGCGAAAGTAACTCTGTCTGTCTGTCTGTCTGTTACGCTTTCCCGATTAAACCACTCAACCGATTTGGATGAAATTTGGCACAGACAATCTTTAGATCCTGAGAAAGAACATAGGCTACCTTTTATCCCGGAAAAAATTGATGTTCCCGAGGGAAATCTAAAAAGCGCGATATAACCGAACTCCACGCGGGCGAAGCCGCGGGCGGAAAGGTAGTAAATATATATAGATTCCGTCCGTGACTTTGTGTGTTTAAAAGTAAACCATGTGTCCTATGATGCTCGGCAATAGCTTAACTTTATGTCAGTTAAATAATTTTCGAAGCCGTTTCAGTTGTTTTGGAGATTGCCGATTATATCCAAATTTACAAACTGGAGCCCATTATAATATTAGAGTTAGTTTCAAAATGTCGGTATCTTAATTACAAGTATATAAGCGGCTGGTTGCGGCTGATACCACTAAATTACCACCGTATATACGTTATGTTACTTAGCTTCGCCAATATACCTGGCCTTTTCCTTTTTTGTGTAATGTAAATAAAAACTTATTACCTGAATAGAAACCTCTAGGAGCAAAGGGCGTGTGGCAGAATTCGGAATACCACGCTGCATTCCAAAACGGCCGTTCCAATATTGGATGTAGACTGCCAGGCTCAGCCGTATGCACCATGCGTACCGCTTGGGTAGAAGCCTTCACACAATGAACACCTGAAGATGAACGGCGCCGCCGAGGTTCACCCATGAAGAGATAGTGAGTCGTTATACGTGGCAAAAGAATTTCTGGAAGCAATTAGAAGAAGACTTTGCCTAGCAGTGGAACAGTCTTCTTCTTCTTCAGCCTTTAGATGTCCACTGCTGGACAAAGGTCTTCCCCAAGGCTTTCCACGCTGACCGGTCTTGCGCTGCCCGCATCCATCAGCATCCCGCGACCTTCACCAGGTCTTCGGTCCACCTTGTTGGGGGCCTCCCTATGCTGCGTCTTCCAGTACGTGGCCGCCACTCCAGAACCTTACTGCCTCATCGGCCATCGCCCCATAGGTTCTACGAGCAATGTGCCCTGCCCACTGCCACTTCAGTTTAGCGACTCGCAGAGCTATGTCAGTGACTTTGGTTCTTCTTAGTGGGACAGTATATAAAATAAAAAGATAATAAAAAAAATAATTTGGACAGGATTAACGTCTTTTGGGACAGCTGGTTACTGATGAACTTAGTCTTGGGACATAAATAAAGGGAATAATAATTTCTTTGTGGTATCCTTACTATTTCACATTACAACTTTTTTATAAATGGTATTGTTTCAACCTTAGAGTCATATTCCCTTATTCTTGTTTCAGTCTCAAGTGGCACTGTGTATCTCAATCTGTGCCGCAGCTGACGTCTGTGGAAGATTTGCCCTGGCTCTCATCAGCAGTATCTTCCATATAAACACAAGAGTATTATTCTATGCAGCAGCGTTGCTCACCTTCGTTATAAGATTATGTATGTTTAATTCAATTATTATTTTCTTATCTTGTTTGCTGTTCTAAAATAATAATGGTGTCTGAGGTATCTTTGTTTAAGGTTTAAAGACGGGTTTTCTTCTTGCTACTTGATATCGAGTCTAAATTATGTGTGTATTTTTGTAGACAAGATAATATTGCTATAATGAGAGACGCTGTTAGAATATATTTGTTTTAAAATTTTCCAAAGCAAAATCTGTACTAATTTGTATATAAAGCGGAAGAGTTTGTTTGTTTGAACGCAATAATCGCAGGAGCTACTGGTTCGATTTAAAAATTCTTTTTGCTTTGGATAGCCCATTAATCCAAGAAGACTTTAGGCTATATAACATCACGCTGGGATTAGTAGGAGCAGAAAAATAAAAACATATCGACACCCTACGCGGGTGAAACCGCGCAGCGCAGCTAGTTAACTTATAAACTTCTTATATAATAGTAGCATTTAATATTTCTGAAAAAAAAGCTTACAAACTGCAGGTGCTATTCGATAAGTGAGAACAATATTGAAGAACTGTTTCCCTGAACCGCACCTTACGATATTTTGTTCCAGTGCGGTTCGAACAAATGCGGTTTAAAATCAGTACTCGGAGTGGAATGCCGAGCAAATATGTTACTCCCTATAATTTATTTGCCTATTTCAGTATCATGATCGTGTATTTATTTGTATGCTTATACAATATGTAAAGAAAACCCCGTCCGACCCATAAGGATAATAAAGGTTAGGTAAACACATGGCCAAATAAAATATCAAATTTTACATAATCATAACAATACTAATTAATTTTGAAATAATCTTTTTTTTCCCGCGAATTAATTCCAACTTTCTCGAAATCTGGTAATTTAAAAAAAAAGTGACAACACCATTTTGACGGTATTATTATAAGCAATGCGCGTGCCGCGTGCCCTGCATCCCTTTGCCCGCGCATATACTGCCTACCGCACATATAATAAGTTACCGGCTTTTGCGAAATAATTTTTATTTTATTGGGATTATTTTTTAAGTTTAGCCCGGCTTTATAGTAGTAGAATCAGTTATCGATACCTAACAATACCTTCACGGATCGGACAGGGTTTTCTTTACATATTTTATAAAGGCAGAAAAGGAAGCTTGGGCATCAAAAATTTCCTCCTCATAGCTGTAAATGGGGAAAGTGCAAAGGCTGGCAGCGTTCCAGCGTTCAGCGTTCAGCAAAATCTTTGACCTAAATAGGCCAGTCTTCAATTATCTATCTTTATTTATGACCTATTTACATATGACAGCCTCCGTGGCGTAGCGGTAGCGGACGCGGCCGCTGCGCAAGGTGGCGCGGGTTCGATCCCAGCAAAGTGCAAGTATTTGTATGCATGAATATGAATACTTGCACTGGTCTGGTCGTGCCTCGGAAAGCATGTTAAGCCGTTGGTCCCGGTTGCCTTACAAACATCCAGTGGCAGTCGTTACGGGTTGTTGGAGCCCTCAAAAGTCCAACAATTGGTCTAACTGCAATGCTTCGATGTCAGGTTGTGGAGGTCAGACGGCAGTCGCTTCACGCAAAATATCGAGGCTTAGCCATTTCAGCTGGACTGGTAAAAGCGGACCCCAGACTCCAAAGCTGAAAAGGCTTCGGATGCGACTGGGATTAACGCTGTGATGATGATGATGATTTATCACCTATTTACTTTCTTTCAGTAATGTTACAAATCACCCGATTTTTATGGATGGCGATTGTGACTGGCGCATTAGGTGTCCTAAGGGCTTGGCTTCACGTGGCCAGTCCCTTGCTGATATCCAACCACGTCTCTCACGAGGACTTCCCGGGAGCATACGCACTTGCTATGTTAGCTACTGGCACTATTAACGTAACTCTGTCTCCACTTATAGGTAAGATATTTCTTTTTTTATTATTTATCACGATCATTTTGTTTTCCGAAATGATTACGGCACGGAGATACCTATAAGGAGGCATTATTTTCTTTTCTGCTTCATCATCAACCTTTTTATCGTCCCACTGCTGGGCACCGGTCTCTTCTCAGAGGATTGAGCGTAATCACCACGCTTGCTAAATGCGGGTTGGCGATTTCAGATTTAAAGTCCAGGTTTCCTCAAGATTTTTTCCTTCACCTTGTAATTAGTCTTTGGTGTCCAAGATATACTTCATCATCAACCTTTTATCGTCCCACTGCTGGGCACAGGTCTCCTCTCATACAGAGAAGGATTGAACGTAATCACCACGCTTGCTCAATGCGGGTTGGCAAATTAAACCAAAACTAAAACTAAAGATATACTTAGAAAGTACATAATTATGACTTAGAAAAGTTACATTGGCACTAGCCTAACCTGGAATTGAATCATTGTTGTTCTGCTTGTGAGTAAGAAATAATAGTCGATCACGCTACGCTCGCTGTGAGATGGGCCAGCGACCATCTTAACGTACCGAGACTTTTTCGTGGCTTGGAAAGCACGTTCACTTGTTGGCTTGTTGTCGATTTAGTTCCACCACGAAAATTTATTAACCAGTTCTATCAAGGGATATCATTATTACACAGCAGGTAATTGGTGTGACGGTGAAGGAAAACATCGTCAAGAAGCAAAACTTCGAAGACATGTGACATCTTCCAACCCGCACTGGGCCCGCGTGGTAGATTACGGCCCAGTCCCTGAGGCCTATGTCCCAGGAGTGGGAACATTATAGGCTGAATATGTTATGTAACTAAGTTGTGAAGGTCGGTTCGGTAGTCGCTCTATATTGATAAGTTTTTGAAATTGAGAAATGAGAAGCAGGATCTGCTAGGGCCACATGTTGCTCAAAAGAGATACAGTGGCTCCTGGTGGACAGGCAAGTGCAGGAACACGGGTGACTTTTAATCAGTATAAGTCTGACACGCCCTTCCAATCCACTCAGAGCGGGAAAGCTCATTTGATGAAGAAGAACCGCAAGTGACCAGGATCCTTAAGAGGGAACTCTAGTGCCGAGGAATTTGGAAAATAGGTATTTGAAAAAACGATTGCCGTCGCGCTGCTTGCAACCTCTCCCGGTAAAATGCGAAAAGGCCAGTTGCAACTTAGGCTGATTTTACCTACAAAAATGTTGACCAAAAGACGTTTCGTATTCCGCTGTTTTCTTTTTAAAAACAAGACAGATCACAGTTATTTTTATTTTAAAATTTAGAGGAAAAGTATACTTACCTATGCTTCTATCCTTTTCTTTTTTGTCAAAAAATTAACACGTTTGTTTAATAGTCATGTGAACATCATGGTTAAATGGGTTAATTTTCGTGATTTTGAGGTATCGTATTTCTTTTATTAATGAAGTTTCGGAAAAAATCAAATTGAATGAAAATTGTAGAATTAAAAAATAATTGCTATAAAAGCATTATCCACACAAAAAAAAACAGCGGAATACGTTTGTATAGAGAAAGCACCACCAGAGTTCCCTCTTAACATAGAGTTTGTTATGTTTGATTTAGCACTGTAACAGATTGAGTCAAGTTTATAGCAATACTGCCTGTTTAATAACCACCCTATTTGTGGAGCAACATATAATCAAACCGAGCCCCAAAATATCGCTTTTAACTTGATATCGATATTGTTATGTGGAAATACAGTAATTACATGAACGGTGCTCAAAGCAACGCAACGCTTCCCAGAATTCATCACGCCAGCCACAGGACTTAATAACTTCCTATTAGCAGTTACCGTTTTACGTGTAGTTTCATTGAAAAAAGCTGTATAGGAAAACGTCGTTAAAAGAATCGTTTAATTAAAATTTTTTCCTGTAAAAGTGTAAAACAATACGTGCGTGAAGTTATTAATTTATTAAGGTTTTTTATGGGTTAGAACGAAGGATAGACGCATAAAAGAACACAAACACAAAAAAAGACAAGTTGGTATAACCTATTATGCGTGATATTAATTAAGACGAGAATTATATAAGAGTACTAATAATTAACATACCAAAGCCAAGACTGCTTTGTCCATTGTAGTAATATCTCTTTGAAACAGTCAATACAGATCGCTCTACTGACTAAATTACTACAATCACATATATGTATATATGATATTAGTACAATAGACAGAGCTATGTACGGAATCGCATATACACGTCAGGACTAATTATATTAGTATCAGCGTTATTAATGCTGACCGCAAATTCGAATGTTAGAAGCATTGTCATTATTTTGTCAGTACTACATAGTTCATACTGTATACTGTCAGTTGTGTTTTCTAATTGAACAGACAGCTGTGCTACTGGGGAGTTTTTTTACGCCACTTTTTATACCCACCGAAAGTACTAAGAAATGGACATGTTCAAGCGTTTTGCGACGACTGTTTTTTTATTAATTTGGCGTTCAAAAAGTGCTGATGCTCAGCCTAATTTGAATACGGCTTTTGATTTTACACAGTTCCTATGCAGAAAAGGCATTGTTTTTTTTTATCAATTATAAACTAGCGCTTGACCGCAATCCCGCCTGATGGTAAGCAGTGACCCAATCGTTGATGGTAAAGTGCACTAGTTTATTATGAGCGTATTCACTCTAGCCTTGAAGACACTCAAATTCTAGCCCGACGGAAACACCACCGCTGGCAAATTGTTCCAGTCCCTCGATGTACGCGGTATAAAGGAGGAGGCGAAACGCTTCGTCCGGATCGTAGTGGTGTTAACAATGTAAGGGTGGAAACTCGCCGTACGATGAGTCGTCCGATGGTGGAACGGAGATGGGAGAATTAAATCATGCAATTCCCTCACACACTCCTCAAAATGCATCCTATAGAACACCGAAAGGCTGGCTACTCTACGCCTGTGCTAGGCTTTGGAGACCGTTTCGAGTTAAGTCAGGGTTACCAATTAGCCTCTCCGCACGCCTCTCCACTGAATCCAAAGTGGCCAGATGACACTTAGCAGCACCAGCCCAAATGTGGCTGCAGTACTCTACACACGAACGGACCTGCGCTTTGTACAACATTAGAAGCTGCCCTGGTGTAAAGTGTGTACTAAAATGCTAGGTTTTTTTAATAGGCTGTTTTGACAATACCTTCTTTAGCAACAGCTGCCGAAACGTCCCTGTGTTCCTTCGATTTTCCAATCGTGTAGTCCAGAATCAAGACTGTCTAGTTATTACTGCATAAAGTCATGTCATTGCGAGTAACGAGCTTATGGCTATAATATCGTCGATAGAGGTCAATCGCTCAGGTTAAGTTACACTTTCCCCGGTTGGTTCGTCGATGGGTGGCATGTTAAACCATAGGTACCGGCAGTCACTAATGTATCTTTGAAACTCGAAAAGCTGTCAAACAGTCTTACGAAAGAGTATCGCCTTGGTTTTTTTTTTAGGTAAGATATTTTGTCGATCGTAGGCCATAACATCGGCTGCCGGCAGAAGTAAACATCCACAAGACAAAGTTTTGCCGCCAAGAGAATCGTCGTGTTCCGGCATGATGTCTGGTGAAGCCGTACGGAGGACCAGTCTGAGCAGTTATGTTGCGATGTGTGCCGGGTACGATGGGCCAAATGTTGTTATGTCGGGAGTTTTGTCGTGTAGGGTCTCTAGATCTATCTCCCTCTGGAGCGGCATTGTGGTTGTGTTGTTGGGTTTAACATTGCATCACCTCGCTCAGCTGCCGTATTCCTTCCTATTCACTCAGGTTTTTGAGTGAATAAAAAAAAATAACAAAATAAAATCAAATCAAATCAAAGTATTTATTTCAAAGAAACTAGTTACAGGCACTTTTGAATTGTCAGAAGGTCGGTCAGTCAGTAAGGTGAAGCTAGTGGCCCATTCCAAAGAGTACCTATGGAGAAGAACGGGCAAGAAACTCCGTGGACACTCTTTAATAAACCAGGCTTTTAATAAACCAGGGCGCTTTACCACCAACGATTGCATCATTGCTTACCATCAGGCGGGATTGCGGTGAAACAGTAGTTTATAATAACAAAAAACTCCCGCTCTGGGCTAAGCGGAAGGGCGTGATAGAACTTTACTGACTAAATCCCACCCATGTTCCTTCAGTTACCTGTACCAGGGCTACGGTACCTCTTTCGAAGAACCCGGGGCATTGGTTGCAAAGCATCCTACAGCAGCCCCTACGCAGTTAAGCTGCTTGCTGTTCCTACTAAGGAACTGAATTGTAGAGGTTAGAAAGGCAGTCGTTTCATAAAAGAGTCTTGTAATCAGCTATAAGCAAAGCTATAAGCAGCGGGACGATAAAAAAAAGGTGATGATAATGATGAATCAGCTATAATACGATATCTTTTAATATCCTCAGACTTTTGACTTCTTTTGTTGCAAAACAGCAGCAACAACAGTCATGTAGATTTATTTTTTAACATTAAAATTAGAATATAGTTATGACAAAGATTGTTTTATCATTTTGTAAAACTTTAAAATCAAGTTATGTTATAGACATAGTGCAACATTTTAATATTGAATATTGCATGGTAGTTTGAAGTGAAATCAAGCTCTTATATCAGCAGGAGTTACTATTACCACTACCTACCGACCTAAAGACTGCGTCGTAGGTACCTAATGACCAAATTATGCCAGTCGTTTCATTCAAATGCTGCGTTCATTTTTATATAGATACCTCTGTTTTCACACGACGCCGACAAAATTACATAGAAATGAGCAATCATTACAGAGGCAATTCTCGTTTCTAGTAATTTAGCAGTCTGTTCTTAGTCGAAGTTTGTCAAAATTGCCTCTAAATTCTTTTTTTTTTTTTTCAAACAATTATTTGACATTAATTGTCCCTCAGATGATAATGCGATTTTCTTTATGGGAATTGGCCTCTTCAGATCATATCATTTGTAGCGCGACTGAAAGATTTCGAATTCCGAAATCAAATAAATAAAGTATTAATTTTCCATTATCATTATATTTTTATTTTTAACTTTTCAAAATGCTTGGTTTATTTATTTCTTTCGTTAGTGTTTGTAGTAATTAATAACACCTGCGAAAGAAATAAATGAACAAGAAATGAAGTTTTTCATATTTGCCTAAAAATTGTTGTTTGCCAGATCATTTAAAAGTTTTATATCAACTAACCTTTATCGTTTAATGTTTCCAGGTTTACTGAAAGACGTGTACCAAGATTACGTGCCAGCTTTTTATGCCTTAACTTTGTGCTGTATCCCTTGCCTCTTGTTCTGGCCTATAGAATACGTAATTAAAACTAAAGTGCACTATTAATAATATTCCATATTTTGAGAAAAACTTGTATTTTTAGCAGTCATTTCAAGATATTGTATTTTTATTAGGTTAGCTTAGCTATTTGTACATATTTATATTTTGTTTAGTAATAAATGCGTTATTATAACTTGATTTGTTTTGATTTATTTACCTACAAACCTATAATGAATTATTTTTCTGAATTTCAACATAGTTGGGAAAATGATAGATATACAGTATGTTAAATAACAGAGGGCGTTCCCTTAAACTCGTTAATATATATCATTAATAGATTAAAATAAAATTATCAGCATAGAAAAATAAGCATAAAAAATCCGAATAAAAAAAATTCTAATTGGAAATAAATTTGAAACCTCCTGTTTTAAATCAAAATAGTAGTCGTCATGTATAAATAAATTGCGACGTTGCCATCTTTCATGTTCGCGTGTACAGTGTGTTTCTTTTACATGTCAATTTAAAATGTTTATTGAATATTTTCATATTGGAAAAAATTTTAAAACATTTTGTTTTCGAATGGAAATATTTTTTTAGCATGTATGTAGTAAATATGTAATAAATAGTATAGCACTATTTCGGGTTAACGGGAACGCCCTTTGTTAGTTAACATACTGTATAATGAGATCAGCAGTTTCAAAGATTAAACCCTAAATACAGACATAATAATTTTACATACATTGGTTACAGTAGTAATCAATGCATATGTTTTTTTGGGTTGTTTCTTTAGTTATCGACGAACAATCAGCCCAATTTATCTATTTAAAAAAATATTCTTAATTGACGCGTAAAAATGTTTGTACAAATCCACTTAGAGATTTTTTTTTTTTTTAAAGTAATTACAAACTAGTGCTTGACTGCAAACCCGCCTGATGGTAAGCAGTGATGCAATCGTTGAAGGTAAAACGCACTAGTTTATTAAGCCTATTCAATTAAAAACTAAGAAATAGGAAGGATGACGGCAGTTGAGCGAGGTGATGCAATGTTAAACGATGCTGCGCTAGAGGGAGATTGATCTGGAGACTCTCCACGACCAAACTCCCGACACAACAACATTTGGCGCATCGTACCCGCCACACATCGCAACACAACTACTCAGACCCGTCCTCCGTACGGCTTCACCAGACATCATGCCGGAAGACGACGAATCGCTTGGCGGCAAGACTTTGTCTGGTGGGTGGTAACTTCTGCCGGCAGCCGATGCTATGGCCTACCACCGAGAAAAAACATGTACTTATCTTTTCTGTGGGGAGTTTGTTGGGACAATTCTCCCCGGCGGAAACACTAGAAAGTGGTGAAGGGCGTGAGTTTTCGAAAAGTGGTGATTTTCAGCCTAATTTGAATAAATGACTTTTGATTTTAATAATTTATAAAAATACCGGTTTATTAAAAAACAATACCTACGCGGGCAAAATCTATGGTAATTACAATATTTTTTTTAAATCACCTACGAATTATCTAGGGCTTTCAGAATTAGGAACTGAATTGATGGCGACGATTACTTGCGCATTGATGTCCCACCACCCTTTAGTAGATCAATATATCATTCGCGGCTGTTGACTAATAATAGGTAGGTACGCAAAGACTTCCTAATAACAGCCATTACTGAGCGGACAGAACCCGCTTATTACCAATATCACGATAGTAATCACAATTATTGGTGATTGCAGTTCTTGGTTAGTAGCAGATATCCATACTAATATTATAAATGGGAAAGTATCTCTGTCTGTGTCTGTCCGGCTTTCACGCCAAAACTACTGAACAGATTGTAATGAAATTTGGTACACAGATAGTCTAGAGCCTGAGAAAGGACATAGACTATATAACATCCCGCTATGACCAATAGGAGCAGAGCAGTAACAAAAAATGTTTTGAAAACGGGGCAAACGCGGACTTACATATTGCTTCCATTATTTTAACAGGCGCTTATTTTATATCAACACGCGGACGGAGTCGCGAGCAACAGCTAGTCTACCATAAATTGCAGCACAGTCTCTGTGAAACCTTCAATATTTGTCTGCCGAGATTCAAGAAAGACAGAAAAATGCGTTTAATTGGCATTTCAGTAAAATTAATACACCATAAAACTAAAAACATATAAAACAAAGATTAAAATGCCAAAAAAGGCTAAGCATAATCTGATGACCTAGCGCCGATTTCCAGTTGCAACCCACGAGTGAATAATAACAAACACAGATATCCTATTTTAACGGAAGTGTCTGTCTGTTATAATAAACTGAGATGAATGAATCACCACTTGCTGGTGAATTTACTGCCCACATACAATCTCCATTTCTATTCGCTTCTAGTACACATAATTCTGATCCGACGACGACACAGGATGAAATTATCCACCAAATCTTACGTTAAAAAATTGTTGCTCCAAACATTTTAACCTCTTATTTCGCTATTCACATTATATATACATATTTTTGACGTGAAAACATTTTTAGCGGCCTCCTGTATCTTTTTGAGATGGGTAAAAAATGTTAAACTCGCGTGACAGGACACATGACCTGGTCGAAAATTCGTAAGATGAAGAGGAAAGTCGCCCTCTCCTTCTACTGAGTGACGAAAATATATGCACTTGCTGTTCACAAGGACGCAAACGCGCTAAAATAATTCAACCAAAACAAGTGGAACTGAATTGGAATTATTTTGGAACCAAAAGAATTGAATTGGATCGCAACCAAACCATAACATTTGTTATGTTTCGTATCGCGCTAACCTTTTGACAGATGGTTTAACCATAACTGGATCGCAATTGGAACGTAACCGCTGTCAAATGAAAAAGTTGAAACAAAGCTAACGTTTTCTGTGCCATTTGTCAAACTTACGTCTAAATTATAATTTATTTAGTTATAATTTGTATATCTGACGAAATGTATCACTCATACTTCAACCGAAGTTAAAACTTTAGCGCGATACGAAATGTGATCGAAAATAAACCAAAACTTTAACTGGATTAGATATGAACAAGAGTTGAAGTTCTACTGTTTTATTTAGCGCGATTACTCCCCTGAACATCATCTGTGGATTCATGTCATGTTTTCACTTTTTCCCGGCGTGCAACCTTTTATTTTTTTATAATCTACGATAGGGAGTCTAGAATAATTAGAATATACATAGTGCTGAATTGATGATTATATTATGTAGTTGGTGTATTAATCGCTGCCAACCTGTATTCAGCTGGTTCATGCCCCTTGCCTTTAAATTAAGTGGACTACTCTTCATCATTTCATTTACTGAGGCGTTACGAAAACAGTCTCCAGGTAAAATATATTCAGGTACTTTTTCAGTGTTACCTCAGTATTACGTGCGTCCCTCTGAAGAGCCGTCATTATTAACCCTTAACGGGCGTGATGCTTTAGAAAAACCTTCGGCGAACCTTAGGCATCAATCTTTCTGACGCTTTCTTAATAACCTTTTTGTGGCTAATCGATTTTAAACGTGTGAGATTTTTTGAAATATGAGGGGTTTATTTTGTGGTCTATTTTGGGCACCTATTCGTGAGTTCTAGTTTATAAAAGTGGAATGAGATATTTGTTAAAGAGGATAAAACATTCACAATTCTTATATTAAACTAGCGACCCGCCCGGCTTCGCACGGGTGCAATGCTGATACTAAATACGTTACAAAAAAAAAAACAAATAGCAGCCCGCCGCCCAACCGGCTGGTACCGCCGCAAATGCGACGCCCCACAATTTTTAAATTTGTATTAATATCTTCGCAGAAGAATCAAAGTCACCGACATAGCTCTGCGAGTCGCTAAACTTAAGTGGCAGTGGGCAGGGCACATTGCTCGTAGAACCAATGGCCGCTGGGGCAGTAAGGTTCTGGAGTGGCGGCCACGTACTGAAAGACGCAGCGTAGGGAAGACCCCAACAAGGTGGACCGATGATCTGGTGAAGGTTGCGGGAAGCCGATGGATGCGGCAGCACAAGACCGGTCGGCGTGGAAAGCCTTGGGGGAGGCCTTTGTCCAGCAGTGGATCTATAGGCGGAAGAAGAATATCTTCGAAATTATTTATTTAAATCATGTGCTGTAAAGGGCGATATAGATCTATATTTAAAAAAATTAGGGGTGGATTACCCTTAACATTTAGGGGGATAAAAAATAGATGTCCGATTCTCAGACCTACCCAATATGCACACAAAGTTTCATGAAAATCGGGAAAACCATTTCGGAGGAGTTTAACCACAAACACCGCGACACGAGAATTTCATATATTAGAATGAAAAAATAAATACAATATAATTCATTCGAACCAAAATATAAAAAAAACAAAACAAAAGTTTGTCGTCGAGGAATTCCCCCGCATCACTCTCGACTGGTAATGCACCCAAGAGACTGGCCGCTTAGCCTCTGGCTAAGGTAAAAACCAGCTTTTTGGTCAAGGGCAGTGACAAACAGCCGTTTGAAAATTTCATTGAACAACAACAAAAAAAAGGTTACGGGCATGATGTAGACTGCTGTAATTTGCTTTTAACCACAAGGGAGTGTCATTTGTGGTTCCAATCA
Organism: Sesamia nonagrioides; assembly: GCA_017933935.1. Taxonomy (NCBI): domain Eukaryota; kingdom Metazoa; phylum Arthropoda; class Insecta; order Lepidoptera; family Noctuidae; genus Sesamia; species Sesamia nonagrioides. Next base: position 443,611 of record JADWQK010001076.1, on the reverse strand, counting down.
ATTCTATATTAATCACGAGATAACAAAGTTCTATATAGTCACAGTTTGATGGATCGGCGGTTGGTGTTGTTAAGTATACAAATAAGCAATCATTTGTTTAAGTTTGGCTAATTAAATCTGAATCTCTTCATACAAAGCAGAATTTGGCATACACGATCATGCGCTCTTGAAGTAAAGAAAGGAAATTTACTCTAAAAAAGATACAAAGATTTTCATGAGAACATAGCTTTAAAAAAAGTAAAAGTTCACATTGTAATGGATTAAATCTTTAAGGCAACAGACAGACAGGCGCGAAACTATCAGCGCTACGCGAATCTGATGGAAGAATTTATAAGAAAACTCTACACAAAATGGTTCTACCGGAGATGCGCCGTAGAAAAGAAGGGTGTTATGTGATAATGATTATTCAGTTAATTGACTCTTAAATGCATTGAATATGTCTAATTAAATCATGCAAGTTAGTTTGAATACCCATGCAGAGAAAAAAAAAGAGAAATAGTGTCTAGTCTATTCAAAACAAAACAATACTTAAAAGCACTCTAAAAAGGACGCGGATCTATTAGCAATGAGATTTTGTAACTATCCAATGAAAATTTAGGTGAAGCGAGTGTGGAGTGAGCTGTCATTCTAAAGCGCACTATGGACACGTCAGCGGCTTGCCGGCGGCAAGCGTATGCAAGGGCTCAGTTGGCCAGCAACATTTCAGCTGCAGTGACATGCTAGTATTTTAACTGCCAAAGAAGTTTCTGATGTCAAGCCGCCGACATGCCGTCGGCAAAGTTTTACGACTTGCAATGACTGAAGCCGCCAACCTAGCCCCCCGGCAAAATGTTGCCGACATATGCCTTTGGTGTGTAGAGCTCTTAACTAATATTACCTCACTACATCTCACTCTTCAAGGTGAGATTTTTACAGTGTAAGGGTATCTATCTACAAACGCCACAAACAAACAACGCGTCGTACTGACGTCACAAGAATTCTACATCTCGCAAGCAGAGTTTACCGTGCAACTAGCGTATATACAACTTCCCAACATCAACCGAAAAGCTAGTGCCCGCCAGATATAACACCCGCCTCGTCGGAGAATGCTCCCTTTTTTATGGAGGATGAGTGAACTTTACACACTGTTCCTTATACCTCCGCAACAGAATCGATTGGCTGGCCAAAGCATAAACCTATCGTATTACATATATAAAAAAAACCTACTGCATCGTTCTTCAACTCTTGCATAAAACAATCCAAGATTATCGGCACATCTTGGATTGCATAGCGGACACAGCTAAAAGGAAAACAGTAAAATTTATTCATAGGTTCCCGACGACTTAGTTTGCTCCCAGATTGAACCGTTTGATAAAATAAAAGCTAAATGCATCTTGAATGTATGCATTTTTCTTTTATTTTGTTATTCCGTCTTATCGAGAAAGTGTTGCGTTGCAGTTTTGCATAATTTTAGTTTGTTTTAGTGCCCAAAGGATGACAATGGGACTCCACTAGGAAGACTCAACTGCCCGTTCGTCTATCTTAGGGACTGTATCTTTCGAATTATAATAGACATTTGAAATGTTCGCTGAGTGTGTAGTTCTATGGTTGCTGTAACAACAAAGAATAAAAATAAAATGTGTGATTCCACGCATGCCTCAAAGTGATGTCAGCACACAATGGCGGGATCCACTAGGACCGATGCCTGCCAGGGCCACCAGTTGTTCGAAAGACGGTACTGTGTCTCCTGGCGTACAAGCAAGTAAAAGAGCACGAGTTGGTTTATTAGCCTTAGCAAAAGAGGTCAATTGATTCTATCCCATGCAAAAAAAAAGATGCCATTTAAATACAAACGTGTTTTATTCAGCGTTCAAAAATATGTAATGTTAAATATTGAACATCGGTATGGAATTTTTCGTGTACGAGTCAAACTCGCATTTGGCCGGTTTTAAGTTATTGCTTTTAGAGTTTTTGCTCGTTTGTATATTAAAATTTGTGCAAAATGTTGTATATATATCTGGGATGGCATGAGGATATTGCACGTTTCAATTCGCGATTTCAGGAAATTGTTGATTGGATAATCAATCTACAATTTCCTGAAATCAGTTAATTTTGTTACGCCTGTTGACGCGGGAAACCGTTAGATGCGGGAGGCGCAGGACCGGTCATCGTGGAGAACCTTGGGGGAGGCCAAGTCCAGCAGTGGACGTCTTTCGGCTGAAATGACGATGGTGATGATTGTGTAATGTTTTTATACACGATAGTTGTATCATGTAAGAATAAACTGGATTAGGTTTTAATTCATGCCCTTGTTGCTATTCTCCAAAAATAACTGCCTCCTAATTATCATTTTTGTATTAACGGACAAAAAAGTGTAATGAAACTTTTGTAGGAAACCGCTTTTCAATCCACCATTATCAAGCTGCACATCGATCTACTGCCACCTGCATAACGATATTGGGAACATATTTTAATTCCCTGTGTTATCGTAGTACTGTGACCGGTAACATTGCCCCCGGCCATTGCCATTGGCCATTGGCATTGCCCCTGGATATTGCCATTGGCCATTGGCATTGGCCCCGATTGCCTTGTTTACATACTAAACTTTTAAGTTCAATGTATCGTTTTCCTTCTATTTCATTAAGAAAAGAAAAGAACAGAAGACCTTTTTAAAGGAGATGTTTCAGAAATGTATGGAGCTTGGGCCAGCACATTGTACACTTAATGCTAGATGTAGTTACGCTATATATTTTGGCTTAGTCTTTATACAAATTTAATTTAACTCGGCCAAGGAGTGCAACACAACTACTAATAAACATGGTGGTCAGCAATAAGCGAAATAAGATTTTGACACTGACATTTGATTGACGTTGGATAAGGCAAGTTGGTAAGGCTATCGTATCTATATTACCTACCATATGACTGCGAAGAAACAAAACATGAATTCCGAACATACGGCCCATTAAATAGACACAATCAACTCAAATCAACACTCGACACGAACACAGCGGGAAAATAGAACTGTCAAAGTCGCCAATCAAACGTCATAACCACTGCCATGGCTACTTTAAAAAAAGGTTAACTCACTATAAAACGTTTCAAATAATTAATTATATATGTATACTTGTATTTTTATTCAAATTAATTTAGTAGTATTTTTATGAAAATCTTTTATTTTTTCCCTTTTTATCTATATAGCGTACATTTGGGCCACCACTAGTCCAAAATGAAACATCTCCTTTAGTCCTGTCAAATCAATACACTCCTTAGACAGTTTAGACGTAATATAAACAAGGCGCCTAAAAGTATGCCACAATAACAACGACGAGTCACAATATGTAAATACTTTTTCTTTATTTCTTTAATTTAGTGATCAGCTGCCAGGACTTAATTAATATTTGTCATCTGACCTTTTCGTAACAAAATACAAAGAAAACGACGCAATGAATTTAGTTTAGTTCTTTTTTATAAATTATAATAGCTCATAATAATATAATTATTTATCTTTAATTCTCTCTTCCCAAAGCTGCTTTAAAATCTATACTAGCGTATACAAAATGTCTCAGCTGAGTTCCACGTTTGTAATGTATTTGAAATAAATGTTATGAATTCCAATTTAAATTGGTATACAAAATCTTATAAACTGGTATTCTATCTTAATTGAATAATCCGCTTTCAAGTTCTAAGCACATCAGAAGTGCATTAAGCAGATATTTGGGATAATGTCAGCAGAGAGCTTGGTGACGGCAAATGTGATTACCGCATAAGCTGCTTTGGAACATTCTGGAACCGGAAAGTTCCTAATTCCATGCCAAACGAGATTATGGATGTAGTTTGACGACAGGTAACTGAGAAATTTCTGATGAGTCGAGAAATGAGCTGTATTTAACGGACCGCAATAATCGTGAAAACTTTGAGAAGCTTGTGGCTAGTTTAATCACCTTTCTCCGCATTATTAGAGGTCCTAATGCATTTACCTGATGAGAATTGAACCTGGATATGATTAATAATATAATGTAATTTATTTAGTTCCTCTTACAATGTAGTACATTTACAGCCTTATAAATACTTAGTCGTACCATATTTTTAACGATAGTCTTAAATATTTATAATAAACACTAATTTAATTTACACAATTTCAAATTCCCTATGTATGGTGCATTGATTGGTGATTCTATAGTATTATAATTATATATTCTCTCGAAATTCTAAAGTATTTGCCAAAAAGGCCTGTAGGCCTAAAGGGCCTGATGTCGATCGGGCCTGATGACGATCGGACCTGAAGTCGATGCTTAATCAAGCTCCGGACCATTATTAAATTGTAGTGCTTTAAAATACCTAATGGAAAAACTTACAAATGCACTAGCCGCCCCTACAATTTTTGAAAGTTTCTCTGGTAGTCCACCATTAAACCCTGATGTCCGTATCATGGGACCAACTTGGAAATATTTTCATTGTAACAAAAACAGAATAATCAAACTCGGTATAAAGGACGAAGTAGTCCGCGAACACACATAAAAAGCCATACCTATATAAGGTTGAATTGAGCAACCTCCTCCTTTTTGAAGTTGGTTAAAAATGATTTAGATTGTGATTGAAAGAATGCTACGCAGTTAGTGTGAATCTCACATTGCCGGGTTCTTTAGTTATTATGTAAATGCAAAACGAAACATGTGTCTGTGCAGATTTGGAAATAATACACTAAAACATCATCATCATCATCATCATCTCAGCGTTAATCCCAGTGACATCCGAAGGCTTTTCAGCTTTAGAGTCAGGGGTCCGCTTTACCAGTCTAACTGCTGGTTTTGGCTTATTTTGGATATTTTCCGTGAAGCGACTGCCGTCTGACCTCCACAACCCGAAGGCGATAACGAAGCATTGCAGTTAGACCAATTGTTGGACTTTTGAGGGCTGCTACAACCCGTAACGACTGCCACTAGATGTTCGTATGGCAACCGGGACCAACGGCTTAACGTGCTTTTCGAGGCACGACCAGACCAGTGCAAATATTCATATTCATGCATACAAATATATGAACTGCGCGGGGATTGAACCCGCGCCTCCTTGCGCTGCGGCCGCGTTCGCTACCGCCACGCCACAAAGACGAAATATATTTACATCTATCAATGCAGCTCGAACGCAGGATGATGATCATCAGTGATACAATAGAATAGAGATAAGTACCAATCTTCTACTAGTCAAAATAGTTTTAAAAAATTTATTATACCAGCCAACATACACGCGGTCTCCACTCGAGGACTCGTTGACGACATCAAAAAAGTGGCTGGCGAAGAACTGCTCAGGATCGAGCTTGTTGGCGTGCCAAGGAGGAGGCCTATGTCCAGCAGTGGACGAAAAGTGGCCGATGATGATGATGACTCGCTTATTTTGTTGTGTCCGACGAAAATTTGTTCATGTGGATCATCTCCACATGAACAAATTTTAAGTAATTACCATCTAAGAATACATGCATAAGTTACCACCCACCAGACAAAATCTTGCCGCCAAGCGATTCGTCGTGTTCCGGCATGATGTCTGGTGAAGCCGTACGGAGGACGGGTCTGAGCAGTTGTGTTGCGATGTGTTTCGGGTACGATGTGCCTAATGTTGTTGTGCCGGGAGTTTGGTCATGGAGCGTCTCCAGATCAATCACCCTCTGGGCCAGCATCGTTGGTAGTGTTGTTGGGTTAAACATTGCATCACCTCGCTCAACTGCCGTCTTCCTTCCTATTCACTCAGTTTTTTGAGTGAATAGGCTTAATAAGCTAGTGCGCTTTACCATCAACGATTGCATCACTGCTTACCATCAGGCGGGATTGCAGTCAAGCACTAGTTTATAACATATAAAAAAAAAGAAAAACATGTGGAAAACAATAAAAGCATTGAGTATTGAGTATGTTGATGATGAGCCAACAGAAATTCACTCCTGGGCGTAGGCCTGTCACAAGCATCGCCACATCGACCAATTTGTGCTTGTCGCACCCAACGGATCCTTCCGACCTTCACAAGATCATAAACGTTTAACATATAGTATTGATCTGTCCAGCTTTTTCCCTATTGGAATGGCTTCCAGTCTGCCCCAACGCCGTTGAATACTAATATTTTTACATTGGGCGACTGCCGTTCTTACCTACACAATTCAATTAGTGGATAATAGGATACCGCTTGTACAGAGGGCCTCACTATGTAAATATGATCACCTATTGACGAACTAACCTCGGCTAGCGTAGCTTGACCTGCACCCCAATATACGCGTATATGCGTGTATTACTATCAAGTGGAATCATTCTGAAGCCAATTGATAAACTATTTCTCCATATGTTAGGAAAGTGTGTCTGCTTAACGACGTGAATAACGCAATGAAAGTTGTTGAACTGTCAAAACTAAACCCATTGATACTGATAATGTGTTACGTAATTACCCTGCTGATCTGTCTTACCGGGCGGCTGTAGTAACTTAGAGACAGCTCTCTCATTATAGTAATAAATACTTACATAACGCAACAGTTACATATAAATAAGATAAGGCCATAGGTTCATATCAGCAACCTTTTTATCATCCCACTGCTGGGCACAGGTCTCCTCTCATACAGAGAATGATTGAGCGTAATCACCAAGTCCTGGTTTCCTCAAGATGTTTTCCTTCACCTTGTAATCAGTCATTGTTGTCCACAATATAAGCACATATAACTTAGAAAAGTTACATTGGTACTTGCCTGACCTGGAATCGAACCCGCACACTCATACTTGAGAGGCTGGTGTTTTAACCACTAGGCCATCAAGACTACACATATAGTTCATAGGTACCCTTCTACGATAAAGCTTATATAAAACGTACTTGTGACTTCGTAAAGGACATATTTCCGACATAATATATTAACCGGAAAGAGACTGGTAGATGCTATTTTTGATTTCTGACAAATGAAAATTGATATAGGTTATGGAGGAAGAAATAAACTTTGTGTGGTGGAAATATTGAACGATGAAAAAGGTGATGTTAGAGGTCATACCAATTTTTTTTGTAATCTGTGCCTGTTTCTGTACTGTGTGTGTGTGTGTGTGTGTGTGTAATGATTGGAAACGCACCCACAATACAGGAGAAATTACAAGTGTGGGAAATCGTTTAAAAAAAAAACAGAAAAAATGTATTTTCAATCATATTAATTGACTAAAATTTAAGGTCAATCAGTCATAAATAAAAAAGTAAAAAAAAGTTGACAGCCTCCGTGGCGTAGCGGTAGCGAATGCGGCCGTTGCGCAAGGAGGCGCGTGTCCGATCCCCGCACAGTGCAAATATTTGTATGCATGAATATGAATATTTGCACTGGTCTGGTCGTGCCTCGGATAGCACGTTAAGCCGTTGGTCCCGGTTGCCATACGAACATCTAGTGGCAGTCATTACGGGTTGTTGGAGCCCTTAAAAGTCTAACAATTGGTCTAACTGCAATGCTTACGGAAAAATGCGTCGCTTCACGGAAAATATCGAAGTTTAGCCAAAGTCAGCAGTTAGACTAGTAAAGCGGACCCCAGACTCCAAAGCTGAAAAGCTACGGATGCGACTGGGATTAACGCTGAGATGAAAAAGAAGAAGTCATAAATAAAATAGTATAAAATTCTATCCATTTAGATTTATAATTTACTCTTACCTAGGTGTTATGCATAAGGAGTGACGATAAGGATTTCAAATTTTGCCTTTGTTCAATGCAATGTTATGTAGGGCAGGTCAATGACATGCGCGCCGTAGCTGTGTAATGTGAGGTAGGTACCTTCTGCAGAATTCAAAGGCATATCTAATCAGCAAAGTTCCCACTGTTGGACATAGGCTTCCTCTCTTCAAGAGGGGATGGGTTGTATTCTACTGGTGGGAGTGGATTGATAGAAGTCACATATTTTCGAACATTTGATTCTAAGAGATTCTTCATGATGTTATTGTTCACTGTTTTGAGGGTATTGTTGATGAAATGATTTACACAAACAAAACCGCTAGCTTGGTATCGACCCCACAAACTGCAACTCGTACTACTGGGTTACATACCAGTATTCACCACACACCACATTTTGATTGGCTATCAATTGATTGTTACTACTGCTCCGTCATGAATGCTCTACTCTGATAGGAAAATGTGTTTAATATAATCGAATAGGTATGTACATAGAACTGATAATATTTTTGTTTTCATTTGGTTCTGTAAATATGATTCATAATGGGAATTAGATTAATGAAATACTTATGCTTAAATAAAGTGCCATGCGATTCCTAATAAATTATGAAAAAGTTATAGCAAGTATTTCTATTCCCAGGCCAGCTTAAAATTAAAAAAACAATGCTAAAACTCTTTGATTAAAAAAAAAAAAACATTAATAAGTAATTGATTTTTTGGTTTTGTCTCTGAGCCTTAGTTAAGAGACGATATGTTTATGAAATAAAATGTTAAAATAATGGTTTTTAAAACACAGATATTTTAACCCTATTTTTTTTTGATACAGCATATGATGTTATTAACTAAATTAAAAAAAAAAATATAAGTAACGTTAATTTTAAGACGCGACACTTCACTCGATTCAAATCAGAACATAAATTACATCATAGAGTAATTGCATCACTCAATTATTACCAAAAATACAAACAAATTGTATTCAGTAAATTCTGATACAATCCGCACTTAATATTTAGTCACTTTCATACCTTAACTCGAAAACAATTTTCAAAACAAAATCTTCTCTCTCACTACATCTTGTCGTCCCAACGCCTAATCTATAAAAAAAATCTATACGAAACATTCTAGAACATGCAATCATAACTTGTGACAGAGTACCTAAAGACCTATTTGTACTGTGGCGCTTCCCCGGGCTAGCTGTATCGACCCGCGGCCTCGAACATCCAGTATCCGCCGGGACCAGCTACTGGTATTGTCAGCTCAATTTGTCTTATAGTACGATGTCTGATGTCTTAACAGTAGGAATTGATGTTTACATTGTAAATAGGTATTGTTGGTTGAACATGTTTTACAGCTTCAACTACTGATGCAATGCAATCATGTTTTGGAGGACAAAAGTAGTGAAAAGGTTTACAAAATACATTTGTTGTAATGATTAATAATATTTTATAGAATTCCAAATGGTGAAATATGACTGAGCTTGAATGTATTTAATACCTTCATTTCTACATATACAATATGTAAAGAAAACCCTGTCCGACCCATAAGGATAATAAAGGTTAGGTAAACACATGACCAAATAAAGTATGAAATTTTACATAATCATCATAGTTACAATTACAATACTAATGAATGTTGAAATAATCTTTTTTGCCGCGAATTTTTTTGCCAACTTCCTCAAAATTTGGTAAATTTTAAAAAGTGACAACACTATTTCCGAGTGTGTTAAATTGCGATACGACCGCGTGCCGTGTGTCCTGCCCCTCTTCGCCCGCGAGTATGTTGCCTACCGCACATGTATTAAGTTACCGCCTTTTGCGAAATAATAATTATTTTTAGGGGTTTTTTTTTTATTTTAGCCCTGCTTTGTAGGCATTAGTAGAATCAGTTATCGATACTTAAGCAAACCTTCACGGATCGCACAGGGTTTTCTTTACATATTGTATGTATTACCAGTATTAGCAAAATAAATGTCTATTTTATGAAAAAACTTTAATCAGTTTGCGCACTGACTGGCTTTTGTTTTATTGGCCTACGTTGATTGGCTCTGTTGGGCAAAGGTCTTCATTAATCCAAACCTCTTTATGTTGTGTTCTCTACCTCTAATCATATAGGGAACCACCAAACATGACTTTTAGTCTGTTTTTTTTTTTCTTTACATATCAAGAAGAAGGCATCCTATTTTTTTTCACTTTATTACGACAGTTACAGGACCTTTTAGATCTCCACTCGCCGCCGCAGGAGACGCCCTGGTCGGGAGATGACACTAAACTCCCAGCCACCGTAGGCACGGGCCTGCGGGTGTTCGTGCAGTGGGCAGCTCGCCGCTCGGTAAGGACCAGACCCGAGTCGCCGGCGCGTCATGTTTCACGCGCCTCAAAGAGATGTCAGCACATCGTGACGGGGTCCACGAAGATCGATGCCATGGGTCAGGGTTGCGAGTTGGTTAAACAAGAAACTGTGGCCCTGACCGTCGCACCGGCTATTGAATAAACACGGGTGGGTTTTGGTTTTTGACACGCCGTTCCGCTCCGCCCAGAGCGGAAGAAGTCATTTGATGATTTTCCATACCAACAAAAAAAGGACGTTTCAGATATTTTCAGTGCATTAGGTGTAGACGATATTATTCAACCCTCACTGGGCCAACGTGGTAGATTACAGCCCACTTCGTCTCTCTGGGAGGAGTCCTGTGTCCAAATACTGGGATCATTATAGGCTGATTATGACATAATGATGATGATTTTATTCAAAGCTTCTTACAGCTTTATTAAATGTATACATTACACTATTTATAAAACAAAGCTAATAAAACTGCATTTATTATTTTCTAATAAAAAACATGAAAGCGTTATTTTTACTGGTTTTATAAACAAATCATATTTCTATATCTAACCAATGTTATAAAGAGGGTGAATTTGCATGCACAGACGCAGCACATAAAGCTAATACAATATGTCAGATTTCTTTATTAGATTTTCAAATTTATCTCTCAAGCATTAAGGCTCAAGGATGATTGGGAATATCTGACAGTTTAGGGTAGCTTGACCTGCCGTCGGTCGTCCGTACATAGCTGTAATCATGGAACTACTGACCGGATTCTGAAAATTATTTTACCAATACAATGTTGCATATTACCAAAACAATTTTGACGAGAAAAGTTGCACATTGCCAAGTACCATTGTGCAAGTCGCGACCAGCTGACGCGAATTCGTTCCCATCTTGGTAGCTGTACATGGCCTGCACTGAAGTTTTACGGCTTTTTATATAATAGCATGGAAAGCTAGGTAATAAACCACAATGGTAGTATGTGAAATCATTTAAAACACAATCACTAAATAAAGTTTCAATCAAGACGAGTTTCCGTTATCCTAGTAAGTTCATAAAACAAGTTGATTAAATTATAGGACTTAAACGGATTGAAAATGGACTAACAGAAAATGTTAATGTTTGAATTCTCTACGTAAAATGATACTTTTACTGTTTGATTTGAACCTATTAAGAAAATCCATTACCTACTCAAAACTAACAAAATCCCTAGAGGGTCGCCGGATGCGGGGTTGGTTTGATAAACGTAAATTATACATAGTACATAATATATTGCTCAAGTTCAACACACGATCACTTAATAGTGCAGTAGTAGATATTTAGTCAAAGCGAGTATTAAATCTAAACGTTGTTTAAATTTCAAGACCTAAAGAGCAATCGCGAAAAGCACTCTTTCACAATTGAAATCGTTCTCGAATGAAATTTTATTTAAATACGTATTAAATGCATCTGACATCTTAGAATACTCTGTATTATAGATTACAGAAACATAAATATAAAGATTTTACAAAGGGTGACACAATAGGTGATCTTGTCGCTAAGAGCGATCTTTTACAAACAACCTTTTCATGGAATACTAAGGGGAAGGAGAGAGAAATAATGTAGGTAGTCTACAGTGTACTATTTACATAGATTAAATCTATACTAATATTATAAATGCGAAAGTAACTCTGGCTGTCTGTCTGTTACGATTTTCCGCTTGAAACCTCTCAACCGATTTTGATGAAATTTGGCACAGACAATCTTTAGACCCGGAGAAAGAACATAGGCTACCTTTTATCCCGGAAAAAATGATAATCTCTAGGGACATCTAGAAAGCGCGTAATAACTGAAATCCACGCGGGCGAAGCCGCGGGCGTAAAGCTAGTAATATTTATGTACGTTAAGTGTATCATATCTCTATAACATCGTACAATAATCTTACAAATAATCCTACAATAATACTTACTAATATTATAAAGCTGAATAGTTGGTTTGAACGCGCTAAATTCAGGAACTCCTGGTTCGATTTACTGATACTCCATTTATAGAGAAAGGCTTTATGCTATATAACATCACGCTGCGTCTAATAAAAGCAAAGAATCAATACAAAAAGGTAGAAAAAACGGGGAAAATTATTCATCTTTAAGAGTCGTTGAGTGCGCTGCGGAAATGGTTCCAGTTACCCAAAATAATAACAGAAATTGGTTCGGACTAAGTTGCGGGCAATAGCTAGTATAATAATTTATAGATCAATATTAGTTAGCATAGGGGTCAGACGGTTGTAAAATATTGTAAGTATTAAGCAAGATATAAAAATATATCTTAGCTTATCGTAGACTTAGCGTAGCATTAATATGTTATAGGTACTAACGGCCATCCGCGACTTCGGTCGCGTGTATTTAGTTATTATACACAGCTCCTATAGGCCACAGTGTGATGCTATATAGCCTAAAGCATTCCTGGGTTTATGGGCTATCAAACGCAAGAAGAATTTTTCAAATTGGACCAGTGTTTCGTAGTGGTAGTATAGATTACATACTAGTATAGATAAAGTCAAATGGCGTAGTGGAAATATAAGTGTGTTTTTTTAAGATCTGCATTATAGTATGAATATGCTATTTACATGGTAGCGGTACCTACAAACGCCACAAATAAACAACACGTGATATTGACGTCATACGAATTCTACATCTCGCAAGCAGAGTTCACCATTGCATGTAACTAGCATAGGTACATACAATTTCCCAACATCAACTGTTGGGCAGGTGTTCACCAGACAAAACACCTGTCTGGTCAGAGGATCCTCCCTTTTCTATGAAGGATGAGTGAACTTTACACCCTGTTCTTCATACCACCACAACAGCTAGACAATTTGCCCTCAGATATATCAACTGACTGTTTGTCAAAAGTCTCCAATAGGTACTTACTTAGATATGAAACATTGTCGACCACATTAATGTTTTCCATCTACTCCCTAAACGCGTGTGGAGGTATGAGGAGCAGCGTGTAAAGCTCACTCATCCTCCATAGAAAAGGGAGGATCCTCTGACCAGACTAGTTGTCTGGCGGGCCACTTGCTCGCCGGTTGATGTCGCAAGCACATCAATAGGCGACATAATATATAGTTGCTCGGTAAACTCTGATTGCGAGATGTAGAATTCGTGTGACGTCAGTATGACGTGTTGTTGGCATGTTGCGTTGTAGGCACCGCTACACGCGTAACATACGATAGACCACAGTCTTTTTTTTATAGGTCTAGCTAATCCCTTGCTTGATATGTTCGAAAAACGTTTCTGCGTAATAAAGTAGATAACGCTATGAATGCTGAATGTGGTAAGCTGTTTGTTCTGTGTCTCGAGGTCATAAATTTGTAGTTTGTTACGCAATCTACCCCGTAACAGGTGTGATTCATCATCATCATCATCAGCCTCTATTCGTCCACTGCTGGACATATATCCAGGCTGATGATATGAAGATGATGAGGCCTCTTCCATGGCATGCCAACAAGCTCGATCCTGAGCAGTTCTCCGCCAGCCACTACCATCCACCTATTTGATCTCGCCGCTCCATCTCGCCCAAGGGCGTCCTACGCTACATTTGCCGAGACGCGGTCTCCACTCGAGAACTCGTTTACCCAAACAGGTGTGATTGGATGGTCAAAACGATTCAGTAGAAACAACTAAAACTGAATTGTTCAATGAGAAATTGTTCAATAAACCTTACTAGACGCCATTTGACTAAAAAGTTCCAGAAATTAAGATTGTCTGCGAAAGCCGTATACAAAATTTCAAGAATTCAAGAGCAATTTTCATGTTAACTGGGAGAGGTAGGTATACAATCGAGGTGCTCATTTGTTTTCATCATCGTCATCATCATGTCAGCCACATGCAGTTCACTGCTGGACATAAACCTAGGCATTTGTTTTATCTCCTATCTCCTATATTTACCTCCTTATCTCATCTGTTATACCTCCTTTCTTTCTGACAGATAAATACACCAAACAATGTTAAAATATACAAAACATTTGAGTTTAATGTTAAGTCTACAAAAATCTACAATGCATATACTCTGTAATACACATGTGTTTTATTTGAACAGTTCTAAGCCTACGCTGTTTTACATATTGGAGGGAAATATTTCACCTACAAAAGATAAATGGATTGGGCTCTAGAGTTATGGCTACAGAAACAGCGAAATGATGACAAAGTAGATGTGAAGGTTTGCGGCCTGAAATGTAAAGGGCTTCGAACATGTCGGAATATTATTTACTTCATATCTTTGTCTCCGTTTTTATTACGAAGGTACGCCTAAGGGTAAAGTCTCGCCTACATAGGTGTATCTACTAACTTAGCTGAATTTTCTCGTGGTTCAAATGGTTGATGAGACCAGCACCCTAATTACGTAACCCACTATTACAATCAGTTGGTATCATTTCGAAGCATATTCCTAATCCATTGCTCCATGTTTTCGAAAAGAATTTGCTCAATAACGTAAATAACGCAATGAACGTTGTTGAACTGTCAAAATGGTTTCATTTTGACATTACTACTGATAGAGTCTTACGCAATTATCCTGCAGTAGGGACTCAGGGGTAACGGTCCCGAAATACGAGTTTCAGGTCAAAGGTTAGCAATTAGATGGACGCTTTACTTTGTCTAAATTAACACATCATGACTTAACTGGCATGTCCTAGACCTAGAACCTAGTTTATTAAGAGCCTATTCACTCTAGCCTTGAAGACAATTAAATTGTAGTCAGACGGAAACACCGCCGCTTGCAAATCGTTTCAGTTCCTCGATGTTACTGTGCAAGGCATGTATATTAACAACTTCTTTTCCTACCGCAATTCTAGCAGCCAAACCCACATGTCATAAGCTTTTTAGTTCGTAAAACTACCAAAGTACTAGAGAGCAAACAGAATCCAAATTGAGATGGCCCATGTTCCGAAGGAAGGAACACGTGAGCCGAGGGTAATACAAGTTTCTTCTCAAACCTATACCAAGTTTATAACAAAATTTGAGCCTTCTCAAGTTATAACGGAATTTATAACTGAATAGACCTTCAATAATAAGGGGTTTTGTTTCCTGAGGCGACGGAATTTCGAGGGCATTTGTTTGGAAAGTATATTGTAAGTGACATCTTGTGGTGGCGACACATATTTAATAACATCTGCTCACACAACATGGAATTTATTTACAAACGATGATTACAGATGAGCGACGTATACCTAAACATCAACAATGGCACCGATTCTCCTGTTTACAAACTAATTTTTAAGATTATAATGATTTAATGTTTATAATGATTTAATTATTATAAAGATTAAATGTATCTTTTTCTTTCTCTTTTATTCATCATCATCATCTCACCGTTAATCCCAGTCGCATCCGTAGCTATTCAGCTTTGGAGTTCGGGGTCCGTTTTACCAGTCTAACTGCTGATTTTGGCTAAACTTCGATATTTTCCGTGAAGCGACTGCCGTCTGACTTCCACAACCCGAAGGCGATATCTAAGCATTGCAGCTGCAATAATGACTTTGGAGGGCTCCAACAACCCGTAACGACTGCCACTAGATAATCGTATGGCAACCGGGACTAACGGCTTAACGTGCTTTCCGAGGTACGACCAGACCAGTGCAAATACTCATATTCATGCATACAAATATTTGCACTGTGCGGGGATCGAACCCGCGCCTCCTTGCGCGACGGCCGCATTCGCTACCGCTACGCCACGGCGGCTGTCCTGTGTGTTTTTCTTTCCATTTCATTAAGAGAAGGAAAGAAGATAACATATTAGTTTAGTCGTGTCAAATTAAGATACTCCATAGACATTTTAAATGCGATTAAAACATGGCGACTAAACATACGTCAAGCGCGGACTAATATGACAGTAGTAAACTTATAGAAAAAAACTGATGCACTTAAAATAAAGTTACTTTGTGAGGCAAGGCGATCGGGGCTAATGTATGACTAAAAGGGGGACTAAAACGGTAAAAGTTTAATTTTGAAATAAATGCTTTCAGCTTTGAAACGTCGATCAAACCAAAGCAGTCTACGGCTGGAAAGAAAGAACCCTTTAAAAAGACAGTGATCCAGTCAGAGCTATGCTCCGAGTTTCTCTGCGCGATCGAATCAGAAATGAGGAGATCCGCAGAAGAACCAAAGTCGAAATAGCTCTTCGAGCCGCTCAAATTAAGTGGCAGTGGGCGGGGCACATTGCTCGTAGAACCGATGGCCGATGGGGCAATAAGGTTCTGGAGTGGCGGTCACGTACCGGAAGACGCAGTGTAGGGAGACGCCCAACAAAGTGGACCGATGACTTGGTGAAGGTCGCGGGAGCCGATGGATACAGGCACCACAAATCTGGTCATCGTGGAAAGACTTGGGGGGGCCTTTGTCCAAGAGTGGACCTCTATAGGCTGAAGAAGAAGAATAAGAAGAAGATCCAGATTCAAGCTCAATCTGAGCCATAGAGAGATATTGATCTGGAGACCCTCCACGACCAAACTCCCGACACACAACATTAGGCGCATCGTACCTCGCAACACAACTGCTCAGACCCATCTTCCGCACCTGGCGCACCAAACACCATGCCAGAACACGACGAATCGCTTGGCGGCAAGACTTTCTCTATTGGGTGGTAACTTCTGCTGGCAGCCGATGTTATGGCTTACTACCGAGGTTTGACACTGTTTAAACATTACTTAAAACTAGTTTCAACCAATCAAATGGCTTGAAACGAGTTTAAAGGTAATGCTTGAGTTTTGAATGAGCTTCTGAAATGCAGGCCTAAATTCACTACACTTTACTTTTCACGATAAGATTTCTATACAATCAATTGGCTCTTACTTCTATAGTCTAGATAACAAGAAACTGAATTCCACATTATGTCTCAAATTCCAGTCAAAACATTATTATGTCTAAACCCACTGACCCAAATCTTCAACAAAACCGGCTTACACACGAAAGAATATCCCTAATCATACTCGCATAAATGTAGTTTTTCTCACAGTCTTATAGTCCATGACAAAGATTTCCTCTGTTACTTATATTCGGTCCAGTGACCACATAGAAAGTTGGAGGTACCTAAATGACCATTTTCTGCCAAGTTGAACAAAGCCCCGGGTGCAAACTGTTTGTATTCTCACAATGGGTTAGCTCTATCTTGGAAAATATCTTGTTTAGCGATGTCTTGTTTACTTTTAACGCAATTTGATTTTAATGTTGTTAGTTTTATTTACAATGTCTTTTGTGACCAGAGTAAAATTGACCATATTTTCTTTGAAAGCCGGGAACAAAATTAGAATATTTTACGATAAATACAACATTAAAAAGCCAATAAATAAACATTTCTTTGTTTAAATTTCTATAGAACACTCGCGAAAAGTCAAAGAAACTCCTCTAATGCGGGTCAAATACCAGGATAGCAGAAAATTAAACAAGCCTCAAGTATCACGTCAAAAGTAAAGTGCTTCTCACGTTTCGCGACAAATCGCTGTGTCAGCATAAATTATCCCTGCTAAGTTATGTTACCCTAGTACATTGAACTGAGTAGCTTGAACAATTTGATTATACAGTTTGGATTGTCGCCAATAGGGTATTACAGTCTAATTCAAAAAGTGTTTTAATTTAATCTGTTATTGATAAAATACCACAAAAAAATATAAATACATTTTTTTTATTCCAATTATTTCATAAAAACGTGTTTTAATTTTACAATTCAAATTTGGGCGCGAAAACGCCAATTCTCAGGCCGCCATGTCTGTGACGTCACGGGCATTGTCAACATTACGCTTCGCTGAAAGAAATAAACATATTTTCGAAATAAATAATGAGTTCTAGTGGCTATAGTCCTTATCATTGGTGTCTTGTGTCTGAATGTAAGAATACAAGTGTTAAAACACCGGAAAAGTTATGGATACAAGTGCCAACAGATCTAAAAATGAAAAATACGTGGTTGAAATTAGCACGAAGAGATCCAAAGTCATTGTCCACAAAAACGAAATACTATTTTTGTGAGGATCATTTCGATGTAAGTATGCAGTTTAATAGCTCATAAAAACATGTGAAAATAAATTCTTGTCATTACAAAACTAATATTTTATAGGTTATGTTTTATAGTGTTTCATGTAATTTATTTCATGTTGTAGCTGGAAAATGACATGGAGAACTATACACAATTGAAAATAATGGGCTCGGTCAAACGAATTCGCATGAGACCGAATTGTATTCCATCGAGATTCGATTGTCAGCCAGGGAGAAAACGAACCTTCACTGAAAGTGAACCTCGCGCTGCCTTTATGAAACGGCAAAGACTATCTATAATTAAGGAGATTGAAGAGACCACTATTAATGAGACATGTGATACACCATTGTCGTCGTCCAGTGGCCAAGGTGAGTTATTTTAACTGGTCTCCTATACTTACCAGTCTCTTGAATGTTGATCAATAGGAAGCTCAGACCAAAAACACAAAGTTTTGCCTAACTGGGAGAAGTAAACATCTTAGATAAAACTAGATAGCTGTATTATGTACACACATAGCTGATCAGTTTAAAAATTAAATTGGTAGAAATCATTATTAATACCATTTTATTATAATTTCAGATATTCTGACTATTGAACATAAGTGTGGTAATGATAAAGCGATCCAAGTAATACCACCACAGGAACATAAGGCAATTCAAGTTAGTCATGTGGCACACTACCGAAGTAAATTTGTACAAATTAGTACAAGAAGAAAAAATAGCACAACATCCCCTTTCAAGACAACAGTGTGCACGGCAACTTCACCATTCAAAATGAATATATCCCAAGCAAGCACAAGCAAACTATCAGCAAAAAGAAAACTGAACTTTTTTGAAGAAGAGAGTGATGACTCTTTTACACCAGCAAAAGAAGGTTCTACAGTTGATTATGAGTCTTCTCCATACAAAATAAGTAGTCAATCAAAGACTACTTCTGATGGGAGTACTTCTCAAGAAGAATTTATAAAACAAAAAATTAACCTGGTAGCTACTTTAGCTAAAGTGAAAAATAAGCCACGATCTTATATTGGAGTACCAAAGGACCTGTATTTTTTAATAGATTTGATTAAAAAACATACCAATATTTCTGAACAAAATATTATATTATGTTTAATGAGAATAAAATTAAACAGAACATTTTCTCAATTGGCTGACGATTTTGATCTATCTGTGACTCAAGCAAGCAGTTTATTTTTTAACAAGATGCCAAGAATTGTAGAGGTGCTCTCACCATTCATTCAACAATTTCCAACAAAAAGTATTAAGCAAAATCTTCCCATTGCTTTTAGACATAAATTTAATAAAGTCACTTGCATAATAGATTGCTTGGAAATTGAAATCCAAAAACCGAAAAAGGCTATGTATCAAGCACTAACCTGGTCTGAGTATAAAAAAACAAATACAATTAAATACTTGATAGCTTGTACCCCAGACGGTGTGGTAAGTTTTATATCAAAAGGATATGCAGGAAGGATAAGCGATGTTAACATAGTTGAGAATAGCAAGTTCTTAGATAGCTTGCCACCTAATGCTTGCATTTTAGCTGATAGAGGGTTCAAAAATATTGCACATTACTTGTCATTGAAAGGGTTTACTTTGATGAGGCCTCCTAGTGTTAGCAGTGGTTGTAAATTATCTAAAGCAGAAGCTCGGTTAACAAAACAAATAGCCAGTCTTCGTATTCATGTAGAACGGGTGATCCGAAGAGTTAGAGAGTTTGGTATGCTGAAGATGCATTCAGTCGTCAACTCTAATCTTATTGGTATGTTGGTTCTTTGTATCACTACAGCTTGTGCTCTTATTAATTTACAAGATTCTTTGATCAAATAATTAATTATTAAACATTAGTGGTAATTTCATCAATAAAAAAGCTAGTATTCAAAATGCTATATTTGAGTTTCTAACTGCAGCCAGCTGTGTACTAAATGTCATAAAAGGTATAATATTCTAACACTACCGCCTTTCCCTATATGATGGAAAAAGCATCATTTAGTAAAAAATAATTCTTATTTATTTTCTAATTCATCTGATTTATTAACAAGAAATAGACAAATATACATTTATTGCAATAACTTGTCTGTATTCATCCTAAACAGTGATACTGCATTAAAGTGTAGTATGTATGGCACAAAAAATATATAAATTTGCCTTTTTTAACAAAACAGTTACTTATTATCCTATGTATCTTATTATTATCAGTAACTAATTTTCTAAGTTTAGAAAATAAGTTTAGATTTTTCTTACTTATAGGATTATTGACTGATATTTTATGTACATACTAAGGATGTAAATAGTCATTTGTAGTAGTATCCATACTAATATTATAAATGCGAAAGTAACTCTGTCTGTCTGTCTGTTACGCTTTCCCGCTTAAACCTCTCAACCGATTGTGATGAAATTTGGCACAGATAATCTTAAGACCCCGAGAAAGAACATAGGCTACCTTTTATCCCGGAAAAATCTGATGTTCCCGAGGGAAATCTAAAAAGCGCGATATAACCGAACTCCACGCGGGCGAAGCCGCGGGCGGAAAGCTAGTATATAATACTTAGAATATAGAAGATTGTATAGTAATATGATTTGATAGATGTTCAAGTAATTTGCACACTGCACATTTGTGATGATAATCAAGATGTGACAAAACGTGTACTTAAATATCTTGTATGTAACATTTTTTTTATGTAAATGGACAAATTTTAACTTCAAGATTGGTAATTTGCTAAATAAAACACTTTTGAATCAACATGGTTATTTTTATTACAACACACACAGCATTTAACATATAAATAAATAAAGTTGAATCCCTGTAAAGGGTCTCCCATATGGATTTTTTTAAGAATCCAACATCACACTTTTATGTAAAATTGGAAATATATTATTTTTCCAAAAAGAAACTACATTATCCAATAACTCGGTAACATAATCATGATCGTAATCAATGTTTATTATAGAGACTTCATTATTTTTTTCAAAATCACTGCTTGCTACACAAAAATAACATTTATTTCTATTGGCACAATACATTTGTATCTGGACTTGTGCATAATATCGAGCTGTAATTACACCATCCTTATCAATATAGTTTAAATGGGTTTTTTCTGTTGACGGGCATTTTATTTCAAATGTGGTCTTATCATTAATACCGTCTGGGGAGCCAGCAATCATTGGAAATTGCTCTGAAATGTATAGACCACATATGTCTATTTTATTTCCTATAATCTTTTCAACTGTTTTTCTAACTTTATCTTCCAGTTTTTTCCCCCTCAATATGGCTGAAGTTTCAGGAATTCTTGCACCCAGTATTATGGCTATCAAAGTCCCATCCACAGTTTTACACCGACTAACTTCATAGCATTTTGATGCTGTGATCCTGCCATATCTTAGTTCGTGCCACATGCTACTTTTATCTTGGCCTCGTGTTTGTTTTTCCATGGCTGAGATATTGTTTTTATTGAAAAATATTGATATATTTTTCAGGAAATCGTCACAGTTTTCATACCCATTATTCATCATAAGGTGGTGAAGGGATAAAATTGCATTGTGATTAAAGTCCTGCTCATGTCTCAAGAACTGGCATGTTTTAATTTTTCTTTTTTTACAAACTTGCACAAATTCCTTTAACACACTATTATCCGGGATGATGTTCCTCACTTTTCTCTTGGAAATTTCACTTGCTGTGAGTACTTTTATAGAAGATCCTACTTTAGCAAGATTTGATTTACGCCAGTAACATTCCACTGAAGTACATGATGGATCTTCAGTTCGACGATGTAACCACATCAAAAATGCGACACCGTGCTTGCAGCCACCTTCGGATGCGGGGCAGTCATGGCACTGAACACTGGTTACACTCTCTTCTGCTTCGTTAACAACAACACTCACTGCATATGGTTTAGAGCGCACTTTGTGTTCAGGGCATATAGTGCACTTGACAATGCAAGTATTTTGATCCCTCTTGAGTTGCACGTAGCCAACGGCGTCATCTCCGTAAGATTCTCTACCAGATCTGAAAGGAAATTTTAGGTTATAATACCTATGATCGCAAAATAAAGCATAATCGTAAAGTTTTGTTGTTATTAAAGGAAAGTTTGTAGTAGGTATATTAATACTTACATAGATGTTTTGACATTTCTTAATTCCGCAGAACAGAAGTCGGGATTGCAAGCGAAGAATTTCGCCACCATCAATGTATTTATTCGTGGAAGATTAGTACTTTCTGCTTTTACAAAGCCGTCTTCCATGGTCAATATATATAGTATAGGTGCAGAATATCAAGAAACGTGATAGTAATAACTGAGAAACTTCGTTAATCTAATAAATTACACAGTAGACATGTACAACAAAAACCGAGGTTGTTTATTTACAAGTCCAGTGACGTCACAGCGAATGCAAACATGGCGTACAGCGTTTTTGACATTCGAAGCACAGATAAAAAAACTTGTATTTTCAAATTGAAATATTTAATTTATTTTGCAGTTTTATGAATAGAAATTAATATTTTTCGTTTGTTTTTTCATAAATGAACTATAAAAACATAAATTTAGATTTTATTTTTCATAGTGCGTAATACCCTATTTTGTTGTTCTATGTGTTAAATTTTGTTTCCGAAGGAATTGATTGTATCTTGGGGAGATAGAAACTTCCTGTTTATTGTTTTGTTCACACAAGCCTGTTGTGAGCCGACTTTGTTACTTATTTTGGTTTGATCGAGGAAAGAAAAGAATGTCAAAGGAAAGTGAAACCGAATAAGTCGGCGTAGGTAGATCGTTCATAGAAATACTTTGGACAACATTGTTTTACATACAATACATACTGGATGCAATCCTAATCACAGACAAAATTACTGTGTCTTGTTTTTTTGAAGGCTTAAATTTTCTGTTGAATTAGTTTTATTGTAGTCCATTATTAAAATTTAGTCTACGAGCATTGTGTAAATTCGATTAACTCTTGCTGCCATATTCACTTACTCAGCCTATACAATTTATAGCACTCAGTGAGTAACCTTTTTATGGCATGTCAAGGATTTTAAATAATTAAATGAATGCCACCAAAAATTGCCTGTATTTAAAATATAATAAATTATAGTAATTTATTTGATAGTAGTTGCAGGTCCACGGTCAATCAGCGCCACCTGCCACCATTTTCAGAAAGTAAATGATAACCGCCATCTAGTAGGAATACCGGGAACTATAATGAAAGGAGGAAACTGAAAATAGGGGTTTTCAATGAGTTCACTTTACTGAACAATGTTATAACAGCAGTTTTAAATCTTTCACATAGATGGCGCTATTTCATGTTTTAGCGTATAGCTTGAAATATAGAAAATTTATACAAATCGAAAAAGTCCGTTTTAATTTTTCACCAAAGTGAGAAATAAATTAGAATCTTCATGTAGTAATACATGTATTAAGTACTCATGTAGTAGGAACTAAACGCAATTTATCTACTATTTAGGTTGAATAGCAATAAAACAATTGCAAGACATGACAAGGTACAGCTTTCCAATTTTCTACAAAACATAAGATTTCACTCATAAGCAATATAAACCTCATTATTTTCCTCTTTAAGAAAAATCCAATATTTTATGTTTACGACTATAGGCACTACTCAGTCGACCAGACGACTCTTTCTCAAGCCCTAAAAATAACGTTTAAACTCAATCAGCCTCTACTCGCCCACTGCTGGAGATAGGCCTCTTCCATGGCACGCCAACAAGCTCGATCCTGAGCAGTTCTACATACTAACTCACAAACTTAGTTCCTCAATTGTATAGGCCGACAATATGTTCAGAATTACAATTTACTTATCGATAAATCATTCTAGATGTCAGAAGTTTACCTAATTTATGAGTCGTTAGAATTATTGCTGTTATTGGGAATATCGTGAAATAGCGTAGTTATTAGTTTCCAATGAATAATGAAGTTGTTAAAGAAAAAAGGAGTCATTTAGTTGGAAAACATGCTGTAGATGAGAATAGTATTTTGAAGAAATTTTCGTTTTATTTATTCTTGCCAATCGAGTGATAGGTGAGCCTCCCTAGTAGGTTGACTATAGTTACCTAGGCCCGATTAATGGATACCTAATAGGTAAATGGGGTTATTATTATTATTAGCCTATACATAGATGTCCACTGCTGGACAAAGGCCCACGGCCTTCTACGCCGACCGGTCCTGTGCTGCCCTCATCCATCGGCCTCCCGCGACCCTCACCAGGTCATCGGTCCACCTTGTTGGGGGCCTCCCTACGCTGCGTCTTCCAGTACGTGGCCGCCACTCCAGAACCTTACTGCCCCATCGGCCATCGGTTCTACGAGCAATGTGCCCTGCCCACTGCCACTTAAGTTTAGCGACTCGCAGAGCTATGTCGGTGACTTTGGTTCTTCTGCGGATCTCCTCATTTCTGATTTGATCACGCAGAGAAACTCCGAGCATAGCTCTTTCCATTGCCCTTTGTGTGACTCTGAGCCTTCGTATGAGGCCCATTGTGAGCCCGTTTCAGTTGACTTACGGAACTTACGGAAAGGGGTTGGTGTCAGCAATTCTATATTAATGGCTCCGATTCCCTTCAGCACAAACTAAATTAAATTTAGGTTCAGTGCGTCTTTTTCTTTATATTTCCTTAAGAATATAATAGAAAATAAAATGTTAGTTCAGACCTGTCAAATAAGTACGCGTCTAACGTAAATTGATTTTTTTTTGGTTCAATTCTTTCCGTTCTTCTGAACGGAAAAGGCAAAGGCATAATAAGCCATACAGCCTAGTCTTCAGTAAATATTTTCTTGAGTACACTTCTATCCTAACTTATCCTAATTAATCCTAACTTATCCTAGCTTATCCTAAACTTATCCTAACTAATCTAACTCCTTTCGTTTCCCGCGTTTGGACGATAAGGAGCGGTTTAGCGTAAAGACATGATGCGGCCACTATGCTACAATATTTCACTGTTATTTTTGAATTATTCACTGAATGCACTTTTTACTACATAAATCACGCGTTTTTATTTAGTAAACGACACTATAAATAATTTTAAAAGTCCAATGAAAAATGAGCGTGACACTCATCTTGACATTCCCGCCAATCCTTGACGTAAATTGATGTAGTTTTGGTCGCCATGTTTATAATCGCGTCTAAACTGTCTATGATGGTATATCTTAATTTGACATGACTAACCTAATATGTTATCTTCTATCCTTTTCGTAATGAAATAGCAAAAAAAAGGAGCACTTAACTTAAAATTAGTTTAGTTTCTGAAAGTACCGGAAGACGAAGCGTAGGGAGGCCCCCAACAAGGTGGACCGATGACCTGGTGAAGGTCGCGGCCGCAGAAGACGCACCGGGCGCCGAGGAAGGGCGGACGACGCCCTCTTCCGCCCCCCATGAATGGGTCCAGGGGCGAGGGACATGGGGAAGTCCCCGCCCGCTATTCGATGGACCCCGAGGCGGAGGCGCGCGCGAGTGTTAGCGCACGCCTCTGAGGCGATGCACGGGGTAGCTTAACACCGTGGGGTGTTAAGCTACCCCGTGCAGGAGACGAGGCCCGGACAGACCGGGCCAGCCCGAGAGTGTGGGGCTGCGGAAGAATTTAGACTCCCGCGGTCCCACGCGCGCTCGTGATAGAAGAGACACCGGGGTGGTTTTAGTCAGTAAAAGTCTAACAGACCCCGTCGCCCACCCTAGGGCGGCGGACATCCTATATATATATAGGTCGCGGGAAGTCGATGGATGCGGGCGGCACAAGATCGGTCATCGTGAAAAGCCTTGGGGGAGGCCTTTGTCCAGCAGTAGACCTCTATATGCTGAAGAAGAAGAAGAAGTTTCTGAACAAGAGAATTGGCGTCAATGTGCGAATAGCTCGTACGGATGGGAACATTAGTCCTACGATCCACCACAGCCCCTTAAGGAGGGCTAGCAACGGCTTGATGTCTCTGAACTAACTCCTGTCAATCGATTGTGTAAAAATCTCACTGAGAACAATTAGTTGAAGTGAGCTAAAAGTGTGATATGGCGCAGCATCGTTGGTCGTGTTGTTGGGTTTAACATTGCATCAACTTTTTTTTTTTTTGTTTCTGATATGGAAAATCCTCAATGGATGTCCGCCGCCCTGGGGTGGGCGACGGGGTCTGTCAGACTCCTACTGACTAAAAACCCGGTGTCTCTCCGGTCACGTGCGCAAGGAGCCGCGGGAGTCCCTGATTCTGCCGCGGCCCCACACTCTCGTGCCGGCCCGGTCTGTCCGGGCTCCTGCACGGGATAGTGAGCGGGGGAGTGGGCTCACTCTACTGCCGCCTTCCTTCCTATGTGCTCTATTTTTTTTTTGAGTAAATAGGCTTTTTAATAAACTAGCGCGCTTTACCATCAATGATTGCATCACTGCTTACTATCAGGCGGGATTGGATTTGGGGTTGGGGTCAATCCTTCTCTGCATGAGAGGAGACCTATGTCTCCTCTCATGCAGAGAAGGATTGAGCGTACTTAATCACCGCGCTAGCTCAATGCTGATTGGCGATTTCAGACTTAAAGTCCAGCTTTCCTTAACTTGGTTTACATACTTTACTATCCCGAACATATTATATTAAAAAAAAATATTAATTTAGTCCTGTCAAATAAACATATATCATTGGCAGTTTTGACGTGCTTTAAATATGGTGATCAAAAATACGTCAAAATACTTTTTTTTTTTTGTAGTGTGGCGCTAGTTATGACTTGGTGCCAATGAAAAATCTTCAAAAGTTCTTCTTTCTTGGCTTCATACCTACGGTTTGTGCATTTAGCCAATATCACGTAATGAATTATTTATGTCGAAAAAGACGGCCACGTGAACCGTCTACAAAGGAGATTTGAGGCAAAGGCTTGATGAGGCCACTATGCTGCTATAATCTCAATGTTCTATATTATGAATGATTTACTGTATGCACTTTTTACTACATATATAACGCACTTTTATTTAGTAAACAACACTATAAATCATTTAAAAGTCCAATGAAAAATAACTCAGCTTAACTTTTCCGCCAAAACTTCCGTCAAAATACTCGCTGACTAAATTGACAGAACTGAACTAATATTTATCTACTCTGATTTTCTTAATAAAATAGAAAGAATAATCTAAACTGAACTCAAATTTAATGTAGTTTGTGAAAAACGGATTCAAGGCTATTATTTACTTAAAAAACTTAAACGAGTAATAGTTTAACCAACAAAACTAATCTAAAATCCAAACACAATTCGCCAATGCAATTTAAATTCGACTCCACGAGGCAGACGAAATCGACTGCAATCAAAAATATCCGACCTCCACACGGTCAGGGTGGCGAGTTGGTCAAGGTCTTCTGCTGGACATACACGGGCCAATTTAATATGAAACAACCACTTCGGAAGAGAAAATAGACTATTTTCAAGGACTGCTTTGTTTTGTTTTGGGATTTATGAATAGTGTTAAAAAATGTAGAATAGGTAAGTTTCTGTGGTAAGGTCAATGTATAGTAATAATAATAATAATAAACGTTTATTTTTTTCCATCACATAATTAAACATAAGTTTAACACAAAATTAAGTACCTATACAAGATATAACGATGTAGTGGAAACTGGAGCCTGTACTAGGACAACCTGTGTTACAGGTCTCCAGGCCTCCTGACTACACGGTCGTGTCACAACTAATACAAACGTATACTAACAGATGACAAAGATTACGGGATGAAAGAGAATTGCCAAAAAAATATGCAAAAAGGAAAATACAAAGTAAATTATTATGTAATTTAAAAGATTAGACAGCAAATTAGGGTATTTTCGTGTCGATGTTGAGTGTGGGTGTGGATGTGTGAGTGTGGCTGTAGTTATGAAGTGTGTGTGTGTGAAGTGTGTGTGTGTGAAGTGTGTGTGTGTGAGTGTGTGTTTGGGGTAGGACGTGTCGAGCTGCTTATTATGAGATCACTTCCAAGAGTCTCTCAGTGGCATCATAATCGTGAGATTGAAGCCAATTTTTTACTTTTGTTTTACAATTGAAAAAGGATAAGGAGTAGATAGAAATGTCTTTATTGGCTTTGTTGTAAAGATAATCTCCCAGGACACAAAAGAATCTACGACTGAAGCTGGTTTTAAACGACGTAGATTTACAGACTGTGCGTTTGCGTCTGTATTTCGCGTCTGTCGTATGTTAAATGATATGTACTGAAAAATACAAGCCAGCGTGGAGCCTTTTGGCCTCGTATAAGAGTTTCCGAGTTCCGATTCTTTTGTTACTTTTGTATACAATACACGTCTCTGTCTGACCGATATCTGAATTTCTCCAATAGAAAAGAATAGAATAAATTATAAAGGAATACTCTTTATTATATACACCACTTTCTACGCCCCGCGTTTTCATGCGCGGAAGTTTTGTTGCTGTAGAAATATTGGGATGAAAGTATTCTATCTGTTACTACTGGTTAAAAACTATATGTGTACCAAATATCGTATGAATCAGTTAAGTAGTTTTTGCGTGAAAGAGTAACAAATAACCATCCATATTATGTAATTTTGTAATATAAGTTATTTATTATTTTATTTTTAACTGTGGGTACTGGGTAGTCCAGTTCTTCCATTACGATTCACAATAAATATTTTTTCATTCACACTTTCTTTCAACGACCACAAAAACGATCAATAAACTATTTGACTGATGATATACTTGGAAAGGGGAGAATGAGATGTCGACTAATATAGTAGAATGGACGATAAAGACAATTGCGTCGACCCTAAATGAATTGGGATAAGTGTACAAGTAGTAGTACAAACTTACGAAGTAAAATTATTTATCACTAGCTGCACCTCACAGTTTCACCCGCGTAGGTTTCGAAATGTTTTTTTTTAAATATGCTCTGATCCTATTGGTCGCAGCGTGATGTTATATAGTCTAATGCCTTCCTGGATAAATGAGACGCCTTCCTTCTGGGACGCGGTCAGGCATCGGGCTTCCTTAGCGACTGCGCCCATACCGGTGCCCCGTAAAGGGCCATGGATAGCACGGTAAAACGCGTAGAGCCTCCGAGAGGAGGTGTTTGGTTCCTCTAGATTGGGTAGGAGCCGCCTCAGGGCAATCCCGGCCCGTAAAATTTCACGCCTAAGAAACCTTACTGTGAATGCAATTCATTGCTTCCAAAATGTCTGTGCTTTATTTTAGCCTCAGAAGACCTTGAGACAGTAACTGTTCTGGCGATACATAACATACATAATCGGCCTGTAGTTATTGTGACACAGATATCACACGTCTTCGAATTTTTGGCTCTAGGACAAGACGGTTCCCTCGATCTCTTTCTTCACCGTTTTAATAGCAGCGGTGATGAATAATGAACATGAATAATTTACACAAAATAAAACGCTTGATGGGGTTCGAACCTATGATTTACAACTTGCAAGTCATGGCCGATACCACTAGGCCACCGCTGCTACCCTGACCGTCTATCGAAAATCTATACTAGTATATACCTAAAGCTGAAGAGTTTGTTTATTTGTTTGAACGCGCTAATCTCAGGAACTACTGGTCCGATTTGAAAAATTGTTTTTGCGTTCGGCAGCCCATTAATCCAGGAAGGCTTTAGGACATCACGCTGCGACTAATAGGAGCGGAGCATATCCAACTCCACGCGAACGAAGTCGCTGGCGGCCGCTAGTGTGTGAAAATGTATAAAAGCCATCTATGTGCCAAACCTGTTCAATAGTTTTTGCGTAAAAGAGTAACACACATATACACATTCGTTCCATTCTCACAAGTTTTCGCATTTATAATATTAATAGAATAATTTTTGTGAAAAAGCATGGTCTTCTTCTCATTCAACATATAATTTGGTCAAATAATATAAATCCGCTCTTGACCTGCAGACACATAAAACCACTGTTCAATGTTGATACTGAATATAGAACCAGACTCGGCGAGTTGCATCAGGGTCATTTTGATCATAGCTGAAGGTTGAGCCACCTAACCTTCTAGTTTTAAAACGATATTGTTGTCGACCGCTGCGCAAGGTGGCGCGGATTCGATCCCCGCACAGTGCAAGTATTTGTATGCATGAATATGAATATTTGCACTGGTCTGGTCGTGCCTCGGAAAGCACGTTAAGCCGTTGGTCCCGGTTGCCATATGAACATCTAGTGGCAGTCGTTACGGGTTGTTGGAGCCCTCAAAAGTCCAACAATTGGCCTAACTGCAATGCTTCGATGTCGCCTTCGGGTTGTGGAGGTCAGACGGCAGTCGCTTCACGGAAAATGTCGAAGTTTAGCTATATCAGCCCTTGGACTGGTAAAAGCGGACCCCAGACTCCAAAAGCTGAAAAAGGCTTCGGATGCGACTGGAATTAACGCTGGGATGACGATGACGAGTCTACATAACTCATAAATAGCCTAGGTATGAGTTTGACTTTATCAGGTTAAGTTGAAAACCAGCGCCAGATACTAGTTGTCTGTCATTTTTGCTGAACGGGGCCTTTTTGGTGCAGCCACGAGGCACAATTTGCTGCTATTTTTTACATCGGTGTTTTTACTTTCCATTTGATTTATATTTGTTGCTACCTGGGGCCTGGGTTATTATAAAACCCGTTAGTAGAAATGATTCTCTTATAACTACTACTTAATTTGAACATTTATTAATATGGCGTGGTCAAACAATGACACTCCACAGTCGGTGTTTGACCACTGGAAAGTCATAATGACGCCATTTTGTTAGTAGATTACGAAATATATACGAATCTTGTCAAAATCAATCATTATAACAGCACTAATTGACCAATCTGACACTATTGCAATCGCAGACTAGGGCCCCTGATACATCTTTATTATTGGTGTTTTGTGTGTCTTTTAGTGTATGCTGAATAATAGTTATTTATGCCACTGTCAAGCAATGATAGCTATTGTAATACGAGTGATACATTTACTCGGGATACATTGTGCCACGTGGCACAATGTATCGCAAGTTTCTACTTCCTTTCTGAACTTTTTCTACGACCTTGAAATATATAAATACAAAAAACCGAACAATGGCGCGAAAATAACGCGGCGCGCGCAATGTTGATTTGTTTTTACAATCCAACAAATGAAAGGCAAAGGCAATTCATCCATACAGCCTAATAACATGCGATGGTTAGTCGTGACGAAAATACGCGCGCTCATTGGCATAATCATATGTTGATTTTTTGATGGCATAGCTATATAAAAAGTTTCATTGTGGTATAGTTTACCCGTGAAGAAATGGTCATTGTAATACGACTTGGCAGGAATAAGTACTATTGAGATATGACTTATGGTGACTTATGGTTGGTATTAAGTAAATTACCAAATGGTCGTAGAGAAATGTATTTTCTTTCTTTATTTCTGTATCTGTTGTTTTATTTGTGTGGATTGTTTAACCATCTCTTTTGACGAATAACACCTCCTCTTGTCGAATATTAACTATCGGTAGGACTACCAACTACTAGTAGAAAAAAAATCTCATAAAGAACGTGCCTGGCTGTCATTCGTGGATCTTTGAAAGTCGTTACGAGTCCTCATCAATAGCCGAAACTCTGATAACCAGTCCTAGCATAGGATACTGTATTAATCAGAATTACTGATTGTGGAGGTCAGATAGGTGAGATAGCTAATCGCTTCAAATAAACTCTGGCTCCAAATAATATCTCAAAACAGTGAAGGAAGACATCGTGAGGAAACCGGCATGTCCTGAAGCCATAAAACTTCGAAGACATGTGACATCTACCAGCCCGCGCTGGGTCAAAGTGGCAGATTACGGCCCACTCCCTTTTACCGAGAGGAGGTCTGTGTCCCAATAGTGGAAACATTATAGGCTGATTATGTAAAATCAGTTGGTAGGAGATTTTGGTTTCCTGGTGTTTGGTTTTGGTGGTTTCCTGACGATATTTTCCTTCACCATTTATCCACCTTCAAAGTAAAGAACTCGCCTCCCTGGGTACAAATACATGATCTTTCGAGGCCGTCACCTCTAAGCTATTAATACTCTTCTTCAATCTTCCATTACTATTCTTCAATAATTCAATGAATGAACGGAAAATCCCATCTCCATTGAAACCTCTTCAGCGATTAACTGTAAATGCCTCAAATTCCTCAACATATTGAACAAACAAAATTACACAACACAAAACCAATAATGTAGGTATGTAGAATGTTAAAGCCTCAAACTGGTACATACAGTTTGGGTGAACACAGAACGTAGACAGAGTTAAATTAATTCCCGGGATCGTTATTACCGAGTGGAGCAGTAACAGTGATGAATCGACTGCGGTTGCTTTTCATATCGAGTGGATTATCGATTGTGTGGGTTTTAAAATGCTCTTAGATGATATGAGGTAGGAGAGCTCTGTTTCTTTAGTCAGCCTGAATTACCTTGTAATGAAACTTCCGAGGTTCAACGCTACAAAGTCGGTTAGACGTGTGGCCAAAATTTGAACTAAAGTATTCATCCTGTGTTTTTTTTTTGTATATTATAAACTAGCGCTTGACCGCAATCCCGCCAGATAGTAAGCATTGACGCAATCGTTGATGGTAAAGCGCACTAGTTTATTAAGAGCCTATTCACTCTAGCCTTGAAGACACTCAAATTGTAGTCCGACGGAAACACCGCCGCTGGCAAACTGTTCCAGTCCTTCGATGTATGCGGTATAAAGGAGGAGGCGAAACGCTTCGTCCGGATCGTAGTGGTGTTAACAACGTAAGGGTGGAAACTTGCCGTACGACGGGTCGTGGAACGGAGCAAATCATGCAATTCCCTCGCACACTCCCCAAAGTGCATCCTATAGAAGAACGAAAGGCTGGCTAGGTACTCTACGCCTGTGCTCTAGGCTTTGGAGACCGTCTCGAGTTAAGTCAAGTTATTTCAAGAGAGAAAGAACAAGTAAGAGACAAGGAAAAGAAGAGAAAGTTAGGGGCATTCTATAAAACAATTGTACAAATCCAACCAAAGCAACCTTTGCCTACACTTTGGTCCGTATTACAAAACGTCACTCAAAACTCAAGCATTACTTAAATCTTGTTTGAAGCCTTTTGATTGGTTGAAACTAGTTTTAAGTAATGTTTATGCATCTGCTTAAACATTACTTAAAACTAACTTTCAGAAGGAAACTCAAGCATTGATATCTATGAATGCTTGAGTTTCCTTCTGAAATACAGATCGCAGTTTTAAATGTAGGTATAGATAGTGAAATTCACGAAGATGCGCCCCACTATTTCTCCTAACCGTTATTAATATTAGGTATGTGTGCAAGCTTTTGTTAATATTTGAGTGTCATTGGTAAAAAATAATTACCCATGAGTGCACAAGCACACTGCAATAATTATACTAATCAGGAGAGAGTGACGTGGTCAAACTGAACCCTCAACCAAAAGTTGGAGGGGCGGGTCTTCGTGGACTGCACTATCTGTAATAGGTAACAATAAAATATAGTTTAAAAACTAAAAAACATGCTTTTAAAATAATATCAAACTAAAAATTTTTTTTTTTTTTAAAGCGTGAGGCGCTTTGTGCCATAATTTTTGTACATTAAGCGCCTCACGCTTTTTAAAAAAATATTTTTAACTTTTTAGTGTGATATTTTTTAAAATCATGTTTTTTTATTTATTTAAACTATATTTATTTTCACCTTTTTAGTTCGATATTCTTTAAAAAAAAACGAACGAACGAACATATTGAAAACGGTGGGACATTTTACAGTAATGAAAAACTCACTCACTTGTAGTCCAAGGAGTTAGAGACGGACAAACAAACAAACAAGCAAGCAAGCAAGCAAACATACAAGTGAAGCTAATAAAAAGCATGTAAAAATAGCAGAGTAACTGCGTAACAAATAACAGTGACAATGGCTTTTATTTGGACAGTTCGACAAAGTTCATTGCGTTAATTAATTTGTTGAACAGATACTTTTTTGAACATGGATTAACAATATCCTGCAAAATAATTCAGTTTGTGATTGATTGTGTGTTAAGCAGTTAGCAATGCTGAGTTTTCGTAACAAAAAATGAATTTATGTTACAAAAAAAGTTCATGTGATTGATATTACAAAATATAATATAATATTGAATATTTTATCTGGAACGAAAAAAGGTTTCATACTCTGTAAAATCTCCTTCTTCTAGTACAGTCGGATAAAAATAATTAACTATGTAGTGTAATCCCACAAAAGGTAGAATCCCTTTCAATAGTTGTTTGAAATATTCCCGAAACTACCAAAGGAGCAAAAGAATATTTTTGTATATTCGTATCCTATTCAGAATATTTTCCGGGTATTAAACATAAGGTTGTATAAAACCCTTTTAACATATGATCATGTTATTCTAGCTGAGACATATTTCTTAAGATTTCGGTCGAAAACCAGAATTGGGGCTAGAATAACCGTCGTCATATTTTGGAAAAGCGAAACAAGACTGCTATATATGCCTCAAGAACTTATATTTATTAGACTTTGAAATTTTCGAAAGACAGTATTTGTAATCGCGATGATATAGCATAATATCACGCCTTTGTTGCCCCGGAGATCTGCAATATGTAAAAAAAAACCCTGTCCGATCTGTAAAGGTATTTTTTAGGTATCGATAACTGATTCTACTAATGTCCACAAAGCCCGACTAAACTTAAAAAAAATCGCCTAAAAAAATAAAGAAGGTAACTTAATACATTTGCGGTAGGCAATCCATACGCGGGCGATGGGGGCAGGGCACGCGTCACGTGATCGCATCGCTTATAATAATACCGTCAAAATGGTGTTGTCAATTTTTTAAAAATTACTAAATTTCGGGGAAGTTGGAATTAATTAGCGGGAAAAAAAGATTATTTCAAAATTCATTAGTATTTTTAGTATGATGATTACGTAAAATTTTATATTATATTTGGTCATGTGTTTACATAACCTTTATTACCTTTATTGGTTGGACAGGGTTTTCTTTACATATTGTATAGAGGTGTACTTACGGCCTACACCACCCACATTTTGCTAGTAATTTTTAAAACCCACGTCATACTGAGCGAGCTTATTGCCAACAAACAGCTGCACAGTTCGATCGAGCAGGTTGAGGTACCCTTGCCACGATTGTGCTGTCGATGGGTGACCATTTTTACATACTGATACTCCTCCTTGCCCCGGAATGCATGTTAAACCGTCAGTCCCAATTGTCATTAATAGATTTTTTACAGTCATTACAGGTAGTCAGATGCCTGAAACTTTGTGGGGAGGTGTATTCTCCCTTTAAAACTGGCCACTCGAAGAGCTATGTTGGTGACTTTGGTTCTTCTGTGGATCTCATCATTTCTGATTCGATCACGCAGAGAAAGTCCGAGCATAGCTCTTTCCATCGCCCTTTGTGTGACCCTGAGCCTTCGTATGAGGCCCATTGTGTGCGACCACGTTTCAATACCGTAAGCCATCACTGGCAACACATACACTGGTCAAAGACTTTAGTCTTGAGACACTGTGATACCTTGGACGACGAGAAGATGTAGCGTAACTTCCCGCCCAGCCGAGCTGGATTCGACGAGACACCTCTTTCCCGAAGTTGGATCTACCTACTTGGACTGTTTGTCCCAGGTATATCACACTATTATCTACTATTAATTGAAAGTATTATGAGCCGTACGGAGGACGGGTCTGAGCAGTATGCATCAAATGTTGTTGTGCCGGGAGTTTGGTCGTGGAGGGTCTCCACATCAATCTCCCTCTGGCGCAGCATGGTTGGTCGTGTAATTGAGTCTAACATTGCACCACCTCGCTCAACTGCCGTCTTCCTTCCTATTCACTGAAGGTTTTAAGTGAATGGGCTTAATACACTAGCGCGCTTTACCATCAACGATTGCATCACTGCTTACCATCAGGCGGGATTGCAGTCAAGCGCTAGTTTATAATTATTAAAAAAAAAAAAATAGTCCGTTGCTTCATAAATTCGAAAAATTTGTTTGCTCGTACAACGCAATGAGTGTTGTTGAACTGTCAAAATGTAAGTCATTGTTACTGATTGGCCGATTTGCAACAGTCAAAAAAGTTA
This sequence comes from Sesamia nonagrioides, assembly GCA_017933935.1. Classification (NCBI taxonomy): domain Eukaryota; kingdom Metazoa; phylum Arthropoda; class Insecta; order Lepidoptera; family Noctuidae; genus Sesamia; species Sesamia nonagrioides. The sequence goes on along the minus strand of JADWQK010001076.1, from coordinate 407,631 downwards.
TGCGTAGGCAAAAATTCATGGAATTCGAGGACATTCAATTTTCATGTATTCATCCGATTTGAGAGTTAAGGAAAAAGTTTATAAAGGCTTCAATGGCTTAATAGGTATTCCATTTTGTACCTACGTAAGTTTTTAAGAAGACTTAAGTTTTTACGGTTTTGTAGGACGGAAACACACGTCGGCGTCGTCGTCGTCGTATATTCTATTTTTATCAGACTACTTTTTTATAATTATAAATTAGTGCGTAACCGCAATCCCGCCTGATGGTAAGCAGTGATGCAATCGTTAATGGTAAAGCGCGCTAGTTTATTAAGAGCGTATTCACTGTAGCCTTGAAGACTGACAATTTAAGTAATTTTAGTTAGACGGAACAACACCGCCGCTTCCACCGACGATGAGGCGGAACACTTCGTCCTGACTCCTGATCGTAGTAGTGTCAATAATGTAAGGGTAGATACTCGGCGTTCAACGGTTCGTCCGATGGTGGAACGGAGTTGGGGGAATTAAGTCGTGCAATTCCCGTGCACACTCTCCAAAATGCATCCTACAGAACACCAACAGGCTGGCTACTCTTCGCCTGTGCTAATGAGCGTCTTCGAACGCCTCTCCACGGAATCCAAAGTTGTCAGGTGATATTTTGGAGCACCAGCCTAATATACTAGACTTAAACTAGATGAGTGTCATAGGTGTTGACACGAATACCCTAATCTTCTAACTGCTAAAATTATAGCACATTATTCCCCATATTTAAATTAAATTTTAAGAATACCGAACACTAGAGAGGGCGTTCTGAAGAGAGTTTCATTTAAAATGTCTGTTGTTTTTTGGCCAACGAATTAGCATTGTCATTCAACGTGACAATGCTGTCAGTCTTGGGTACGTTTCCAGGTGACAGCGCGGCAGACGAGCACTTCAACGCCTAAGTGTCCTTTTGTTTTGTATTTATTTCTATATTTATATAACTACCTACTGAAAACACACACAATAGGTGTCTAGAGATCCAGCAAATTTTGGTTAGTTACAAAAAATTACGTATAGGTACTATTTTGTAAATATCATTATAATTATAATAAATCTATATATAAACTAATATATAAAGCTGAAGAGTTTGTTTATTTGTTCGAACGCGCTAATCTCAGGAATAGCCCAATAAACCAGGAACGCTTTAGGCTATATAACATCACGCTGTGACCAATAGGAGTGGAGCATAACTAACTCCACGTGAACGAAGTCGCTGGCGGCAGCTAGTAATAAATATATACGGACAAATCACACAGATTGTGCTAGCCCCAAAGTAAGTTCGAGACTTGTGTTATGTTATGGGATACTAACTCAACGATACTATATTTAATAGTTACATATATAGATAAACATCCAAGACCCAGGCCAATCAGGAAAGATCGTTTTCCATCATGACCTGGCCAGGGTCGAACCCGGGGCCTCCACGTCGCAGGCAGGCGTGTAGACCTAGGCGCCACGGAGGACGGTTATCTTTCGTTCTTGAATTTCGGTAAACAGATAAGTATCTGATGTCAAAACGCATTCTTATATACATAATTCAACCACGGATCAGTAAAAATATGATATACCTTTGAATGGAATCGATACCAAACAACGGCATTATGAAGAGATGTCATTTGAGCAAGAATAAATTATCAGAGCTCTGAGATCGTTGGAAAGTTACGCAGATAATATTCTTTAAATTTTTCTACATAAAATAATATGGAAAATAATTTAAATACAGCTCCGACAAAAACATTTAAGAAACAATCACTTTTATTAGAATATACAAAACCTTTTTATTGATTTCTAGAATTCAATAATAGGAAGGTCACCTTTTCTGAACACAGGCGTCGCGACGCTCGAAAATTATTTTCGAAAACAATGGCGGTCTGTTTTTTCTATTGAAAGAAAAAAAAAGTAGTCAAGGGCGAGTTGGCCTATTATACGAAGGGATCCGTACCAGGGACAAGCAAAAATGCTTAAAAATCTAGTTAGTAGCTAGCTGGATAATTTTTATCCAGTAACTAAAACCATTTACCTACTCAGCACATAATTCCTTACCCACCAGCCTTGTTAGTTATATATATATACTAGCTGACCCGGCGAACTTTGTTCCGCCTTAAAGGCAATATCACATGATCTTATTTTTTACTTTTTAAATTAGGATAATTAGGGTAGCACAAAAGTACAGGAGAAGGCGAAACAATGTAGCTATCATCATCATCAACCTTTCTTTATCGTCCCCCTGCTGGGCATAGCTCTCTTCTCATAAGGAGAAGGATTGAGCGTAATCACCACGCTTGCTCAATGCGGGTTGGCGATTTCAGACTTAAAGTCCAGGTTTCCTTAAGATGTTTTCCCTGACCTTGTAAGTAACAAACATTTCATCAAATACTAAGCAGAAATTTCATTTTCTCTACCTTGTGGAGGTGCAAGGTACCAGGGTAGCACAAAATTGTTGGAGAAATCGAAACAATGAAGCTCATTCATCATTAAACCATAATAATTACATGGAAGAACTTTTATTGTGCCTAGTTTGTAGAGGTGCAAGGTACCAGGGTAACACAAAACTGTTTGTGAAGTTGAAACAACGTTTCCGAGATCACATGCTTTTTCAAGCAATCAGCGCCATCAGCCGGGCTGATTTGTGAATCTAAACCATCCACGGCACCACTCAAACGCATACAGAAAAATTCATTTAAATCGGTCAAGCCGTTTAGGAGGAGTTCAATGACATACACACGTACAGCAGAATTATATATATAAAGATATAAAATATTTTGTTTTTTATAGTTTGCCCATTGGATAAACATGTATATAACGTGTTTTATATCTCATAACTCTAAGGTTAAATTTTACTAGCTTTCCGCTCGCGGCTTCGCCCGTGTCGAATTCGGTTATATCGCGCTTTTTAGATTTATCTCGGAAATATCAATTTTTTCAATAAAAGGTAGCCTATGTCCTTTCTCAGGGTCTAAACCTTATCTGTGCTAAATTTCATCAAAATCGGTTGAGAGGTTTGAGCGGGATAGCGTAACAGACAGGCAGACTTACTTTCGCATTTATAATATTAAGTATGGATTAGTAAAAATACAATAAATCCTAGAATATGCGGTTCAAAAATGCATAGTTTGAAGACATAAGATAGGTGTATCTATTGTAAGTTTCATTGATCAATTAATTTTTATAGACTAATGTTTGACATTAACAATTACGACTTTGTCGAAATATTTTGTACCAAAAATTACAATAAAAACGTAGTTAATTGTAAAATAACTAATGTGCCAGTAGATTCTTCCATACGGTCTCACTCATACCCTAGAATGATTATCGGTTAAAAATAATAACACTTGCATAGTTTGTTTGAAGTATTCACGTACCTATTACTGTTCAAAAAAATCCTGTAACATACGGATGGACGGGCGGACGGAGATCGCAGAGTCTCAGTAAAGGGTCCCGTTAGAACCTTTGCTGTACGGAACCCTAATAAGAATAAAAAAAAACCGGCCAAATGCGAGTCGGACTCGCACACCGAGGGTTCCGCCGTACAAACGTAGCGGTTTACAATTTATGACGTACTAGCTTTCCGCCAGCGGCTTCGCCCGCGTGGAGTTCGCTTACATCGCGCTGTTTAAATTCCCCTCGGGAACATCAAATTTTTCCGGGATAAAAGGTAGCCTATGTTCTTTCTCAGGGTCTAAAGATTGTCTGTGCCAAACTTCATCAAAATCGGTTGAGAGGTTTAGGCAGGAATGCGTAACAGACAGACAGAGTTATTTTCGCATTTATAATACTAGCATTGATTTAGAATTTTTCACAGTTTAGAGGCAATTAGATTTAAGAAGTGTTTGATATGAATTTCAACTTTAATATCTCTACGCGTTCATGTGAAAAAGGGTAGGTAGTAAGTTTATAATTATTAAAAAAATATTTTATGTCATGTAAGCAAAAATATTATTTTAATATTTTATGTAACTTCAAATTTATCATTTTCTCAATTTTTCCTTTATCTGTCTGTACTATAATATAACGTTGCTTCGTGCCGAATTTGAAGATTCTGAGTTCACGGGAAGTACCTTGTAGGCAAAGAGATTTAAGATATATAGAGAGGGCATGTGTCAAAATGGCATAGAAAAACTGTGATCCCATGGTTCAGTTCCGCCATCTAGTACAATATAGCAAAATTAGATCGACAATTGGAGACATCAAATAGTAAAAATGAAATAAGTTTATATAAAATATATTCAGCTATTGCCCGGTAGGTGACCAGTGTGGTCTATGTTGCCAGATCCGATTTAATACCCTAGTATAGTTCGAATCGGGTAAATAAATATTGAAAAGTAAATAAATTAAGTGAAACTTGTCTTGTACAAACAAAAACTGTTTTAGAATTTAATTCGCTACTATTCATTTACCGTGACACCGTCTATTGGCATTTTAGATGTTTTATGCTTACGAATTATTTTAACGCTCAGTTTATTGCGATTTTTGAGTGTAATAGACCTTTTAGGCCATAAAGCGCATTTTGTTTTGCAATTTTCGTTTGCATTTCGTTTTTAGCAAAATTATTCTTTTTGCACGTTTGTTTGCAAATATTTTTAAATGGCAATGCAAAAAACTGTGGTAGGGTTTGTATCATTTCGATATAAAGTTATCGATAATATTCAAAGAAGTTACTACGACGATGTTTTTTCGCATTATGATAGCTTGAAACAAAAATTAGGAAGCAGAATAATTATGGGTAATTTCAAGTTTACAAGTTTCTTATTTATATAATTCTTTTAATATAATAGGCGTTAAAGTTTAAAATTGCCGATTAGTACTAAAAATGTAAATAATTGCTTATTTTTTAATTTTTAAAAATAATTCATTTATAATCAATATATAGGAAGGTCGTTTATGCCTTTGTGATAGAACTCTGAGGATCTAGACTGCACAAACTGTGTGAAAGCAGAACTGCCTCCTGGGAAGAAAACTTCTTGTCACGTAGATAATTGTCCAAATCACGACAAAAATGGTAGTCTGCTGGAGCAAGACCTTTACAAGATTCGTACGCCATTATCTTTAAAAACGGCAAAAAAATCACGGTTATTGTATGGGAGCCCGCCTTCAGGATTTATTTTATTTTAATTATTTATTTGTAATTTGAATATATAACCAAATATTCTGTGAACATTTTAAGCGTCTATCTGTTTCCGTTATTAATATGGAGCAAAATACGACAAAAATTCACGTTTGTTGTATGGGAGCCCCCTTAAATATTTTATTATTTTTATTCTTAGTACTTGTTGTTATAGCGGCAACAGAAATACTAACACAATCTCTGGAAATTACAACTGTCTCGCTATTACGATTTATGAGATACAGCCTGGTGACAGACGGACAGATGAACAGAGAAGTCTCATGAATAGGGTTCGTTTTACCTTTTAGGTACGGAAACGGAATCCTCAAAATCACAAAGTAGCTCGCAATCATTGTACTACATATACGTACCTACATATTTTATGAATATATTTCATTATAAATAAGTTATGTAATCTATGTACTTATCCACTTAACCGTAAATTTTATTCCAATTTTTACGGTTAAGTAAAAAAGTAATGAAATTAGTAACTTACTATTTCATTTCTAATACAAGGTACCGATTCTTTTTTTTTTTAATTTGATCGACAAGTCTTTCCAAAGTAGATAACTTCTCTTCTAAAATGCATGGAGCATAATTTCGCCGAATGAGACGGAAGCCAATTTTCTTCTCTACGGTCTATCTGGACAAATCGTATCCACTTTTTCCCTACGACATTATTTTTATTCGGAAACCAAAAATAACAAAAACCTAGATAAATGAATAGTAATTGTTCATTCAATTTTGTTTATTAATATGATATGATTATGTTTAAATAGAGTTAATAATAAATAAACTTGAAATATAGTAATATTTTAAGTTTATTTAGCTATATTTTAAATGTCAATAAAATACAACAAAATGTATTCATCTTAATAAGTATTATCGATAACTAAATCGATAAACAACATTACTACATCTCTACAAGAAAATAGTAAAACTACTCAACAATAGAGGGCGCTTATTACAATAATGGAAAATTTTGTAGAACTAAGATTTTTTTTAAATTTGAATTGCAGACGAAATATAAATAATTCATAGAAAAACATTCCGAAGTTAGGTCCAGTCGTTTTACTATAACGAGATGTACAGTAACACAAAGCGCAACATGGCATATTTCCTTAGAAAATGTTTATACTTGGTGGACACAAATTACGTCCTGACTCGCAGACTAGACTGAGCGACTTTCAACCAAGTCGATAAAAGTATTGGCTTAGGATTTAGTTCGTGATGTCCTGTCTATTGTAAATATAATTTTAATGCCTTTGCTTGTAGGTTTTGATTCCCTAGCGTGTGACGGAAATTCGTCTAAGGTGTCGGTATAAACTGCTGTATCTTTTGATCGCTTTAACTTAGAAGTTTGATATTTTCACTGCTTAAAGGGACAATAGACCTAGGTATTTGGTATAAATTTCAATTTGATAACTTTATTCGTTCGTGAGAAATAAGGTAGTAAGTTCCATTTTATTAAAATATGTTTATTATATTATATAACTAAAAAATGTGATTTTCGCAATTTTTCCTATATTTGCATTATATGACAATCCTTCATGCCAAATTTCAAGATTCTGAGTTTACAGGAAGTATCCTGTAGGTTTTGATTCCTTTGCGAGTGTCGAAAATTTGTTGAAAATATCGACATATCGGCTGTATCTTTTGATTGGCTTGGCTTAGAAGTTTGATATTTTCACAGCTTAAAGGGACAATAGACTTAGGTATTTGGTATAAATTTCAATTTGATAACTTTATTCGTTCGTGAGAAATAAGGTAGTAAGTTCCATTTTATTAAAATATGTTTATTATATTATATAACTGAAAAAATGTGATTTTCGCAATTTTTCCTATATTTGCATTATATGACAATCCTTCATGCCAAATTTCAAGATTCTGAGTTTACGGGAAGTATCCTGTAGGTTTTGATTCCTTTGCGAGTGTCGAAAATTTGTTGAAAATATCGACATATCGGCTGTATCTTTTGATTGGCTTGGCTTAGAAGTTTGATATTTTCACAACTTAAAGGGACAATAGATCTAGGTATTTGGTATAAATTTAAATTTGATAACTTTATTCGTTCGTGAGAAATAAGGTAGTAAGTTCCATTTTATTAAAATATGTTTATTATATTACATAACTAAAAAAATGTAATTTTCGCAATTTTTCATATATTTGCATTATATGAAAATGCTTCATGCCAATTTTCAAGATTCTGAGTTTACGGGAAGTATCCTGTAGGTTTTGATTCCTTTGCGAGTGTCGAAAATTTGTTGAAAATATCGACATAATCGGCTGTATCTTTTGATTGGCACGGCTTAGAAGTTTGATATTTTCACAGCTTAAATGGACAATAGACCCGAGTATTTCATGTGAATTTCAGCTTGATACGTCCACGCGTTCTTGAGATAAAGTGTGGTGACAGACAGACAGACAGACAGACAGACAGACAGACAGACAGACAGACAGACGGACAACAAAGTGATCCTATAAGGGTTCCGTTTTTTCCTTTCGAGGTACGGAACCCTAAAAACGAATTTAAGGATATAAAGGCTATAACTCGTTGTAATATCATCTTTTGCATATTTTCAGGCTTTACGTAACGAGATTTTGTAGGCGCAGTTAAAAGTGAATTACTGTTTTATACCTCGATGATTTTTGTATTTGATTGTAATTTTATTTTTATGAGTCTGGGTTTAGCTAATACGGGGTAATTGTGTAGGTGGCGGGAAAGCGTTGGATGCGGGAGGCGCAGGACCGGTTGTCGTAGAGATCCTTTGGGGGAGGCCTATGTCCAGCAGTGGACGTCTTTCAGTTGAAATGATGATGATGACGGGAAAATGGCCTATTTCTAATTATATTTTGGTAATTTATGACTCGGATATTTTACTTTTTTACCGTAGTCGGGTAAAAAAGTAAAATATCCGAGTCATAAATTACCAAAATATAATTAGAAATAGGCCATTATCCCGTCATCATCATCATTTCAACTGAAAGACGTTACATATACCTACCTACCGTAGCACCTTGAGAACGTGTGACTACGCCTTTCCAAACATGAAAATTTATCTCTACTTGGTGAATATTGCATACTTCAGAATAGTATTGTATGACATTATTGTCAATTTACAACGAAAGCATCTTGGTAGAGTCTACTTTGTCCATTTACTTGCAACTACATTAGCAACTTTGTTCCGTTCAGTATTCTGAAAATCTTGTTTTATACTTTTTCAGCGTCATTTTTTGTCGTAGTTGGGTTTTAGTTTTTTTACTTTTTATTATTTCCATTTGTTATTTATGTATAAGTTCTTCGAACTAGCCTTTCCTTAATCATGTCATTGTGGGATTGGCTTCTAGTCTAACGAGTGCAGTTTTTAGATGGTAATTCAAAACCTGGTGCATAGGTGAAGAGTAGCCAGTCTGTCGGTGTTCTATAGGATGCATTTTGAAGAGTGTGCGCCGGAATTGCATGACTTAATTTCCCCATCTCCGTTCCATTACCGGACGACCCGTCGCACGGCGAGTATCCATTATCCACCCTTACATTGTTGACACCGTTACGATCCGGAAGCGTTCCACCTCGTCTTTTATACTGCGTACATCGCGGGACTGGAACGATTCGCCAGCGGCAGTTTTTCCGTCTCACTACAATTTAAGTGTCTCCAATCCTAAAGTAAATAGGCTCTTAGTACACTAGCGCGCTTTACCATCAACGATCGCATCACTGCTTACCATCAGGCGGGATTGCGGTCAAGCAAAAGCTTATAATTATAAAATAAAGAGAGACTAAGTATCTAACAACTCAGTTAGTGAGTAACATGATACGCCCTGTAAAGACTGGTTGTGGGCTTGTAACTATTTGTAATGACTGTCAAATCTACAATTTATTGAGAGTTGTGCTTGCCGAGGCTGTGAGTGGTCTCCATAATGTGGATGGATGATTAACCATTTAAAACCTGACCGCGACAAGCTTAGCTTCAATCGACCCGTGCAGCTGTTATTTAGCTATGAGCCCCCCAAAATAAAAAAAGGTAATACTCATTAGTTAATAAGTAATTTATCTCTTCACTATTCTTGGTTAACTAATAGAAAATACTCACGGAAGTCCGCCTTTTTGCCTTTTTTAGTGTGCGAAAGGATTAATTTATAGATAAATGATTTCGTTAAGTAAATAGATTTTGACACAACCAAATAAATTTTAATATTAACGGATGATTTAATGGTTGACGAGATAAACGGCATATTTGGGTCTAAATATCCCAATATCTCGTCATCAGAACATTTTACTTTGAAACAGGACTGTCGCGATTCCGATAAGGATTATTTCCTGTGACGTCTGGAATCATAAATCATCTTCTGTCAAACTCCGTCGATATCAAAAGATATATTAGAAAAAAAGAGCTTTGTGGATGTGCGAGATATCTTACGAAGTAATGCGGTTGTCTGGATTACCTGAAACAAAATAAATCTTGATTTTATTGAGGTTTAGAGGTATTACATATACAATGTGTAACAAAAAGGAAATATACATATCAAGGGCATGGCATCTTTAGATGATATCAAACGATATCGGAAGGGTTTTAACTCAAAATAAAATACTCAAAAAATTGGTACCTAATTTTCGGTTCCGTGTGTTTCTTAAAATCAAATCATAACAAACGTGGCAGCACACTACATACGTTAATAACTACTTGTTATCCGTCACGTTACTTGCCAAAATCCGATAAATGTCTTCGATATCTCTTTGCGACTAGTATGATAGCCTATCACAGGCGGTGTTTTTCCTCATAACTTCCTAACATAAAGAGATAGGGTTAAAAAACCCTTCCAATATCGTTTGGAATCATGTAAAGATGCCATGCCTTTGTTATGTATATACCCTTTATGTTACACGTTGTATACAACATTATTTTTTGTTTAAGCGAAACCCGAAACACGTGTCTAGTATTTTTAAGTAAAGAATCTATGTACAAAATTTCAAAAACATGTAATTAAAAACCATCAAATTATGAGCTTACTATTCTACTTGGTTGTCCCAACAAAAATATGGTCAAAGGTCCGTACGGGTGGGCTAGCGCGGGCGTTGACCTCTGGCGTCAGCTGAGATCTTTCGTAACCGCTCGGTAACTACTCTGCGGTCTCACTCTAAACATATTTGGGAAAAAATATAACATGTAGTAAAACTTATTGGAATCGATTCTGTAGCTTATTCTGAATAAACTATATTCAGGTTTCGCATAAACAAAAAAACAACCGACTTCCAATAACCACTACAAAGTGAAAAATAACTAATTTCGGAAGTCGGTGTCTTTGGTTTTGTATATTTGTTTTTGACACCGACTTCCGAAATTAGTTATTTTTCACTTAGTAGTGGTTTTTGGAAGTCGGTTGTCTTTTTATAAAAAAGTTTTTATTTTACCCTTTTTGGTTGTTAAAAGTACTATGTATTCAGTTGCATCCGGTAAGACTGGAAGCTGACGCAAATATTGTTGGGAAACGACGTAATTTTGTTTACTTTAATTTTTACCCGTAAGTATTCCCTTAACTGCCTATGGTCTTCATCGTCAAATTCACTGCAGACCATTATTTTAACCCAATGGGTGCAAAGGTCTCATCAAAATAAATTAATTAAGTCCATACACAAAGTAGCTACTGTAAACCGTTGAGGAGTTCCCGGAACTGGCCTTTATCTTCATCATCAGAGCTCTTATAACAGTCGCAACCCATCTAGGTGTAAAATTCTTATCAATACAAATTAATCGAGCCCAAACTCAAGGTAGCTGCTGTGAATTGTTGAGGAGTTCCTTCGACTGTCTCCCGGCTCCATCATCAGATCTATTCCAAACCTTTATTAAATTGTAGTGCTTTAAAATACTTAATGAAAATGCTAAGAAATGCACTAGTCGCCCCTGCAATTTTTTAAAGTTAACCTTGTTTTCTCTGGACTTCCACCATCAAACCCTGATATCCTTATCATGGGACCACCTTGGGAACGTCTTCTTTCCAACAGAAAAAGAATTATCAAAATCTGTTCATAAACGACGAAGTTATGCGCGAACAAACATAATAAAAAAACATATATACGGTCGAATTGAGTAACCTCCTCCTTTTTGAAGTCGGTTAAAAAATAACGTTGTAGGTATACAATATGTAAAGAAAACCCTGTCCGACCCGTAAGGATAATAAAGGTTAGGTAAACACATGGCTAAATAAAATATTAAATTTTACATAATCATCATAGTAACAATACTAATGAATTTTAAAATAATCTTTTTTTGTCGCGAATTAATTCCAACTTCCCCAAAATTTGGTAATTTTTAAAAAGTGACAACACCATTTGTTATGGAGCGAATAGCGATGCGACCACGTGCCGCGTGCCCTGCCCTCCGTCACCCGCGGATGTACGCCTAACGTGTTGTCTACTGAACATGCATTAAGTTACCTCGCTTTTTCGAAATAATATTTATTTTTTTATGGGGATTTTTTTTAAGTTTAGACCGGCTTTGTAGGCATTATTATAATCAGTTATCGATACCTAACAATACCTTCACGGATCGGACAGGGTTTTCTTTACATATTGTATATTTAATCCGACCGACGAGAGAAATTTATACTTTTTGAATCCCTGTTAATATCCATATGACCTAGTTCGTATTTAAGCTTAATGAACTCCTGAAATCTCATTAAATAACTTAGCCAAAAGAATCCTACTAAAGTATGCCGTATTTTTAACAAGGACAGTAAAAAGGTATAAAAATATTTGGTACCGAATAGTTTACATAGGTATCCCATTAAATTAATAAAACGAGCGAAATTACGTTAGCACAGCGGCGCAGAGAAATTGTTTTTAAAAAATATCGTTCTAGTAAAGCTAAGGTAAAGGCTTTATTTGTTCCTAGCGATGATTTTTAACCCTTAATTTCGTAACCCAAAAATAGTTAAAAATTTATAAATTTTATTATTGTAGTACTTTAAGATTATTATGAAAGACCTTAAAAATGTAAAAAAAAAAATCCTGAGTTATCCACTGCTGGGATAACTCGTGTCCGCTACAGCGGACAATGCCAATAACTTAATAAACAACCAGTGAACTTGTATGTCCGCCACAGCGGCCATTGCCAAATTGTAGGATAGAATAAAAAATAGCACTTACATAATAATTTTATTAAAAAAAAAAATACAAAGAAAGTAATAAATGACAAATTAAATTCAAAATATACGCTTATTTAGTGTGGAAATTTAAAAAACAGTTCCTTGGGTTTTTTCCCGTCACAAAACATGTTTTGCATTTTATGCAATGAATGGTCAAATAGTCCCCGAATTCATCTTCAGATAGCTGGATTGACTTGCTAGTTTGCTGAATTAAGTATAAATTTGTCTGTTCTACGATGCTAGATATGATAGTATCAGAAAAACAAGAGGTAAAAGAAATTTAGAGGCGAGTCAACATCTTATGGCAAATCCACAACCTCCCTTCTTCATATTCTATCGTCGCTCTGTGGCGGAACTTTGCTGCTTTCCATTTGTAACTTAATTGAAATTTTTTGGCCTATTTTGTAGCTACGGCTGGCGGCTTCCTGGACCTTGTCTTTCTTAATGTTAATGAGGATGAAGCTATTGGTGTTATCGGTGTTGATGAAAGTGAGGGAATAGCAGGAAGTGATGGAACATTTTCATAATTAGATTCTCCAATTTCGCGGTCGATAGAATCCAGTATAAGGTTTGATTCATCGTCTTCAGAGGTACTTAAGGTTAATTCAGCAAGAGAAGCAGATGGTGATGGTGCAGGAGAAGAGAACGGAGAGGAAGTGTTAGTATGTTCATGGATTTCTGTTTCAGAATCTGATATTTTGCTAGCATCAGAGGGTGCACGTTCATTTGGGACTAAAGCTATGATTTTACTTGCACGATTCGGCTGCTAACAAAGAAAAAAAAAAGCAAACTCAGCATCAAACACAAAAGCATCATAAACAAAAAAGTACCCCTCATTTGGCATTGGCCGCCACAGCGGACATATTAATAAGTCAGTATAACTCTATAAAATTAGCAATGTTTGCTGTGACGGACAAAGCACTTTGGCACCAAAAAACACCACGAAAATGAAAAGAAGCGTATTTATTTTTAGACTATATTTACTAAGTGCATTATTTTATAATAAATTAGTCAAGTTTTCAATGTAATTACATCTTACAAATAAACAAAATAAATAAAAATACCTTGGGAAAAACAGATGACCGCCTCTGCGCCGACATTTTGTCTGACAACTGATTTAGGCAGTATTGTAAGCGTTCAAAAATATTTTATAATATTAGTGTATGAAATAAAGAAATTCTTTGTAGATTTTAATTCGATGAAAATCGAATAAAAACTTTGAAGGATTTTTTTTTATTTTATGTCCGTCACCACGGACCTTGCTAAATTAAGGGTGGTCTGAAAATAATATTACGGTTTCACACTTTCTTTTTTACCTGTAAAAATATGTCAACCTGTCATAACTATTCTTCAGGTGAAAGTTGTAATGTTATGTACATACATATACACATAATTATACTCACACTTATTATTGATACCCATACTTAAGTATATATCATTCATTCCTGCAGGTTATAATACGCATTTCAATACTATGAGGCGCTGTTCTGATCATATTCTACTACATCAGGACTCTTTATTCAGCTCACAGACACCTGACACAGTCCTCAACTTTAACCCTAAGTTTCGGTGACTGAAGGACTCCTTAGCGTAGGGAGCTGTAGGTGCTATGGCATCACTTTTACCTACTAATCGGCACAACTCCGTAAGTCTGAATCGTCCTTTCACTCTGCCCAGAGCGGGAGAAATCATACGATGATATCCCACCCAAAAAAATGAAGTTACTGATGATGAATAAGATGATACGAAAGTTATTTTTTTGGGAATTATTAAATTGGAAAAGTCCACCTTCATGAGTCTCGAAATAATGGAGTTTCAGTTACAATAGTCCAATTAAAAACCTTTGCATCAGAGTATTCAAAAAAGGGTACATGCACACTAACTTATTGTTGAAAAGCCACCCTGTGGTGTAATGAAGGCAATCTCCGTACTCGGAAGAAATTAAGAGACCTTATACACTTGCGATTCCTTGGCAATTTCCCGCTGAGACGACATTGCAATAACCTCAATGTCAACTTCCGTGGTTTACGATTATAGGTAATGTTATGTTCTTTATATTTATGTCGATGGTTACAATTTAGATGGTTGGTGCCCGTCGGTGACTCGGCTCGTCCATGGTTTAACGCCGACTGTGTTCAAACTGAACATCGTAAGCACACGGCATTTCTCACCTGGGTTGACGCTCCTGATTGCAGAGCTCTGGATCTAAGCTCAAAGAAGAGAGCCTTTAACCGTGCTGCCAAGTCCTACAAAAAGGCGTTTAAAAAGGCTCGCTTCGACCGCATTACTCATATTGGTAACAAGCTCTCTGCGCAGCCTTCCGGTAGCAGATCTTTCTGGTCAAACGGTCAGAAAGATCTGCTACCGGAAGGGCTAGCCAAATCGGTCGAAGCACTGGCTCATATGGCGAGAGAGAAAGCAGGTCTCTTTGCATCTCTCTTTGCCCATAGTTCCCGTCTTGCGAAACTTCGATGCCAGAGGTTCGTATTCGGAATAAGGAGGTCCTGAGAGCACTGTGTCGTCTGGACGTGAATAAGGCTAGGGGTCCAAATGGTATACCAGCGATTGTTCTTAAGGCATGTGCGCCCGAGTTGTCTCCTGTATTGACGCGCCTATATTGCCTCTCATTTAGGACTGGTATAGTGCCCAAGTCCTGGAAGCTTGCCAACGTGCAGCCCGTGCCCAAAAAGGGTAGTCGTAGGGATCCTACCAACTATCGGCCGATTTCAATAACCTCCATACTCTGCAAGATTATGGAGTGTTTTGAACTTGCGCCTCTTGGTTTACCTGGAAGGTAACGATCTCCTCAGTGACCGACAGTACGGTTTTTGGTGCAATCGGTCAACTGGGGACCTACTAGTGTATGCCACTCACTTGTGGGGCGAGGCCCTTGAGAAAAATGGGAAAGCGATTGCCGTCTCCCTTGATGTCTCGAAGGCCTTCGACCGGGTATGGCACGCTGGCCTTTTGAGTACGCTTCCAGCGTATGGCGTTTCCGCTGGCCTGACTGGCTGGGTAAAAGACTTCCTGACTGAACGGTCCGTCCGAGTTGTCGTCGATGGATGCTCATCGGATCCCATGTCGACCAATGCCGGTGTTCCTCAGGGGTCTGTTCTCTCTGCAAGTCTGTTCCTGCTGCATATTAACGATCTGCTGATGCCCGGTATCTATCTATGGGTATGCAGATGACAGCACAGTCGTGGAGAGATACCTGCCGGAAGCTCGGGCTAGTCAGGAAACAATCCGGTCCGAAAGAGAGGCTATGGTGGAGCGTACGAGTGCTGCACTACAGGCAGTCTCCGAATGGGGCAAAGCTAATCTTGTAGCATTCAGTGCCGCCAAAACACAGGCGTGTCTTTTCACCGCCAAAAGGAGCCCGTTCACCTTGGCTTCTACTTTTCAGATTGTATCCTTGGAGTGCACTAACCGCCTTCAGCTTTTGGGAGTTGAGATTTCCTGGAACCTTAACTTTGGGCGGTTCATTGAGTCCAAGGCCAAGGTGGCTGCCAGAAAACTTTTTTTTTTTACATATTATAAACTAGCGCTTGACCACAATCCTGCCTGATGGTAAGCAGTGACGCAATCGTTGATGGTAAAGCGCACTAGTTTATTAAGAGCCTGTTCACTCTAGCCTTGAAGACACTCAAATTGTAGTCCGACGGAAACACCGCCGCTGGCAAATTGTTCCAGTCCCTCGATGTACGCGGTATAAAGGAGGAGGTGAAACGCTTCGTCCGGATCGTAGTGGTGTTAACAACGTAAGGGTGGAAGCCAGCCGTACGACGGGTCGTCCGCTGGTGGAACGGAGATGGGGGAATTAAATCATGCAATTCCCTCGCACAGTCCCCGTAATGCATCCTATAGAACACCGAAAGGCTGGCTACTCTACGCCTGTGCTCTAGGCTTTGGAGACCAACTCGAGTTAGATCAGGGTCACCAATCAGCCTCTTTGCACGTCTCTCCACTGAATCCAAAGTGGCCAGGTGACACTTGGCAGCACCAGCAAAATGTGGCTGCAGTACTCCACACACGAACGGACCTGTGCTTTGTGCGGAACTTGGCGTCATTGCAAAGGTCCGGCGGTACTTCACACCAAGGCAGCTTCTAATGTTGTACAAAGCACAGGTCCGCTCGTGTGTGGAGTACTGCAGCCACATTTGGGCTGGTGCTGCGAAATGTCAACTGGCTACTTTAAATTCAGTGGAGAGGCGTGCGAAGAGGCTGATTGGCGACCCAGACTTAACTCGAAACGGTCTCCAAAGCTTAAAGCACAGGCGTAGAGTAGCCAGCCTTTCGGTCTTCTATAGGATGCATTCTGATGAGTGTCCACGGGAATTGCATGATTTAATTCCCCCATCTCCGTTCCACCATCGTACGACTCGTCGTACAGCGAGTTTCCACCCTTACGTTGTTGACACCACTGCGATCCGGACGAAGCGTTTCGCTTCCTCTTTTATACCGCGTACATCGAGGTACTGGAACAATTTGCCAGCGACGGTGTTTCCGTCACAATACAATTTGAGTGTCAAGGCTAGAGTGAATAGGCTCTTAATAAACTAGCGCGCTTTACCATCAACGATCGCATCACTGCTTACCATCAGGCGGGATGGCGGTCAAGCGTTAGTTTATAACTTATATATAAAAAAAAAATATTAACATATTAACTAGCTTTCCGCTTTTTAGATTTCCCTCTGGAATATCATTGTTTACCGCCATAAAAAGTACCCTATTATTTAATACGAACTTCTAACTTTACGCCTGCAAAATTTCAAAGCAATCGGTTCAGTAGTTAGAGCGTGAAAGCGGAACAAGCAAACAGACAAACAAACTCACATTCCGATTTATCATGTTAGTAAGGATAAAACAACACATACCGCAATGTACACAAACTAAACTAAATTTAAGATCAGCACCCTAATCACGTAACTATTACTAAAAGTTGGAATAATTTTGAAGCATATTGCTAATCCATTACTGTTGATGTTCTAAAAATCTCTCTATCCAATAAAATAAATAACGTAATGAATGTTGTTTAACTGTCAAAATGAAATGCATTGCTACTGATAATGTGTTTTGCAGTTACCCTGCAGTGGATATTTTTCTTTCTATTTCATTTAAAAAAGGACAGAAGATACAATGTTTAGTTTAGCACGTCAAATTTATTTGTTCCTTAAACAATATGTAAAGAAAACCCTGTCCGATCCGTGAAGGTATTGTTAGGAATAGATAACTGATTCTACTAATGCCGACAAAGCCGGACTAAAGTTTAAAAAAAAATCCCCCTAATAAAATAAATATTATTTTGCAAAAAGAGGTACGTGTGCGGTAGGACACCCTAACGCGGGCGACGGGATACAGGGCACGCGACGTGTGGTCAAAATGACATTGTCACTTTTTTAAAAATTACCAAATTTCGGGGAAGTTGGAATTAATTCGCGGGAAAAAAAGATTATTTTAAAATTCATTACTATTGTTACTATGATGATTACGTTAAATTTTATATTATATTTGGTCATGTGTTTACCTTACCTTTATTATCCTTATGGGTCGGACAGGGTTTTCTTTACATATTGTATAGTTTAGACGTGATTAAATACATGGCGACTAAATATACGCCAATTTACGTCAGACGCGGTTATGGATACCTACTGCTAAACTAATTTTTATGTTTTGTCGTTTTCTTAATGAAATACAGATGTAGAACGAAAAAAATTCACTGAACTCAAATTTTGTTTAGTTTCTGAACATGGGAATCGGGGCCCGAAATATCTAATGGTTTAAATTGAGAAAGGTCTGACCTATATTAGGAGTCCACAAGTTACCATTTAGTAATATCAATTTTCCCCTTTTTTATTCATTTCTTTTGGGCTGATTTTTCCAACGTTAAAATATACAGTATGTTAACTAACAGAGGGCGTTCCCGGTAACCCGAAATAGTATAGCATACATACATGCTAAAAAAAATATTTCGATTCGAAAACAATTTTTTTTTTAATTTTTCCAATAAGAAAATATTCAATAAAAATTTTAAATTGACATGTAAAAGAAACACACTGTACACGCGAACTTGAAAGACGGCAAGGTCGCAATTTGTTTATGATACTAACTATTTTGATTTAAAACAGGAGGTTTCAAATTTATTTCCAATTAGATTTTTTTTTATTCGGATTTTTTATGCTTATTTTTCTATGCTGATATTTTTATTTTAATCTATTAATGATATATATTAACGAGTTTAAGGGAACGCCCTCTGTTATTTAACATACTGTATAATCCGTGAAAAAGTTTTGACGTTTTGGCAGTTCTTAATTACGAACACTGAGAACAGACGTCAATATTGTTCCACAAATAAATACACTCATTTGCAAGAAAAAACGGGCGATTTTGAATTTCAATCATCTTTAAAAAGATGCAATACAAAAAAGGTTTCAATCGTTTGCACACGTTACTGGTTTTAAAAATGCCGTGGTTTTTAAAGAAATACGTTCTAGATTCAAATTATCATTTGATTCAAATTTTTACAGAAAACCCCTTTTTTCCTACATTTTTGGCGCGACTTTCATAACTTTTATTCATTTTTTATCGATTTATTTCATATCCTTGACTGTCAAAGCTTTATTTATTGCTGTTTGGCTATATCAGTAATGGTAGATAAAGTATTAAAAGCTGCCAAAATTATCACGCTGCTTGAAGAGGGTTGCAGCTAATGCTTCGTGGCTAGGAGGCTAAATGTTAGTCGGTCGACTGGCCAAACGACCTGGCAGCGATATCAGGAGACTGGTTCCGTCGAGATAAGGCCTGGTTCTGGAAGAAAACTAACCCAACCACGGGATTATCGTTTTCTTATGAGTCGCGCCATGATAAATCGCAAATCTTCGTATGCGGATCTTAAGAACAACCTCCAAGAAGTAAGAAATGTGCATATTAGTCTATGGACGGTCAGGAAGAGGCATCTCATTGCCAATATACGCAGTCACCGCCCGGCTCGCAACCCCAAATTACTCCGAGAGCACCGAGTTCACAGGTTAGGTTCGCTAGAATTGCGAATCGTGGACTCAAGAAAATTGGAATAGGGTTTTGTTCTCTGATGACGCCAGAATATATCTGTTCTGTGAAGTTCGATGTCGGCGAATGCTAAGAAGATAAGAAGAACGCTTTGCAGAGGCATGTTTCGAAGAAATCACACCTTATTTCACACCTTAATTTATTCCTGCAGGCAGGAATAAATTCAATGGATCGTACAGAGTTAGTCTTCATTGAAAACGGCTCACTGACTGGGCATCGATACATAACGGCAGTTCTGATTCCTCATGCACAACCCGCATTGGCCGCTCTAGGTGAAGACTCGATTTTTATGGACCACAATGCTCGCCGATCTCGTGATGTTGAAACGTATGTGCAAGAGGTCGACATTCGTCGTTTGGATTGGCCAGCTCGAAGTCCCGACCTCAATCCCATTGAGCGGGTCTGGGACGTTCTGAAACGGCGTATGAGATCAGTACAACTGGCTCCGCAGACCATCGGGCTGAGCTCAGCAGAGCTGAAAAATGTGACTATTGCGGAGTGGGAACGTATTCCGCACGAAAGTATTCGGGATTCGCTAGCATGCTCAGTCGAATTCAAGCTGTTATTTTAGCTAGAGAGGGTTACACTCGATACTAAACATTTATCTGTTTTTACTTTTTTAAAGAAAAACAAATATGAAAACATTTTAACTTCATGAACATACGCACTACTAGCGAACATACATTACTAGCGAGGATTAGCATTATTTCCCATAAATAGTTTCAAAATTTTATGAAATACTGATGAAAACGATTATTTTCTTATTAATTTACCAAATTGTGAGAATAAAACTACCTATAATTATCAAACAAAGCAATATTAACATTTGGAATGGTTCATTGCTTAGGTGCCCGTTTTTTATGCCAATGAGTTTATTATCTGTCGATTGAAGATTCAGCTCTTATACAAATATACGAATACTATATTTGGCCAAATTACGATTAATTATAGTTTTTATATTTTCAGCACTGTATTATTATATTTTTACACTATTTACAGCGGTTTTCCTCGGTCAAGTGTTACTACTGCCGTCCGCCTGTCAGTCCTTACTCATTTATGCACAGCGCTTCCACGCGTGTTTTATGTTCATTTCCTGTCAAAAAATTGCCAAAAAAACGCTAATATAATAATATATTTATTTCAGACATAGGTTCGTATGAACCTATGTCTGAAATAAATATTTAAAAAAAGATTAAATTATTAAAATAATTATTAAAAAAATAAAATAAAACATAAAACATTAGTAGGGTTGTTATTAGAATACATAAAATACAAATAACAGGGTGTTAGTACTTTGTTAGTACAAAATCAAGATCAGTAAGTCTATACAGGCTGTTTCCTATTTCTACTTACTCAGAAATAGGAAATAGCCTGTATAGAGAACACGCGCCCAGTAAACAGTAAACGGACCGTTTATTTTGCACGCTAGAGTTCTGAGTTCGTGCTGCCACGGACCGTGCTCATCATCGATGCGGTTCTTTTCCTAATAATGGAGAAAAATCGTCAATTGAAGATCCCGCAAACATTTCGGAGGCACTGCAATACCTGGGCTTCTTCAACACTGCAAAAACAGTTTTACATCTGTAGTACATCGTGCGAATCTGCGGGCCGACATATTGCAGCGGACTGCCCTCCTTTCCAGCTCTAAGTCTGCATCAACCTGCAGACGATCCGTCAGCATGTGACCCAAGTATTTTGCTCAATATGTAAGAGCCCTTAGTTGGGCGGAGGGAGGGTGGAGGTTGGAAGTTAAGAGGCTGCAATCTTGCCTCCAACTAGTAAGCAGTCAACCACGCCTTTGTCAATGCACAATCTCTGGTAATTAGGGTTTCAATTGTTCTTCGGAGTGCGCTGTTCAGTAATTGCAGGTGGGTTGAAGTTATTGACGGAATTTCATGGTGTTTGTGGATTTGGTGACGTGTTTTTGTTTTTTATTTCAAAGTAACGGTTAATCGTCTAGCTTTTGGAGTGGGGGTAATTAATTCGATCTGGCAACTTTTGATTCGATGGAAAGGCGTGTGAAGAGGATAATTAGGGACTCAGATTTAGTTCAAAACGGTCTCCAATGCCTGGAGCACAGGCGAAGAGTAGCCAGCTTGTCGTTCTCCGTTCCATCATAAGACGACCTGTCGTACGGCGAATATCAATCCTTATGTTGTTGACACTACTTTGATCCGGACGAAACGTTTCGCCTCGTCTTTTATACCGCTTACATCGAGGGACTGGAACAATTTTCCAGCGCCGGTGTTTCTGTCTGTAAATAGGCTCTTAATAAACTAGCGTGCTTCACCATGAACGATTGCATCAATGCTTGCCATCAGGCGGGATTGCGGTCAAGCACTAGTTTATCATCATCATCATCCCAGCGTTAATCCCAGTCGCATCCGAAGCCTTTTCAGCTTTGGAGTCTGGGGTCCACTTTACCGGTCCAACTGCTGATATGGCTAAACTTCGATATTTTCCGTGAAGCGACTGCCGTCTGACCTCCACAACCCGAAGGCGACATCGAAGCATTGCAGTTAGACCAATTGTTGGACTTTTGAGGGCTCCAACAACCCGTAACGACTGCCACTAGATGTTCGTATGGCAACCAGGACCAACGGCTTAACGTGCTTTCCGAGGCACGACCAGACCAGTGCAAATATTCATATTCATGCATACAAATACTTGCACTGTGCGGGGATCGAACCCGCGCCACCTTGCGCAGCGGCCGCGTCCGCTACCGCTACGCCACGGAGGCTGTCAAGCACTAGTTTATAATTATATAAAAAAAACTTTGGATGCAGGTAGGACTCTACTTTTACAGGTTGTTATTAAAGGATGGTTATTTAGTCACTTGCATACTTTTCGGTGTAACCTAAACATCGTGGCGAACAGATATTTCCTTTCTAACTTAACTTTACAAAAGAGAACATTTTCGAGAGAGCATCATTCATAATGGCTATCTATCCAAAAGCTTTCTTTTTTATAGCCTGTTCGTAATCTGACCAGCCTTTTCTCAAATACATTTTGTCGGTTTCTTCAGATGAATACTTAATACGAGATAGAATAGTTAATACGAGATGCCTTGATACTGACTTCTGATGTCCCGTAACGGTTGTCTGTTACTCACGAAACCACGGCAATGCGCAACGACTTAATATGCGATTCGATGCATAGAGATTAGAGAAGTCTCAATAGGTAAAGATAATCACCAATCCACTCACTAACCGCAGAAAGTGTAGCTTAACCCGATCGATCTACTAGTGTAGCGACTATTACAAAGCCTCCCTTTTTTGTTTGGGATGAAAAATATCAGATGACCTCTCCGACCAGAGCGGGTCTGGGCGGAGCAGAAGGGCGTGTCAGACTTTTACTGGCTAAAAATCACCCGTGTTTCTTCACTTGCCTGTACCACGTCCAGGGCCACAGATTTTTTTACAAAGCCTCCCTCCTTTTTTACATTAATGTAAAGAAAATCATGTTTAACACACTATGTTAAACACAAAACCGACACTTATCTCGCTGAATTGTTAAAAGAAATGAAGACTTTTATAAAGCAGTTTTATAAAAACTCAGGTGAAAATACATTTACGTGCCAAAGCGTCACCAAGCCCGGAGAATGACGGCGCGACCCGGCTACAAATTATTATTTTAAGGAAATTGGATTTCAGAACATAGCCGAGTATTAATTTTCAATTATTTTTAGCGGAATTTTCAAGGTGACAAATATAAATTGAAGAGCAGACGACATCGCCCGTTTTGTATGACCTTGTGACATCTAAAATGGTTAATGCGACTTGGAATACTTAATGTGTTTCAAGTCGAGTTTTGAAGAAAATAATCCATTATTTTCTTCAAAACTCCATAATTTTCATTTTTCAAAAATCCACTATTTTCCCAACAGCTAATAATTGTACCTAGCTATTTCTTTTTTCAGGTCGATGGCTTAGTCATTTAAAGAAGAAGAAAGAAAATATATTTATTTAGTATATATCTACTAAGAGCCACATAGTGTAATAAAGATCCGATACAAAAAAAGAAATCCAAATGGCGATGAAAAAAATAGCAGAAAAGTGTACTCCGGGGCTACGTCCAAAATGCTCAGTTCAGCAAAAATGCCTGATGCTAGTTTTCAACAGAAGGTTTGAAGCGGTTTAATGCTAGGTATAGTTACGCTATAGTTAATTGTTTTTATTGTTAATTTCCCATATTTTGGCTTAGTTTTTATACAGATTCAATTTAATTCGGCTAAGGAGTGCAATACAACTACTAATAAATATGGTGGTCAGCAATAAGCGAAATAAGATTTTGACAGTGACATTTGATTGACGTGTCATGTAGCTAAGGCTATCGTATGTCTACCATATGACTGCGAAAAAAACAAAACATGAATTTCGAACATACAGCCCATTAAATAAACACAATCAGCTCAAATCAACACTCGACACGAACACAAAGGGAAAATAGAACTGTCAAAGGCACCAATCAAACGTCGTAAAAAGTGTCATGGCTACCTTAATAAAGGGTTATCTCACTAAAAACACGTTTCAAATAATTAATTATATATACTTGTATTTTTATTCAACTTAATTTAGTTGTGTTTTTAAGAAAATCTTTTATTTTTTTCCTTTTTATCTATATACTATATACTTAGTGGTGGCCCAAAATGAAACAGCTCCTTTACGAGTGTTTGCATACCAAATCGTAAAAGATAAAAGTGAAAATATGTACAGAAATATAATGTTATATTCATAATAATATGGTGAAAAACGCAAAAATGTCTGATAAATAGAAATGGATGATAGACCTTCACATTAAAAGAATTAACTCAGTACAATTGGATACGAGTTATGTCTATTTCATAATAACTGAATCAGATACCTCAAGAGCCTTTGTGGTTTTTAACAGCCCATACCATCGAGGCCATTAATCAAACTCAAACTCATTTATTGCGATAATGGGTAATTGACATAATTTACATCGATAGATAAAATAGTTTGGCATCTCCATAATCCGCCTGAAGGCATGCAATTTTAATTGGCGTTTGTCTCTAATTACAATTTTACATAACTTATAATCGCATAGATATAAATTCATTCAAAACAATAGATGTAAGATACAAAATGGTCATAAAATAATAAATGTCAAAAATACAGGTCAATTGAGAATATAAAATAATGTGAGATAATAATTAATAATTGAAACAAGTCAAGTCAATAAGTAAGTACCAAATACAATAATGACCAAACCAATTTCCACTTCAGGCCGAAAATCACTCTCTGATTTCTACAACCCTGCCACCTATTACTTGAACAAATACTCCTTTACCCCAGGACCTGAGAGTACCCAAACTTGACTCTCATCAATCATAGCCGTCCAACTGTGTCCCGAGTTGATCCATCAGCTTTTAAGGGATCCGCTTAAGATAGCGTATATTGTCTTACTCATAGACTTTAGGTGCTTATGTGATAATCCTTGAACTGATCCTTGATCCTCTTGCTTTGTAATATTGAGTTTATAGTTTATCTGGCTGTTTAAATTACTTTTCTGTGCTCTATTTTAGAAAACCCAAATCATCATTCTGAAAAAGACTGTTCAGGCCATTCTAATCATTATCATTATGATGATAAACAATCAATTTTATGTACAATCTCTTGTGCGCTGTGCTACATGTCAATCATTTTTATAGCCAAAATGGGTTCGGTGTTTCCTATCTGAAAACTCTGAGAAGAAACGCCGAAACAAACTCCAGAGATCATATGTGACCTTCGAGTTTGTTTTGCCATTTCTTAGATTGCAGTCTCTTTCAAAGTCAGAAAACATCAAACATAATCTTGGTCAGATCATATGGAGACATTGCCTGTGCATATATTGTAAGCAATTCAAGCGTTCAAAAATTTGGCGAACAATACCAAAGAAAGAATATTTAGGTAGACCGTGTAAATTACTGCCACATCATAATATAAACTGACTAAGAAAATCAAAGGAAAAAAGTATATAAAAATATATTATGGTGACCTATTAAGTGAGAATCTATTTGGAATGAACAAGTTATCAAATTCTGTGCAAAGCATATTTATAAAATCTTTATAATGTTGATTGAGGTGAGTTTCAAATAATTCCAAGCAATTATTTGTAGTTGTAACAGTTTTTTTCATTTGTTATTTATGAAGTGAAATGAATCTGAATCATCATTATCATCATCATCCCAGCGTTTATCCCAGTTGCATCCGAGACCTTTTCAGCTTTGGAGTCTAGGGTCCGCTTTACCAGTCCAACTGCTGATATGGCTAAACTTCGACATTTTTCGTGAAGCGACTTCCATCTGACCTCCACAACCCGAAGGCGACATCGAAGCATTGCAGTTAGACCAATTGTTGGACTTTTGAGGGCTCCAACAACCCGTAACGTCTGCCACTAAAGGTTCGTATGGCAACCGGGACCAACGGCTTAACGTGCTTTCCGAGGCACGACCAGACCAGTGCAAATATTCGTATTCATGCATACAAATACTTGCACTGTGCGGGGATCGAACCCACGCTGTCGCAGTATTTAACTTCTACCACAAGCAGCGTTAAAAACTTTGTTCAAAAGGTATTCTCTTTTTTGCCAAATAGTTGGTGAACTACTTATGTCAGTAATAGGCACTGCAAAATGAATCTGAATGTATTAGATTAATAATTAATCTTTTCTTTCTTTTTTTTAAACAAATTGGTTGACAAGAGTGAAATTGACATTAAAGTCATCACAAGTGACAGATGATGAATGAGTTTGTATTATAGTTGTGTGCAACACTTCATCCATAACCGTATCATAACATTCATACAATCATGAAGAAGCTAAAGTACCCTAATTGACATACCAAAGTACCATATTACTTTGGATCATTTTGAAACATATTGCTAATTCATTGCTCTATATGTTCGAAAAATGTGTCTGATAGACAATGTAAATAACGCAATGAATATTGTTAAATTGTCAAAATCAACCCCATTGCTACTGGTAATGTGTTACGCAATTAACCTGCTGCTCCAATTCTATACATGCCAATTCAATTGCCCGCACAAGAGAGGGATTTTAAATCTTCTAAGGTCTTTAGATTAACGCTGGTTATTTACTAAAATTAATGTGCCTTATATAAGACTAGCGGCCGCCAGCGACTTCGTTCGCATGGAATTAATTATGCTCCACTCCTATTGGTCACAGCGTGATGTTATATAGCCTTAAGCCTTCCTGGATTAACGGGCTATCCAAAGCAAAAAGAATTTTTCAAATCGGACCAGTAGTTCCCGAGATTAGCGCGAACAAACAAACAAACAAACATACAAACAAACTCTTCAGCTTTATGTATTAGTATAGATTTATTGCTGCAGGAACTAAATATCTAGACTTCGAAGCTTAACATGCAAAACAAATCGAATACAACCAGCGTCATCAAGTTAATGAAATTTTCCTGACGACCACGTCCATATTAGCAACATTAAACGGTGGCGGCGGAGACTTGATTAATAACTACAAACAAGTTAGCACTTGTTTGTAACGGTGCCCATGGCATATAGCGGGACCGGAAACTTGATTACCGGTTCTGAAATGTACCTATCCATATACAACGTGTAACATAAAGGGTATATACATAAAAAAGGCATGGCATCTTTACATGATATCAAACGATAGTGGAAGGGTTTTTTTAATCCTATCTCTTTATGTTAGGAAGTTATGAGGAAAAACACCGCCTGTGATAGGCTACTATAATACTAGTCGCACAGAGATATTGAAGACATTTATCGGATTTTGGCAAGTAACGTGACGGGTAACGAGTAGTTATTAAGTATGTAGTGTGCTGCCACGTTTGTTATGATTTGA
Source organism: Sesamia nonagrioides (assembly GCA_017933935.1). Lineage (NCBI taxonomy): Eukaryota > Metazoa > Arthropoda > Insecta > Lepidoptera > Noctuidae > Sesamia > Sesamia nonagrioides. The sequence continues at coordinate 380,453 of JADWQK010001076.1, read as the reverse complement.
TTTTAAGAAACACACGAAACCGAAAATTTGGTACTAATTTTTTGAGTATTTTATTTTGAGTTGAAACCCTTCCGATATCGTTTGATATCATCTAAAGATGCCATGCCCTTGGTATGTATATACCCTTTTTGTTACACGTTGTATACAACATTATTTTTTTGTATATATGCGAAACCTGAAACACGTGTTCAGTAGTTTTAAGCAAAGAAAAACGCGAAGCGAAGCGAAGGGATTCGTCGTGTTCCGGCATGATGTCTGGTGAAGCCGTACGGAGGACGGGTCTGAGCAGTTGTGTTACGATGTGTGGCGGGTGCGATGCGCCAAATGTTGTTGTCTCGGGAATTTGGTCGTGGAGAGTCTCCAGATCAATCTCCCTCTAGCGCAGCATCGTTTGGTCGTGTTGATCTTGGGTTTAACATTGCATCACCTCGCTCAACTGCCGTCATCCTTCCTATTCCTAAGTTTTTTAAGTGAATAGGCTTAATAAACGCTGTGCGCTTTACACTCAACAATTGCATCACTGCTTACCATCAGGCGGGATTGCAGTCAGGCACTAGTTTAGAATTATTAAAAAAAAAAAAAGAATCTACGTATAAAATTTCAAAAGGATATCATGAAATACCACAAAGTTATGAGCTTGTTACCGTACTTGGCTGTCCCAACAAAATATGGCCCACGCTCCGCTCGGGCGGGCGAGCGCGGTGCGTTGACCCCTAGCGTCAGCTATTGCGGGGGCGCGGAGTACTATGATCTACCGTGCGCGCTCGGTAACCACACTGCATCTATTTCTTTTGTCTTTGGGAAAAATATAACATAGTGCAAAAATGATTGGAATCAATGGAGTTGCTTATCCTGAACAAACTACCTATATTCAGGTTTCGCACAAAAAAAAAAAAAAATAACAGGTTTTGGAAATCAGTTTAATAAGTAAGCGTTGATTGATCTCAAATACTTCAATAACTCTCTCTAACTCTATAACTCTCTTCTCTTCTTCAATAACTCTCTTTTAATTATCGTCTATTACACAGTCATTTGTATTGGGCCGAAATTGGAGGAAGATATACATTTTTTTTTTTAATGTCCAATTTCGGCTTTAATAGTAAATTTCAGAAGCGATCTTATCTTTTTAGATAAGATCGCCTCTGAAATTTTCGACACGACAACATTAGAAGGAAAAAACTCATCCGCCTAGCCTTTTTCAAAACTAGTTTTGGGTCAGCTTCCAGTCTAACCGGATTGAACCGAATAAAAGAATGATTTTGAATAGAGCGACTGCCCATCTGACCTCCATAACCCAGTAATACGATATCCCTTGACAAAATTGTTTGACTGTCAAAAACGACTGACAAACAGGACCAACGGCTTCACGTGCTTTCACAGGCACGGAGGAGTCTCGGTATTTAAAGATGTTCGATGATGAACCCATCCGTAGACCAACCGCGGCACGCGTAGCTTAACCTGATTGATCGACCAGCAGGGTAATTACGCCAAAGAGTCCAAGGATTCCTAGGATTACAAGGTGTCCAAGGAGTCCAAGTTGTCCAATGAGACCAGGAAGTTCAGGGAGTCCAAGGAGTCCATGGAGTCCAAGGAGTACAAAGAGTCCAAGGATTCCTAGGATTCCAAGGTGTCTAAGGAGTCCAAGTTGTCCAATGAGACCAGGGAGTACAAAGGAGTACAAAGAGTCCACGGTGTCCAGGGTGTCCAAGGAGGCCAAGGAGTTTAAGAATTCCAAGTAGTCCAAGGAGTCCAGGGAGTCCAAGGGGTCCAGGGAGACCAAGGGACGTACCTTGGTCTCCGTCCATGGAGTCCAAGGACTATAAGTAGAAATGGGCTTCATTTTGACAGTTTAACATTCATTGCGTTATTGAAGTTGTTGAGCAGACACATTTTGGAACACATGGAGCAATGTATTAGCAATATCCTTCGAAATGATCCCAACTGATAATAATAGTGTGTTATGCAATTTGGGTGCCGAAGAACGAAAAACTTTGAGAATAAAAACAACTGTTAATCAAGGCAGAGCAAATAGGTCTACTCAAGTTGCTTGGTTGCTAAAGCACCAGTTTATATCAAAAGTCTTTCCTATTTTGTTTCTGTTTGAAGTTATTTTCATTTTATACAATTACTAGCTTTCCGCCCGCGGCTTCGCCCGCGTGGAGTTCGGTTATATCGCGCTTTTTAGATTTCCCTCGGGAACATCAAATTTTTCCGGGATAAAAGGTAGCCTATGTTCTTTCTCAGGGTCTAAAGAATGTCTGTGCCAAATTTTATCAAAATCGGCTGAGAGGTTTAAGCGGGAAAGCGTAACAGACAGACAGACAGACAGACAGAGTTACTTTCGCATTTATAATATTAGTATGGATGGATAATATCAACAGTACGTAGATGTGAATAAGGTTAATTAAAGAAAAAACTAGAACTAAGGTATAATTCAAAATCTTATCTCATTATTATTTAGTATCTGTATTAAAAGTTTGAGTAATTAAAGATTAATTTAAATAAAATGAAATAAAATAAAAAATATACTATTATATGTAAAAAACAGAAACGCGAACACGGTATTGGTATACGTCGTACGCGATTCTGTATGATACAACTTTGTATGCGATAAATGCTTCAAAAATGGTTACCTAAGACCAAATAAATAACCATTTTGTGAACATTTGTCGCATAATATTTTTTTACAACAAGAGTTTGCATTTCCAGTTCAAAAGAATGTCACTTCAATCAAAGTTTAAACCCTATTCAACTTACCTGTGCCGCGAAAAGCTTACTGAATCACGTTTTTGATCCCTGAGCCGGAACTGAAAATTGAATTTCCCGAGCATAACTTTACCGACCACAACCCTCTTAACTTTGACCGCTATGTGACGTAAGTACCTTTTGGTCAAAAGTTATACCAATTATTTTCTTTTATAATTTTTTGTTGGCAAAAAAGGTTTCTTTTGCAACATTCTTAGTTTCCAACTCTGCTGCTGCCACAAGATTATTCAATTAAGACAAAACAGAGAGAAGACTGGTGTATTCAAAACTTCGAGCAAACAGTGTTAGAAATTAAGTGAATACCCATATCATGGACTCGTCGAAGTTTGGATAACCTTGTGTGAAAATACACTCAACTTGGCCATTGAAAATACTTCAAGGCCCTAAGCCTTGAAGTGTACGATATTACAAGGCAACTAAGCTATATATTGGGAGTTAGAAGCATACAGCGTTGATTAGGGTAGCGCAAAATTACATATGTGAGCTAATTCGGTCTTAGACAGATTTGTATTTTGTTTTTGAAAAGGAATTATTGCTTTAAGTCAGTGTTCTAGAAGGATAGGTACAAGCAAATGGCTAGTATGCTGACATATTGATATTTTGGCTGATTGGCGACCCAGCTTTAACTCGAAACGGGCTCCAAAGCCTGGAGCACAGGCGTAGAGTAACCAGCCTTTCTGTCTTCTATAGGATACATTCTGGCGAGTGTGCAAGAGAATTGCATGATTTAATTCCCCCATCTCCGTTCCACTATCGGACGACCCGTCGTACGGCGACTTTCCACCCTTACTTTGTTGACACCACTACGATCCGGACGAAGCGTTTCGCTTCTTCTTTTATACCGCGTCCATCGAGGGACTGGAACAATTTGCCGGCGGCGGTGTTTCCGTCACACTACAATTTGAGTGTCTTCAAGGCTAGAGTGAATAGGCATCACTGCTTACCATCAAGCGGGATTGCGGTCAAGCGCTAGTTTATATTTACAAAAAAAAAAAAAACAAATTAAAGGTTGGGCTAAGATAGACATATCTTACAGTACCTATTACTGACATAAATAGTTCACGAACTATTTGGCAAAAAAAGAATTGGTACCTTTTGAACAAAGTTCTTAAACGCTGCTTGTGGTAGACGTAAAGTGGAAGAGAAAGAGAGACGTCATATAACGTTATATAACGTTAAAAAAAGTGCTATACCATCTCCATACAAATCTCCCTCTCTCTGATAGTGTTCTATGTGGTTTTCATGCTAAAGCCCATCGTAAGTTCTGACTGAACTTCCGAGATGTCGACAACTTTATCTCCCTTAATGTTTTGACAACTAATATTAGACGGCTCTGTATTAGAAATCCGTATTAAATTCAGATTCTCTTTAACTCCTTTCTATACGAATGTGCGTGCGAGTATCGTATAAAAAAATTACGTTCCTAGCGGACTCTGACCGCACACGTATTTTCACGTTACATTAATTTTAAATCTTAGACGGTGTCTTAATGATTTCCCCAAGGCCTCCCATATTTTTGGAAAAATTCGCTGGTAAAGATGATACAGAGCGTGAACGTGCCCATTATTATTAAAATTGCCTTTCATACAATACAATGTATCTTGCTTTCAATTGTTTGTTCTATCTGTTTAATTGTGGGTTTCTATTCCCTAAACGTAAGTCGACTATAAGATTGAAAATTCTTAAGGGTATTAATGATCTAGATGGACTGATTTGTATTTTGTTATTGTATGCCTCAACGGCGGGATATAGCTGAACTTCTTTTAATTATTTAAGACCTGTATTTATGATGTAATCCTATAGTCCACAATAATCATCATCATCATCATCTCAGCGTTAATCCCAGTCGCATCTGTAGTTTTTTAGCTGTGGAGTCTGGGATCCGCTTTACCAGTCCAACTGCTGATTTTGGCTAAACTTATATATTTTCCGTGAAGCGACTGCCGTCTGACCTCCACACCCCGAAGGCGATATCGAAGCATTGCAGTTAGACCAATTGTTAGACTTTTGAGGGCTCCAACAACCCGTAACGACTGCCACTAGATGTTCGTATGGCAACCGGGACCAACAGCTTAACGTGCTTTCCGAGGCACGACTAGACCAGTGCAAATATTCACATTCATACAAATATTTGCACTGTGCGGGGATCGAACCCGCGCCCCGTTGCGCAACGGCCGCGTTCGCTACCACTACGCCACGGAGGCTGTCGTCCATATATTCGGTCGGCTATAGTCCACAATAATGAAGATTTGATTTGATTTGATGTTCCACTAGTGCGATTCCGGCAGTAAGGTTTTGGAGTGGCGGCCACGTACTGGAAGACGCAGCGTAGGGAGGCCCCCAACAAATTGGACTGGTGAAGGTCGCGGGAAGCCGACGGATGCGGGCAGCACAAGACCGGTCAGTGTGGAAAGCCTTGGGGGAGGCCTTTGTCCAGCAGTGGACATCTATAGGCTGAAGAAGAAGAAGAAGTGCGATTCCGTAACCATTTCACCGTCAACATTTAGGTGTAAGTGAGAATGTCGTAAAATGTCATTTACACTAATCCTCGGGATCGACAACATTGACAGCTCCCTCTAAGCCACTCGCTCACGTTACCTCACCTTTTCACCTTAAGATTTTTACAGAATCAGTCGACTGCATAACTAAGGAAGCCATGCATAAAGAAATCTGAAATCTATTTGTCTTAGATAATTACGGTGACATCAGAAAACAACGTTTACTGGCTGTTCCAACCTACCATACGTACTGTTGTACACTCCAACTCTGAAATTTAAACACAGTTCTTGATATTTGCCCATGAATGTAAGATGATATTGTCGGAATGTTCGAATTTTTGTGAAAAGCATGCATGGCTGTAATTGGTTTCAGGCGTTTTATTTAAAATAAATGAAATGGCTCTTCGTTTCTACCGGGTAAAAAATAACGAAAACACTAGAATATTCCTGAATCATATTTTTGCCTTATTTGTATAAGAAGAGGGATATACCTACAGTGTGCCAATAATAGCCTGGGTTTATTATATTATTGTGTCGTTTCACTTTCATACATATCAAATACTATATTAAAATCCTAAAGAAAGTATTCACGAAACTCTCAAGAGCCACACATATTATGACCTATATAAAAATATTCATTGTTCTTGGTAAATATAAACTGAACAACAAAACCTCCCAAACTCTTCACAATAGATAAGGGAGATGGGTCGCAGAAATTCTAATACAAATGTCCTTCAAACAGAATGGTCCACCCACCATCCACCAGCAGAATGGGTACTTGTAAATTCTACTCCAATTTATGTACCTACTACTCTTTATACTACATATTATATAATTATCTACCATATATATAATACTATTTATATTAAACTAAAATTCTCGTACTGTGAAAGATTGTACCTTTAGATATTTGTTACTTAGACCATAACATCGGCTGCCGGAAGAAGTTACCACCCACCAGACAAAGTCTTGCCGTCGAGCGATTAGTCGTGTTCCGGCATGATGCCAGGTGAAGCCATACGGAGGACGGGTCTGAGCATTTGTGTTGCGATGTGTGCCGGGTACGATACACCAAATGTTGTTGTATCAGGAGTTTGGACATGGAGGATTTCCAGATCAATCTCTATCTGGCGCAGCATCGTTCGTCGTGATGTTGGGTTTAACATTCATCACCTTGCTCAACTGCCGTCTTCCTTCCTATTCTATTGCATCACTGCTTACCATCAGGCGGTATTGCAGTCAAGCATAAGTTTATAATTATAAAAAAAAGATGATCGGACTTTGATCGGATTCGGATAAAGGCACGCAATTATGTAGTTCATAACCTGGATACCTACTAATGCTTCCGAGTGGGCGAATTTCCGACATTTCTATGGGTGAAGCCGCTGGACAACTCTTGTTTTTAATAAATCAAGCTATCGTAGACGAAAGAAAGTTGAGTTCTCAGTAAGTTTGTAACGAACGTGAAATGTTACGGAGCCTTTTGCTACAAATAACCAGTTCGCAAAAGCGAGGTTCGTTAGTGTTTGGATTAGTTTGACTAACCATATAGGTTTCAGACTTGGTAAAGTTTGATTAAACTCCCTACGTCATAACATTTCGATTTTTCCTTTGGGAAGCAGAGATTTTCTCTTGTTTCAGCACTAGTTACATACATTGGTCCTTTGTATAGACGACAGCACATCAAGCTAATACAATCTTTCAGTATTCTTTATTAGATTTTCAACTTTATCCATAAAGCATTAAGACTCAAGGTTGGTTGAGAACATTTGACAGTTTTGGTTAGCTTGACTTACTGTCGTCCGTACACATGTGTTTTGAAAAAATAATAAAAATCTTCAGTTTTTATTCGCTTTGTGTAGGCTAGGTAGTCAATGTTATTTGGATCTTTATAGAAGCTTTTGGATAAGTTTTTATACTGCGCTGTGCAGTAAAGAACCGTGCCCTGAGGTACTGAGGTCCTGAGGACGAATCTTATGCAATAGACCAATCTTCAAATTATCTATAACATCAATTTCATTCAATAATTTACTCTGTTTGAGAGTGTATGCGGAAATCATGTGACTTAATTTCGCCATAAACACTTACAGTTAAATCATTGGGTAACCTGTCGTACGGTGAGAATCCACCCTTACTTTGTTAACACCGCTACAATCCGAACAAAGCGTTTAGCCTCGTCTTTTATACCGCATACATCAAAGTACTGGAACAATTTGAAAAACTGGAACAGAAAATAATTGGTTGTGGCTGACATACAGTTACAATTTAAGTTTTTTCAATGCTAGAGTGAATAGACTCATGAACTCATAATAAACTCTTTATCAATGATTGCATCACTGTTTACCATCACACGGGATCGGTGTCAAGCATTAGTTTTTAATATAAAAATGGCTTCATCAGCATGTTTAATTGAGAGTTAGACTACCCTTTAAGACTGCTTCTTTGTATCTGTAACGACTGTGAATGATCCATGAATGACAGCCGAGGGCCCGGGACCAACCGTTTTACTTGAGTTCGGAGCCATTTGGGATATCGGGATTCACTAACCAATCTTGGCAAGCACAGCTTAACATCATCATCATCATCATCAACCTTGTTATCGTCCCACTGCAGGACACAAGTCTCCTCTTATACAGAGAAGGATTGAGCGATTTCAGACTTAAATTCCAGGTTTCCTCAAGATGTTTTCCTTCACCTTGTAATCAGTCATTGGTGTCTATGATATACTTAGAAAGTACATATAACTTAGAAAAGTTACATTGATACTTGCCTGACCTAGAATCGAAACCGCACACTCATATTTGAGAGGCTGGTGTTTTAACCACTTAACATTAATTATAGCACAACGTGTGAAAGTTACAAACATGACAACTTCTTATATTTCACTATAAGCTAAGCTTCGTTTAACTTCGTGTTTCAAATTACAGTATGTATTACGTAAACATAGCGACTACAAAACTTGATCACAGGGACGATGGTTAAACTTGGTTTAAAGCAATCTGCGAACTAAGAATTATGATGGGCGACGCCGACGTGCTAGCTCAAGAGGTAAACTTGTGTAATCTAAGTAGATTTCCCGCAGATAGCTACGTTCATTCACACTCATTATGATCTCACTTTTATTTTTTAACGCAAGACATGTTTCTAATCTATACTAATATATATATATATATATATATATATATATATATATATATATATATATATATATATATATAGATATCCCTTTGGGCACTTTGTTGATCAGACGTGCCGTATAGGTAGTAATTTGTTGATCCATTTTCACTTGTTGATCCGGGGGCCTTTTCTTGATCCGATGCCATCTGCCCATAAATATGTAGGTCCGTTCGGAGCCACATGTGTCACGCTGAATAATAATAAGTAATAACAATAATTAAGGGCTGTTTTATACAAATCCACCTTTTTGGCGTCTGGGCAGTTGTTGATCCAATTCAAATGGGCCAATCAGGGCGCAGCATTTGCCAAGGGCGTGAAGCGATTGGATAAGCAGCAGTTACTTTTTTATGTATGTTCACCGATAAATCTCAGACGCCTAGACCGATTTACAAAATTCTTTTTATGTTAGAAAAGGTAAACTGTCTAAATGGTCCCATAGTCAGGATCTGATGATGGAAGACTAAAGAAATCAAGAGGAACTTCCAAAAATCGTAGGGGCGACTAGTGCATTTCTAAGTATCTTCATTAAGTATTTCAGAGAACTACAATTTGATAAAGGTCTGGTATAGCTGATGATGGAGCCGGGAGAAAGTCAAGGGAACTCCTCAATTATTCACAGCAGCTACCTTGAGTTTGTGCTTGATTAATTTGTGTTGATAAGAACTTTACAATAAGATGGGTTATGGCTGTCATGAAGGCTCTGGTGATAAAAGCAAAGGCCAGTTCAGGGAACTCTTCAACGGTTAATAGTAGGTACCTTGTGTTTGGACTTAATTCATTTATATTGATGAGAACTTTTCACCTGTATGGGTTGAAATGAAGGTGTGCAGTATATCTGATGATGAAGACCCTAGACAGTCAAGGGAACTCCTCAATGATTCACAGCAGCTACATTGAGTTTGTGCTTATTAATTTGTATTGATAAGAACTTTACAAAAAGATGGGTTATGACTGTCATGAAGGCTCTGGTGATAAAAGCAAAGGCCAGTTCAGGGAACTCTTCAACGGTTAATAGTAGGTACCTTGTGTTTGGACTTAATTCATTTATATTGATGAGAACTTTGCACCTATATGGGTTAAAATGATGGTTTGTAGTAAATCTGATGATGAAGACTATAGGCAGTCGAGGGAACACCTCAGCTATTCACAGCAGCCACCTTGCGTTTGTGTTTTTTTACTTAATAAACTAGCGCGCTTTACCATCAACGATTGCATCACTGCTTACCATCAGGCGGAATTGCAGTCAAGCGCTAGTTTATAATTATTAAAAAAAAAATATGTGGGCTAAAATGAATGTTTGTCGGTCGTGGTCTTCATCATCAAATCTACTACAGATTTTCATAATAATGCATATCGGTGAAAATTGCTCATCAATATATAATTAAATCCAAAAACAAGGGAACTACTGTAAACCGTTGAGAAGTTACCTGAACTGGTCTTTGTATTCATCATCAGAGCCCTAATGACAGTTACAACCCATTTAGGTGTAAAGTTCTTATTAATACAAATTAATCAAGTTCAAACACAAGGTAGTTGCTGTGAATTGTCGAGGAGTTCCCTCAACTGTCTCCCGACTTCATATTTACTCCAGATCATTACTAAATTGTAGTGCTTTAAAATACTTATTGAAAATAACTAGAAATGCACTAGTTGTCCGTAAAAGTTTTGAAAGTTTTCCTTGATTTCTCTAATCTTTAATCATCAGATCTATGGTGACTATGGGACCACCCTTTCAAATAAAACAAGAATTTCGCAAACGGGTCCAGGCGTCTTACAGTAATCGATGAACAAAAAAGATTGCGACGAATTGTGAACCTCCTCCTTTTTTTTGAAGTCGGGTAAACACTTAAATTGCCAAAAGAAAATAATTTTTCTGTTGACAACTTTAACAACAAATTTAAATTTTATAGGATTTTGACAGTGATTACTAACTTTTTTATTGCTATTGCCCGAGGTCGAATCCTTTAGTCTCAACGCCCGCGCTGCTGCCGATGACAATAGTATCATACTAAGCAGTATCCGGTGAAATCACGCAGGCGTTTACTAACTACTTTTCTGAAATAATCTGCGGAAATCAAACACATAATTTTCTTTTTTAAGTTCAGTAACGAATAATGGACAATGATATTTTTTCCCGCGCTATTATAATGTTCTTTCGTTTTTTTCAACAAACAATCTACTACTGTCTATTTGCAAGATAGTCCAAAATTTGAATAAAACCTTTTATTAGTTACCTCCTTGGTATTCCATGTTTCGAATGCAGTTTTTTTTTTCGAAAGAAATTCAAACTAGGACGTTGGAACGAAACGCAAACTCCCTATTTCGAAATTGCGGCCGCTAAAGTTGACATTCCATGTGTCTAACGCGTTCCAGTACCTACCACAAACCGTTATTATTCATTCATCATATCATTATTATTCTTTGTAAGATCTGTCAATATTTACCTGTGTTAACAAATAAATGATTTAATTTGATTTGATTAGAAAACAGCGCTTTCTTTCGCTAAAATATAACGCGACTAAGCGAAATTATTTTTATAACACACTTTGAGTAGACTGAGAAATCATCCACCAGATCCACAGATCTTTATTACCTTTATTACTTAGTAAGTAGCAAATATGATTTTATTTCCACTAACGTGCGGTTGAGTTTATCTTTTTTAATTTACAAAAATATTATAAATGGTACACATGTTTATTGTACACACTACGCTAGGATATCTCAATGTTCTTTATGAATTATTTACTGAATGCACTATTTACTACATAAATCTCGCACTTTTATTTAGTAAAGAACACTTTAAATAATTTAAAACTCCAATGGAAAAATTGAAGCTCAGCTTAACTTTCCCGCCAAAACTCCTGACCCGGATTATAACATCAGGAAAACATTGTTTTATTTTGAGTACGAGGCTTTTTAGTCAATTATATTACTTTTTTTTTCTTTTTCTTTATTGTGTGTTTATTATTTTTTAGTGTATTATTATTGTAATGTGCGTTCTGTTTGGAAGGAGTAAACTTTTTTGTTTCTAACTGATTAATACCTAAAAAAACCGCTACGCAAAATTCAACGCTTAAAACTGAAACTTCAAATTTAATAATAATATGTATTCGCATACAATTTCTACCAAAGAAGTCTATACAAGCAGTGTTAATTGCATTGAGTGTAACCGAGGCCGTCCACACAATATTTTCAGCCCCAAACATGCAGCGCCGATATCGTGTTTGGACTAATTAGATTGATTTCGATGAATAGAGTTTAAAAACTTAATATAAATGGTAAGTTAGAAATAAAGTATAAAAACCCTCCTTAAATATTAATAACAATAACTTTGACTTCATACTAAACATAATTGATCGACCGGTACGGTATCAGTACATCTTCAGATCAAAATAAGTATTACGAAGTACGAGTAGCTTCATGGATCAACATAAGACAATGATTTTTGAAATATATTCCAAGCCAAAAAGTCTTTGTGCATTTAAAAAAAAATAGTCATTATGGATCCACTAATGCATAGAATTGTTAAAAAATATATATAGATCTTACAATGTATGGAGTATTGCGAATATAAAATATCTAGATTAGCTATAATAAATTCCTATTTGATCAACTGTTATGGTATAGGTATCGGATCAAAAGATGTATTACTGGAAGTACGAGTATATAAATGGTTCAACACAAGTAATTGATTTTTGAAATATATTCAGAGCTAAAAAGTCCTCGTGGGTTCAAAAAATTTAGCCGTTATGGATCCACTACGGCATAAAATTGTTGAAAAAAAATTTGTCGAGTATAATGTCCTATCGAGGAATATGTTTGGCAACATCGCTTAATAGAATGCAACGTTGCCACTCCGCCCGAGAAATACGCAACTGGATTAAAGTTATTCCGTGCTAAAGGTGGAGTCTATTGTGTTCGGGATCGCGGCTGGATCAACTAAGTGTGCAAAGAGGTGTTTATATATATATATATATATATATTTTTTTTTTTTTTTTTTCATAATTATAAACTAGTGCTAGATAGCAATCCCGCCTGATGGTAAGCAGTGATGCAATCGTTGATGGTCAAGCGCGCTAGTTTATTAAGCCTATTCAATTAAAAAAACTAAGGAATAGGAAGGATGACGGCAGTTGAGCGAGGTGATGCAATGTTAAACCCAAGACCATCATGACCAAACAAAGCTGCGCTAGATCTCACACCTACGCCGGCGGTTGCGAGAAAGAACACTACTTCCGCAACCAACATTAGTGCCGGGCCCGTTATTCTGGGTCTCCTCGGTCAGGAAGGGTGTTTGTCTCCCCCCGCGACGTCTATTTCACCCTCACCTAATGCACTAGATAACCCTAAATAAGGAAATGGTCCAACTGTAAAAATAGAAACCAAAATCCAATAAATGAAGGGATCGGAATTGCGAGTCATCGGTAGTATCAATTTCATACCGCCATATTTTGCTTTGCTTATACATATTATTTTTTGATATGCTTATACATAATCGAATCAACGTCAAATCCAATACCAAAGTGGGCGGAATCTAAATCAGAGCAATTTCAAAGGGTAGGTAGGTACAGTAAGCTTCCATTTCTCTGGTATAACCCGCGCAGATAAAGAAAAGATCTGTAAATGGCGTCCGCTCGCATGCGTTCTCACTCACTCTCTATCGCTGTCTATACTCACACAGTGAAGTAAGCGCTGCAAAAAAACTCGTCGATCAGGAATTAAGGATTCGCTTTCCAAGCTACTTTGATGCACTCCGAGTTATCGTTAATTTCGTTCCGCTAAAGTCTCTGTTATTTTGTTGTTTTTGTTGATATTGTTGAGTTTGAACAATCAAACTCAACAAAAACAACAATAAAAACAAACACAACAACAAACAAGTAATATTTCAAATTTACGTTGTAAATCACAATATTTACAACGTAAATTTGACATTTTACTATCTTCGCATTTGGTTTGTTATTGAATAATGGCATGTTTTGTCAACCGTACCACAAGTATCCGCCGCCATTTTCAGATCTTTTCTTTATCTGCGCGGGTTATATCCATGTCCACAGACGTTTGAGCATTATTTAGTTCTATATAGTTTTTCGAATGAAATAATCTCTTGAAATGTCTCACTATCTAAGTGAATATTTATGTGAAATGAGTTGTTATTCCTGCCTAATGCTAAGGATTGACACTGAGGTATGAGAAATCGGGCATAGTTCACTGGATTCCATGGAAAAGGGAAAATCCACTGACCAGACGGGTGTTGAGTCTGGGGGGCACTTGCCCGACTATTGATGTTGGGAAGTTGTATGTTTTAATGCTAGTTGCACGGAAAATTCTGCTTGCGAGATGTAGAATTCGTGTGACGTCAGTATGTTGTATGTTGCGTTGTTCACAAGTGATATTTGTAGATATCGCTACAACATTATTGACAGTTCACTTCACCTAAGATATTCCGACAATCTTGTTACTGAATAGATAGGCTGGTGAAATATGTTTATTAAAAAATGTGGCTTTTATACAGGCTTGATATTATTTAAAGCAGGCTTTGTTACGGGGTGTAAACATAGATTTTTCCATTTTGTTCAGTCATGAATGAGAATTTTAAAACAATGTACAAAACGCAGCGGCCAAAAACTGATTCCCAGCGTATAGGTATTGGAAAAATACCTATAATCCAAATAAAATTTTATCAGCAAAATTCAGCAGTAGTAAAAAACAAGGTTTTTCAGGCTTTGTGAAACATAATATGGCAGTGGTCGTTAGTTCGCAAAAAAGGGGTGTTTAGCTTCGTCTGACGCCAGATGGTAGTTATTATTCTCGTTTTATATAGGTACGGCTAGTATACTATTCTATACAAAAGCTTACAAAAAAGAATCCAATTTTGTCTCATTTTATGCCTGACTTCAAACAATTAGGACGTTCTCAATTTCGTTGTTTTTTGAAATTGTGTAGTATCAGCGCCACAACTGAAAGATAAAAAAAACTTTTTTACAAAAAAACAACCGACTTCCAAAAAGCACTACAAAAAAATAACTAATTTCGGAAGTCGGTGTCTTTAGTTTTGCATATTCGTTTTTGACACCGACTTCCGAAATTAGTTATTTTTTTTGTAGTGCTTTTTGGAAGTCGGTTGTTTTTTTGTAAAAAAGTTTTTATTTTACACTTTTTAGTTGTTAAAAGTAGGTACTATGTATTCAGTTGCATCCGGTCAGACTGGAAGCTGACGCAAATATAGTTGGGAAACAACGTAATTTTGTTTACTTTAATTTTTACCTGTAAGTATTCTCTCAACTGCCTATGGTCTTCATCATCAAATTTACCGCAGACCATTATTTTAACCCAATGGGTGCAAAGGTCTCATCAATATAAATGAATTAAGTCCAACCACAAAGTAGCTACTGTAAACCGTTGAGGAGTTCCCGGAACTGGCCTCTGTCTTCATCATCAGAGCTCTTATGACAGTCACAACCCATCTAGGTGTAAAGTTCTTATCAATACAAATTAATCGAGCCCAAACACAAGGTAACCGCTGTGAATTGTTGAGGAGTTCCTTCGACTGTCTCCCGGCTCCATCATCAGATCTACTCCAGACCTTTATTAAATTGTAGTGCTTTAAAATACTTAATGAAAATGCTAAGAAATGCACTAGTTGCGCCTGCAATTTTTGAAAGTTCCCCTTGTTTTCTCTGGTCTTTCACCATCAAACCCTGATATCCTTATCATGGGACCACCTTGGGGTCGTCTTCTTTCCAACAGTAAAAGAATTATCAAAATCGGTTCATAAACGACGAAGTTATGCGCGAACAAACATTAAAAAAAAAAAAAAGCATATATACGGTCGAATTGAGTAACCTCCTCCTTTTTGAAGTCGGTTAAAAATCCTTGGGTACTGATATTATAAATCGGAAAGTGAGTTTATTTGTTTGTTCCGCTTTTACGCCGTAACTACTGAACCGATTGCTTTGAAATTTTGAAGATGTAAAGTTAGAAGTTCGGATTAAATAATAGGGCACTTTTTATCGCGGAAAAAATTGATATTTCTGAGGGAATTCTAAATAGCGCGATATAACCGAACTCCACGCGGGCGAAGCCGCGGGCGGAAAGCTATTAAAATATAAGACCAAAAAATCGCTAAAATTAGTTATTTAGTTATTTTTAAACAAGTTTTTTTCTTAACAAAAATCTTCGTCAGATAGGAAACGCCGAACTTGACTAATTTTAAATAAAAACTTATCTTTGTATAGAAGATGAATCATTTATTGTTTATGAAACATGGTATTATTTTGTAATCAGGTATCAATTTCTAAAATATGTATATGAATAATAATTATTTCAGTCTAGACTGAAAAACTCATTCCTGAATCAGGAACGAGGAGATTCGTAAAAGAACGAAAGTCGCCGACATAGCCCAGCGGACTAGCTCTTCGAAGAGGCAGTGGGCGGAGCACACAGGTGGCCGATGAGTTAGAAAGACTCTTGAATGGCCCGGCTTGGGTAGAGCACCGCCGTGGCGGCAATCGGCGGTGTCCTCTATCGTCCAGCCCTGGTTCAGGCCATGGTCCGGAGCGAGAGTGCATGGCAGGCCGTCACATCTTTCTGTAAAGCAGTGATGCTGGCAAAGGAAGAGGCGGAGCGCGTGAGGGAGCAGGAATCCCCGCGCCCTCATGCCTCTAGCTGCCGCAGGTGACGCCCTGGTCGGGAGATAACATCGAACTCCCAACCACCGTAGGCTCGGGCTTGCGGGCGGCGAGCAGTGGATTGCACGCCGCTTAATAATAATGAAACGGAATGTGTAACAGTTGGATTTGATAAATACTTTTAGCATTTTATAGCTTAATTCTTAAGGCAGGCTATAGGTCACTTAACATTACCATATGACGCTAAGTAGCCAAGCAAAAAACAAAAAAATTCACAATGCGAAGTGTCAGTGAAGACGGGTCAGGTAAACAAGATATTACACGCAAACAAAGTCGTGGGCAGAAGCTAGTATTAGATAATACAATAAGCAAATCAATTGAAAATGGCAACTCCAATTGATATCAAATTTCGCGCAATAAAATCAGGGGAACAATCATAATTAAAAACGAAGTAACAAATCACGAGGCAAAATCAAAAGGCTGTATAAATATCAAAAATAATAACGCTTTTTGAAAACCCATTAAGTTACCTTTTTCGGTTACATCATTAGTAAAAAAGAAAAATCACAAAAGATTCTTTGACTTTTTTTTCGATACTAAAGAGTTTAAGGAGGGGCGGCTAAGAAATAATAGCCGCACGATTTGATTGATCTGGCGCTTTACTTTGTGAAAATTATTTCATCACCACTGCTCTCAAAACGATGATGGAAAACATTGTGAGGAAACCGATTGTCCTTTTCTTTTGGGATGAGAAATCATCAAATGACTTCTTCCGCTCTGAGCGAAGCGGAAGGGCGTGTCAGACTTTTGCTGACTAAAACCCACCCGTGTTTCTTCACTTGCCTGTGCGACGGCCAGGGCCACGGTTTCTTGTTTAACCAACCCGCAACCCCCACCTAGGAGGCATCGGTCTTCGTTGACCCCGTCACGATGTGCTGACTGTGACTCGGGCCTGCTCCTTACTGGGCGGCGAGCTGCCCACTGCTCACCGCCCACAGGCCCGCGCCTACCGCGTCTCCCGACCAGGGCGTCTCCTGCGGCGGATAGTGGTGTGAGGGCGCTGGGATTCCCGCTGTCTCACGCGCTCCGCCTCCTCCTTTGCCAGCATCACTACTTCGCAGAAGGAGGTGAATGTGGCTTGCCATGCACTATCATTCCGGACCATGGTCTGGACCCGGGTCGGACGCGAGAGATCGCCGCCGATCGCCGCTACGAGTACACGGCGGTGCTCCACCCAAGCCGGACAGACCTCCACCGTATGTTCCACCGTGTCCTCAGGACGAAAACCAGCATGCCCTAGAGTCAACAACTTCGAAGATATGTGACATCTGTCAACCCGCACTGAGCCAGCGCGGCAGCGTGGTGGTTTAAATTATAGGCTGATTATGTTATGTTATTGAAAAAATGTGCTTACTCACGCAATTCGAGAAAGCAATTATTAGGGATCGGGACATATTAGATGAAAGGTCAAGGTCAGGTCAGTATCATAATGGAAAAGGGTATGAACTGATAATCGAACGTGATTAAAAACTGCCCGTATACCAAACATCTCGATATTGTTGAGTTTAAAGCTATATATCGATTGCCCAAGTGGGGTTTCTGACTGAAATAATAACAGGCCTTTTTTTAATATCATTACCAACAATTATTTGGGGTTATACAATACCTCTTGATAAGCTTAGAAGAATGTCAAAATCAAACGTCATTTATTGAAACTATGCCAGTATTTTTTTTTTAAATAAATTCTAAACTAGTGCTTGATCGCAATCCCGCCTGATGATAAGCAGTGATGCAATCGTTGATGGTAAAGCACGCTAGTTTATTAAGAGCCAATTCACTCTAGCCTTGAAGACACTCAATATTACATAAGACAGATTCCCCTAATACGCCAGCCCTTCGCCACTTTCTAGCTCTTTCGCTGTTTCGTGTTTCCCAGTAACTGGGTTGTGGAAGACAAGTGGTCGTTCCATGTAAAATCGGAACGGGTATTTAGCTAAATTATAGCTAATCTCCGTTTTGCAGATGATATCGTGGTCATGGCTAAGAAACTGGAAGACTTGGGCAAATTGCTCAATGACCTCAGCAGAGCTTCGCAACAAGTGGATCTAAAGATGAACATGGATAAGACGAAGATCATGTCGAACTCTCATGTCGCACCCACTCCAATTCAAGTTGGTTGCACTGCACTCGAAGTTGTTGACGAGTATATATACCTGGCACAAACAGTCCAACGAGGTAGGTCCAACTTCGAGAAAGAGGTGTCACGTCGAATCCAGCTCGGCTGGGCAGCGTTCGGGAAACTACGCTACATCTTCTCGTCGTCCAAGATACCACAGTGTCTCAAGCCTAAGTCTTTGACCAGTGTGTGTTGCCAGTGATGACTTACGGAACTGAAACGTGGTCGCCTCGTGGGGCCTCATATGAAGGCTCAAAGTCACACAAAGGGCAATGGAAAGAGCTATATTCGGAGTTTCTCTGCGTGATCGAATCAGAAATGAGGAGATCCGCAGAAGAACCAAAGTCACCGACATCGCTCTGCGAGTCGCTAAACTTAAGTGGCACTGGGCAGGGCACATTGCTAGTAGAACCGATGGCCGATGGGGCAGTAAGGTTCTGGATTGGCGGCCACGTACTGGAAGACGCAGCGTAGGAAGGCCCCCAACAAGGTGGACCGATGACCTGGTGAAGGTCGCGGGAAACCGATAGATGCGGGCAGCACAAGATCGGTCGGCCTGGAAAGCCTTGGGGGAGGCCTTTGTCCAGCAGTGGACATCTATAGGCTGAAGAAGAAGATTTAGCTAATTATTAAAGAAAAGAAGTTTCCGTTAAAACTTAAAATTTTTTGATTACTTCCTAAGCGGCGTTGTGGTCTTTTTCGGGATTGGTAGAAAATTTTAAATTCGTTTCTAGGACACATGTCCTGATCTACTTCTTCGCAGCGTATAGAAGTCCACTGCTGGACAAAAGCCTCCCCCAAGGCTCTTTCATTCCATTGGGGTGCACGGAGACGGAGGACGAAAGGAAGTAATGTCCCCCTCTATTTTTTATCGCGCTGCGAAAATGTATGCCTAGCTTCTGCTGTTGCGTTTAAGCGGCGCAGGGCGCTTCTGGGAGTGTGCATGTGTTGGTTTTACAGTCTGCTGCGCTGAAATTGTTTTTTCTGAGAGATAACTTTTCAATATAAAAAGTGGTAATTGCGTTAAATTATGTATGTAATAAAATTGTCATGCTTGTGTAAGATAGCGCAGTAAATTAATATTGCATTTCACCACATAAATGATAAATCTTTACAAACATATTCTTTAGCCATTCCAAAATACGTATTATGTATTAAAAAATACACAACGGTAATGTTCAAATTTTCACTAACGGCATTCCCGGAGTGCAACGTACTGATATTGTTTTTTTTTTTTTTTGTAGGGCCTGATCTGGAAGGTATGAGGGATCTCATACCTTTTAGATACATTCATTAATATATCTAAGTTATAATAAGTTATAAGTCTACTTAGTAAAAAATGCTTTTCTTAAGTTTGTTATCGGCCTTCAACATTAAGGGTACTCTATCATCTATCTCCCAACGTTTTTCTCAGCAAATAGAAATATTTTCATCTATTACTTTTGGGTCAATATGTATAATCAATTATTGACGGACTCGTAAGTGGAAGGCTTCCAGATAAATTATTGAGTGAACTCTCACAAAATAATAACCCTCACAGAATAAACAAGTTGAAGTGGCAAAAGTGCGGCCATTTTAGGTGTAGAACCGATGACCGTTCGGCTGAACATATTCTTGAGTAAGCACGTAAGTGACGACGTGTCGATTCGGCAAACGTAACGTATTAAATAAGTTTCGGACAAATCAATTATCTTTATTTGGTAAACGATCTCCACAGGGTAGCTGGCGGCTGCTGGGTGAGAGTTGCCGAGAATTTATTTAGCAGCATCATTATTTTTTTAACAAACAAAGTTATTCCAACGAAGCTGGGGCTTTTACTATATTGTACAAATTGTCGGGTCGGAAGGAAAATCAAGTTAATTCAAACGGGGCACCCTTTTTGACGTAATTCTTATTTGATCATCATTTTGCGAGTTTCTTTGTATGTCACGCACAGATTGACAAATAACAGAGACGGGCTAATGAGGACTGACGTATTTAGTTTAGTTTAAAATTTATGCAACATGTTAAATTAGTAGGGGATCAGGTTGTATGTAAAAGATCGCTCTGAGCGAAAAGACCGCCTATTGTATTGCCTTTGTAAAATCATCATACTTATGTTCTGTAATTTATATCATCATCATTTCTCCCGAAAGACGTCCACTGCTGGACATAGGCATCTTCCAAGGATCTCCACGACGACCAGTCCTGCACCTCCAGCATCCAGCGGTTTCCTGCGACCTTCACCAGGGGTCGTCGGTCCACCTTGTCGGGGGCTTACCCACGATTTAATATACAATCCGTAATTTATATGCTGTACATAATAAAAACGGATTCTATTTTATTCTACTCTCAACAATAACTTACTCAATACCTTCTCCTCCTTCGATAACACTTTCGCGATTACGGACATACATCGTAATCGCGAAAGTGTGTCTTAGAAAAATGTTATTCAGTTTGATAACCAGCAACCCAATTGCGTACCACACAATCTATTACCATCCGAACAAGTTTGAAGCATATTGATAATCAATTACTTCATATGTTCTAAAAATTGTCTGCTCAATAAAGTGAATAGCTCAATGAATGTTATTAAACTGTCAAAATGAAAACCGTAGGAATGTTGCAGTGTTATGCAATTAACCTCTTGTAACCAAACTGTCTAATATACGTTGTGTAGCTTTTGAATACAGGACGGAAACGCCTGGCTGCTGTTGGAGACGAAATTGTCAACACTTTGTATACAAACCAAGCGTGTCAACGTTAACTCGTGCTACGACACAAGTGACTGCCATTCAAAGCCGTTAGTCTCTATAAGGAATAGAGGAGAGGTCATACAGGCAGAAGAAGCGCAATTTTGGCGCCTCGAATTCAACAAACTGTATTCAGGTTTCACAATAACAAAAAAAAAAATGTATTCATTATTATTCAAGCTGAAGAATTTGGTCGTTTGCTCGAACCACCACCAGTTGAGGACTAGCAATCAGATTTGAAAAAATCTTTTTGTTTTTGATAGCCCAATTATTTAAAAAGTTTAAAGGTTATAAAACATCATGTTAGGACGCTTAGGAACCGAGCAAAAATAAAACGTTATTAAAAACGCTAAGCAAAAACTAATTAACAGCATATGTGAACGATACAATGCGGTGGCTTGGGGGAACAAGAAATTTCTTACAGCCGAAGTCGTGAGCCGAAGAGAGCTCAAGAATAAATTCACTAGCCCACAACATCAGTCAAGATCTTGTATTAGATTATTATTATGCTATTTTGGTTAAAATCTAATTCAGATAAAGTCATCAACCTCCGAAGATCCGCCGCTGTGGCCGACGTAATCATATTTATGGCCGCAGACACGATGAAGGAAAGGCTATCAAACCAATATTGTTGCTTTATTATCAATCAACAATAGCTTCATCTAAGCAAAGGTGCTCAAAATAAATCTAAGTTATCATTATTTGGAATCCCTTGCCCTTTTTTCTCCATATAAAAGCTACCTTTTGGAAGGGGTGTCTGGAATTTCATCAGGTGTTTTTTTAACTGAACAGACAGCTGTGCTACTGGAGAGTTTATTCCGCCACTTCTTCCAAGCGAAAGCTCTAGAAAGTGGCGAATGGGCGGGCGTTTTGGGGGAACGAAAATCAAAAATCATTTAATCAAATTAGACAGAGAATCAGCAATTTTTTAAAGTCAATATTACATATTTTATTATAATCTTTGACATTCAAACTGTGCCCTTTTTAAACAAATAAGGTTGGAAAATTTGCTTTGACGAGCTTACGGGCGATCCTTGACAACAATATTTGAAAGGTGTATATTTACCAGGTTTTTGACGGGAAAGCTAAGATGAGTGTCACGCGCAGTTTTCATTGAACTTATAAAATTATTTATAGTGTTGTTTACTAAATAAAAGCGCGTGATTTATGTACTAAAAAGTGCATTTAGTAAATAATTCATAGAGAACATTGAAATATCGCAGCATAGTGGTTAGTGGCCACATAATGACTTTGCCTCAAACCGGGATCATAGACGGTTCACGCGGCCGTCTTTTTCAGTTGTCATTGGCGATATCCGCCATTATTGTGAAATAAAATTCAAAGAATTTCTATAATTTGTTACACGTGTTATTGCCAAAATTGTGGTATATATTCCACAGAGGCCATTGATCAAGAGTTGAGGTTGAATCTCAGCTTAAAAAAAGGATGAAACATTTCGTTGTGTTCGTTTTTTGTTTTTTACTTTTTGTGTATTCTATGTTTTTTAATGATTTCAGTTTTCTCTACTGTCGGCCAGTCCCACAACTGTTAACTTTTTTTATTGTCAGTTTCTCTCGATATTTTGTTTCATGCTTTTCTATGCTTTATAGTTAACAATTATTACCGTATCTAAGATTGAGATTCACTGGGTTAGTAGTATAAGTTTATTGGTCGTAAATCTTTGACAGATTGAATTTGGACACTCATGATTTGCTACTTGTTTACATACGGTATTTCAGTGAATAATAAATACATTTGCAAGTTCTCTTGTATGATTGAATATACCCAAACAAACCTTTTTAATAAGTAGGACTCAAAATAATACTGGGCCGCTGATTAGTGGTCAGACCTTATGGTGTTAGGGTCATTCCTAGTTGGGACAAGGTATAAGGTATAGAGTTTTCCATCTGAATTTCCTTAGTGTGCTACAAAATAATTTCAGATATGGAGTCTGGTTTCGTTAATGGCAATAGGCTAGCCTCGTTTCGTTTGGCTTCTAATATAGTAGAAGTGATACCTGTGCCCGTCCTACGGCGACAACAAGCATAATTTTATGTTATGTTGTAATAAATCAAAACTGTATATAGGTACAGACTTAGTTATTTTTTTCAAAGTATCCCTGGCCTAGTTTTCCTAAACATTTTCCTATATTTCAAACCCATCTTTCGTTTCGACTATGTGAACAAAACAGAGGTATATTAAAAAAAAAAAAAAAAAAAATCGAAGAAAAGCACAGGTTGACATTTATGAAAAATTCAAAAGGCCATTGAATGTAGGTACCACAGCTCGCGGGTAGCAGAGAGCCAATTATTTCTAGTACTTGATGCGATATACCTGCCAATTATATAGCATCTCCCAGACGCTGTACCGCGAAACTTTGTTCTAGCACATATGTAAGTGTATAGATCTATATAGGTTGTCTATGTGTGGGTGGCCTAACAAAGAGGTGACGGTACAGAAGCTATTGATTCTTGGAATTGGGTGATTAGCTGTCACGGGACGACCTGTAGGGGTGAGACATCGCTATTGTGATGTTCATGATGGTGTAGAGAGCGTCATTCTGCTAGCCATCACGGCATACCAGCCGGTCTTGTCCATGAGGCACGCCCATAGGTATTTCATGTCCATATTCAAAGATATGTAAACTTTGATAAAGTTATGAAGATAAGTTTGGTGTTTTCGGAAAGAACATCGACGATGGCTGTTCAGTTAGAATAAAACTAAAAGGAGATGGGATATTAGTTTATAAAAATCGATTAGGTTGCTGCAAATAACGCTTCGCATTTTGCTTATAAGGACGTGTTGGTTTCTAGAGAGATAAGTACCTTATCGAATGATTTACCTACATAACAACAAAGTATAGATACTTTGAATTTTTAATTACTTTTGAATCAGTAAAACGGTACAGTACTGTAAACCCCCACCCCTTCTCCCACTCTGGGCGGAGCAAAAGGCGTGTCAGACTTTTACTGACTAAAACCCACCCGTGTTTCTTCACCTGCCTGTGTGACGGCCAGGGCCACGGTTTTTTTTTAACCACCCCGCAACCCTGACCCAGGAGGCATCGGTCTTCGTGGACCCCGTCACGATGTGCTGGCATTTCTTTGAGGCGTGCGTGAATCACAACGCGCCGTCGACTCGGACCTAGCCCTTACCGGGCGGCGATTTGCCCACTGGTCAATTACTCACAGCCCGCAGGCCCGCGCCTAGGGTGGCCGGGAGTTCGATGTTATCTCCCGACCAAGGCGTCTCCTGCGGCGGCTAGTGGGGTGAGGACGCTGGGATTCTCGCTGCCTCACGCGCTCCGTCTTCTCCTTTGCCAGCATCACTACTTTGCATAAAGAGATGACGGCCTGCCATGCACTCCAGCTCAGGACCTTGGCCAAGACCAGGGTAAGACGCGAGAGATCGCCGCCGATCGCCGCCACGAGGACAAGGCGGTGCACTACCCAAGCCAGGCAGACCTCCACAGTATGCTACACCGTGTCCTCAGGGCGATCCATACATTGATGACCTTATCCGGAACAGGACCCTCCCGAAACAAGAGGGTCCGGTGAGGACCTGCGTCAGGCAGACGGTAAGGGCTTCGTGGCGCCTTTCTAGTCACTCCTCAAAGAGGGGACTTACCGCCGCTATTGTGCCGTGCCCGACACTGGGTTGCGACAATCGCACTCTCCATGTCGCCATAAGATCCCACCGGAGGTCTGTCCGCCATACCGCGATTTCCCGCGGTAGCGGAGATATGCCCCGGTATTTAGCTTCCTCTCGGTATTCCCACATGGGAAGAAAATAACAACCTGTCAGCTGTACATTACAGGGACTGATGGACGCTAGTGAAGTAATGGCGTCAAACATTTAGAGTGCCAAGTTTAATTAGATTGCCATCGATACACTAAGAAGTATAAAACGGAACAAATTTATAAAGTATTAAGATTGAAGCACAGTCTCTTAGATTAGATTCAGTTCATGACTCTGGACCAGCCTATAATGTACCCACTGAAACTTCCTGTTTGTTGATAGGAGGTGGGCAGTTCTTATTGTTATCATTATATAAGACCTGTGATTAGAGATTGTGTCAGATTGTAGTAGATCTAACAAA
This sequence comes from Sesamia nonagrioides, assembly GCA_017933935.1. Lineage (NCBI taxonomy): Eukaryota > Metazoa > Arthropoda > Insecta > Lepidoptera > Noctuidae > Sesamia > Sesamia nonagrioides. The sequence goes on along the minus strand of JADWQK010001076.1, from coordinate 355,377 downwards.
GAGAGTGAAGGAAGTGATCGTACACCTCTATTAGCGCACACACTTGTGCTCTATAACATCTACCGCGCTAAAGTCTACTCCCCGGCGGGTTTGACTGCCATGGCGTATGATAACGTCTTAAGAGCTAGTCTAGGGCTTTTCAGGCGTATCACGAATCTTCATTAAAAGGTCATCCAACAAAAAATATTATTGGTTAATTCGAAAATTAATATCGTTTAGTTTTTCATATTTTTAAAAGTGAATTCATTTTTATTAACAATAATGATTAATCAATGATATACCTATTGGCCATTTTATTGGATGAATTTTGATTTTGGCATTATGAAAGACGGCAGTCTTTCATAAAGCCAAAATCAAAATTGATTCATTCAAATAATCACTTTAATAACTACTGACATTTAACATTTCTATAACCACAAAATGACATAAGTTAATCCCCAAAATAATGTCATGATCACTCACAAAAAGTGGTTTTGTTGAGAAGAAGTCACGCAATAAATTCACTAACAAAACATCTGTCTAGGCTAATAGAGAAATCATCTCTACATAGTATAAAACAAAGTCGCTTTCTCTGTACACATTTACTTTTTACGACAAATAATGGCTAATTTTCGAAGCGATTATAACCAATACAGCATAAATCCTTATCCAATTAAATACATATATGGCCCTTTATAGCATATGATTTAAATGAATATTTTCGAAGATATTACAGATTTAAAATTGCGGGACGTAGCGTTTGCGGCGGTCGACTGGCCACAACCGGGTACATTGTTCACAGTTTCTCTGTAGTGTATTTAGTATCAGCATCGCACCCGTGCAAAACCGGGGCAGGTCGCTAGTTTTAATATGCCTATGGTCTGCCTCATCCTATATAAGACCAGGGAGGTAATTGGCTTCTCAGAGCACAATAAGAAAATGAAAAAATATTTAAAGCGGGCAATTGTGGTTCGGTCTCGCACTTGGCCGCTTTCAGTTCGCAATTTTTATTATAGCGGCACATAAATAGGTACATCATTTATAAAAATTTCAACTGTCTGGTTATCACGGTTCATGGGATACAGCCAGCCAATTTGATTTGATTTTATTGATTTAGAGTCCCGTTTTACCCTTACGGAACCCTAAAAGAAACTACTCGCGGGTACATCCAGGTTACACGTTATTCAGCGTTTACACAATGAATGGATGAATGAAGCTCTACACCAGAGATTACGAAGTTGCATCTGCGGAGTGATTGCTTTGATTGTTTTCTCTTCGGAGCAAAATAAACTGCAATACCATTTTGACGTTTCACTTTGGGCCACCACTATGTACGCTATATAGATGAAAAAGAAAAAAATAAAAGATTTTCATAAAAATACTACTAAATTAATTTGAATAGAAACACAAGTATACAGTATGTTAACTAACAGAGGGCGTTCCCGTTAACCCGAAATAGTATAGCATACATACATGCTAAAAAAAATATTTCCATTCGAAAACAAAATGTTTTAAAATTTTTTCAATATGAAAATATGCAATAAAAATATTAAATTGACATGTAAAAGAAACACACTGTACACGCGAACTTAAAAGACGCCAACGTCGCAATTTATTTATGATACTACGCTACTATTTTGATTTAAAACAGGAGGTTTCAAATTTATTTTCAATTATATATTTTTTTTATTCGGATTATTTTATGCTTATTTTTCTATGCTGATATTTTTATTTTAATCTATTAATGATATATATTAACGAGTTTAAGGGAACGCCCTCTGTTATTTAACATACTGTATATAATTAATTATTTGTAATATCTTTAGTGAGGTTTATTAAGGTAGCCATGACATTCTATTTTCCCGTTGTGTTCGTGTCGAGTGATGATTTGAGTTGATTGTGTTTATTTAATGAGCCCTATGTTCGGAATTCATGTTTTGATTTTTCGCAGTCATATGGTAGATAATATAGATACGATAGCCACCCCACCACCCACTAGACTACCATACTTATTAGTAGTCGTGTTGCACTCCTTGGCCGAGTTAAATTGAATCTGTGTAAAAACTAAGCCAAAATATAGGAAATTAACATTAAAAACAGTTAACTATAGCGTAATTATACCTAGCATTAAGTGTACAATGTGCTGGCCCAGGCCGGCAGGCAGGGGTTCTGAAACATCTTCTTTATTTGCAAGAATTGTGATGCATTTATATGGTTGTCTCCAAAAGACCGCTCTTAGCGATAAGACCGCCCATTGTGTTTCCCTTTGTAAAATCATCATATACCACGTTACTTTTTGTATATGCAAAACCTTAAAGCACGTGTCCAGTATTTTTAAGTAGAGAATCTATGTACAAAATTTCATGAAGATATCGTGTAAAATCACAAACTTAGGAACCTGTTATTTTGCCTGCTTCTTCTCCTTCTCATCCTATAGTGGTCCACTGCTGGACAAAGGCCTCCCCCAATGCTTTCGTTCCATTATGATTGTGATGATTATGGCAATGCCCCCTGCATTGCCATAATCCCCAAGTTTAGCAGGTGGGTTGGGGATCGCAGTAATTTGTTATCCACAGGAGAAGCGCTGCTGTCCACTTCCCTGGTGAGAATTCCCTTAGTCGCCTCTTACGACACCCACGGGAGGATATGGGTTGGTACTATAACCTAATATGAGAGTACAGTCTGAGAATCATCTGCAATAGTAGATAATTCTCAGATTTTAAATAGGCAGATTCTTAGTCGAGTAATTTAAGACTTCCAAAATGTAACGATATCCTCCTACGCCATTTGAATAAAGTTGTTTTAAAATGATTGATTGGCCTATCCGAATATACAATTTTGGTAGCTTAAATATCAATAACCATTACGAAAGAACTTCCGAGATATTAATGGCTTTTCATTGGAGAAATAGAGTACAATATAAATCATAATTATCTGTAACTTATAAAAGTTGCTTTAAAGTACGAATGTACAACGTATTTTTTTCTGTATGCGAAATCTGACTATAGTTTATTCAGAATAAACAACTGGATCGATTCCAATAATTTTTACACCATGTTATATTTTTTTCCAAAAATATTTAGAAATTGTTGCAATGCCATCATTGACAAATGTCATCATCATCACACCGTTAATCCCAGTCGCATCCGAAGCCTTTTCAGCTTTGGAGTCTGGGATCCGCTTCCATCATTGACAAATGTATTACTGTTTTATTTGAATAATAGGAGAGCTGGCAACACAACACTGGACAAGTTTTCAGCTTGCCTCAAATATACAATTTGCATCCGGGGCTGTTTATTATACGGACCTAATTTCCGTGCGTTCAGGCGCTTTTGCCATACCTATTATTGGAATCAATTGTAACAGCAAATACCTACTTAGGACCCATTAACTTAATCAAATGTTATTCCGTGGTGCTTGGCAATCTGGGCTTCTCCCAGTTGCAATAATGTCCCTTTGTGCCGATTGGCCTAGTTCTGTTCTGTCTCCTGCTTATCATAATAAGCAGGAGACAAAACACTTCCACTTCCCTCCATAGAGGGAAGTGGAAAAAATATCTTTTTTCTTACTCCTCCGCTATTCTTTTCTGATTAATTTCGTTGCGGGACCCAAGACAGTTGAATCGTTTCTCCGGGATCCGTCGAGCTTCATTGCTCGGCGTTTTTCTGGCGGTCTCCACTGTTGATTCTGGCTTTCAGGATTTGCAGTGGGTTGGGAACAGTGTAGCGGGTTTTGTTGCCTTAAATATCTACCCAAAAATTCTTGCCAGCTCTCGGACTACAATATTTATTTTAAAAAGAACTTTACTATTATTCTTATTCTGATCTTTTCTTAATAAAATAGATAGAAAACGATGCACAGAATTCAAATTTATCTTAATTTATTAACAAAGAAATCGGTTTCAGTGTCAAATTCAAAAATTATTGTACATACCTACCTACCATTAAAAACCTAAAAAAAACTATATCCAAGTAGTTTTTTATTCTTGATATAAGAAAAAATATTTCTCAAATCATTTAATTGTCTATAGCAGCGGTCGGAAACCTCTTGGAAGACAAGGTAGAAAATAGGTAGGTAGAAACTAAAGGCGGGCCGCATAACATAATATATATTTTTTTTTAGTTTTGCATGGTAAATCAAATGACCTCTCCCGCTCCGGGCGGAGCCGAAGGGCGTGTCAGACTTTTACTGACTAAAGCCCACCCGTGTTTCTTCACTTGCCTGTACGCCAGGGCCACGTTTTTTTTTTTAATCAACCCGCAACCCTGGTCAAGGAGGCATCGGTCTTTGTGGACCCCGTCACGGGCCGCATACCTCGACAACGAGATAGCAACTTACATGGGTGAAACCACAGGTCGCAGCGAGTAAAAAAATAAATTATTTTAGTGGCAGGCATCAAAGCCCATGTCTTAGTATTTTTAAAAACTACAACATATAATGTTATGTATTTGTTTATAGTGATGGTTATAACATGCGAGGCGGAATTTCAGCCCGAGCCGAAGGCGAGGGTGTAATTAAGCCGAGCATGTTATAACCAATACGCACGTATATCGTACGACGTTTTTAACACACTTGCGAGGAAACAGAAAAAAAAGTATTTTATATTTTGTTCATTTTAAATAAACTCAATCTGTGAATGCACACTGTTGCTTTCCCGCCATTAGTATTATTATTTGCCATTTCAAGTATGGAACAGCGCGCAGCGCGAGCCGTGCGGCGGCGATCAGTTCCATATTTACTTGAAATGGAAAATAATGCTGTTATGGAATTTGTATGGACTATAACTTAACTATTTGCTTTGATAACACACGCGTTTGTTATGGCCCGCTTTACATATTTAAAACCGATGGAATTACATCAGCTTTACGAGCAAGGGTGTTAAAAAACTGTCTAAGTAACATGCAGGAACATCATTTCATAATCTTCTGTCCTTAAATCGATTTATTTGAGGTCGGCAATGGCGCCGAGTCTCTTGTTCACAAACTAAACTAATTTTAAGTTAAATACATCTTTTTCTTTAAATTTCGTTAAGAAAAGGATAGAAGATAACATTTTAGTTTAATCCTGTTAATTCTGTTAAAAGACAAAGATATGTCTTTTTATGTATGCCTGTTCGTATTTGTAAATACGTCAGTTCAAAAAAGCCGCCATGAAAAAGTCTATGGAATATCTATTCCATAGACTTTTTTTTCTAATTCAGGCAGGATTGGGAAATCCTCATGGACGCCCAGACTGCCTCGCTATTGAGCCAGTCTGGGCAGTGCCGGACTCTTACCGGCTAAAATCAACTCCTGCCTTTGCTATGTATCTATAAAAATTCGTAAATTGAGTTATATACACCATTCGAACCGCCAGATTTTTCTGCGTCGTTTGGTGTATATAACTAAATTTACGAATTTTTGTCGCTTAGATATGATTGCCTTTCAAGCGTCGATATGAAATTGGCATTTTGTATTATAACTCACTGTGCTTTCTCTAGCGACACCACTGCCATACACATAATTAATTCTTCGACCCGTTTCTGCAGCACTGGTGCCACGGCGGAACCTATGGCGGAACTCATATTCGTAAATAACGCGAAACTTTAAATTTTCCATTTTGTAAACTCAATGACGCAGAGAAAAAACCAAAAGAAAAAGAAAACAAAAGAAATACGGTTTTCGAGACACAAATTGATGAGTAAATAGCTGTATAAATTTGAATTTGGAATTATAAACCAATTACCAAAGAGGAGATACCTATTTGAGATCAAAGTGGCCAGTGCCTACGACAAAACGCCAATTTCATATGTAAGGACCTAAGTTAGTAAGTTAGAAGTCCGGATTAAACAATAGGATACTTTTCATCCCGGAATAATTTGTTATTCCCGAGATTTTCAAAAAGCACGATATAACCGAAGTCCACACAGGCGAAGCCGCCTGCGGAAAGCTAGTAATGAATAGTTAAGGTTTTATTTCATTTCAGTTCCCCTGATATAGTACATATTAATGAGAAATACATACAAAGTAAAAAGCCGACTAGGCGGCGTTTTTTGCCGACTAGTCGCCGACTACTCGCCGACTACAAAAGCGGCCAAATAGTCGGCTTAACCGACTAGTCGGCGACTAGTCTAGACTTTTATTGCTCTACCTTACACCGATACTTATAATTTTGTTTTATTAGACTTACAAGTTTTCCATTACAGGAAACATTTATGATTATACTATTTCTTATTCTATATCCATATGCAATGGATATAGAACAAGAACACTTATTCCTTAACATTACTTTGTATGCCTTAAACATAAAAGACTTAAGACATAGTAGAAGCTAAAATGTGGCGGCTTTTTTGAACTGACGTATTTACAAATACGAACAGGCATACATAAAAATGACTGAAGGTGAAGGAAAACATCTTGAGGAAACCTGGACTTTAAGTCTGAAATCGCCAAACCGCATTGAGCAAGCGTGGTGATTACGCTCAATCCTTCTCTGTATGAGAGGAGACTTGTGCCCAGCAGTGGGACTATAAAAAGGTTGATGATGATGATGATGATGATGATACATAAAAAGACATATCTTTGTCTTTATAATATTTGTTTAGAGATAACGTAATATCACGCCTTGTTTTTCCAAAGCTTGGGCAGAGCTTATAGGCCTACGTACACCCGTATTGAAATTTTCTGTCAGGTTATTAAACTGGAAATTGTCAAAAAAATAGGGTAAAAAGTAGCATAAGTCCTTATCCAAGTCAAGATCTATCTGTGTGCAAAATTTCATCCAAATCCGTAAAGCAGTTTTATATAAAATATTAAATACTAGTTGCGCCTCGCGGTTTCACCCGCGTTTTTTTATACAAAGCCTCCCTGGATTAATGAGCTATCTAACGCAAAAATAATTTTACAAATCGGACCAGTAGTTCCTGAGATTAGCGCGTTCAAACAAACAAACTAACTCTTCGGCTTTATATATTAGTATAGATAAAATATTATAGTATCAATTAGGTATGCAGGTACAGTAGGCCGCACATCAGTTGTAACATAGAATAGCTGGCTTCTTTATGTAATGAAAAACTTAAACGTCCTGGCCAAGAGCCTGTCGGCGTTCTATAGGATGCATTTTGAAGAGTGTGCGCGGGAATTGCATCACTTAATTCCCACATCTCCGTTCCATCACTTTTTTTTTTATTATTATTTATAAACTAGTGCTTGACTGCAATCCCGCCTGATGGTAAGCAGTGATGCAATCGTTGATGGTAAAACGCACTAGCTTATTAAGCCTATTCACTTAAATAAAAAACTGAGTGAATAGGAAGGAAGACGGCAGTTGAGCGAGGTGATGCAATGTTTAACCCAACAACACGACCAACGATGCTGCGCCAGAGGATGATCTGGAGACCCTCCACGACCAAAATCCCGACACAACAACATTCCCATCGTACCCGTACCCGGTACACATCGCAACACAACTGCTCAGACCCGTCCTCCGTACGGCTTCACCATACATCATGCCGGAACACGACGAATCGCTTGGCGGCAAGACTTTGTCTGGCGGGTGGCTAACTTATGCCGGCGGCTGATGTTGTTGCCTACCACGGAGAATCATTGGACGACCCGTCGTAGGGCGAGTACCATCCTTACGTTGTTGACACTTCTACAATCCGGACGAAGCTTTTCGTCTCATCTTTTTTACCACGTACATCGAGGAACTGGAAAATTTGCCAGCGGTGGTGTTTCTGTCTAACTACAATACAAGTTTCTTCAAGGCTAGAGAGAATAAGGCTCTTGATAAACTAGCGCGCTTTACTATAAACGATTTTATCACTGCTTAACATCAGGCGGGATTGTAGTCAAGCACCAGTTATCCTTAGTAATATTATAAATCGGAAAGTGAGTTTGTCTGTTTGTTTGTTCCGCTTTCACGCCCTAACTACTGAACCGATTGCTTTGAAATTTTGCAGACGTAAAGTTAAAAGTCCGGATTAAAGAATAGGGTACTTTTTATCTCGAAAAAATTAGTATTCTAAACACCGAATTCCACGTGGGCGAAGCCGCGGGCGGGAAGCTGGTAATTTAATATATAAAAAAGACTCATCTAGTTGGAATAAAAAAACTAGGAAGGTGAAGGTGAAGGTGCTCGCGAAGGTCCGGCGGTACTTCACACCGGGGCAGCTTCTAATGTTGTACAAAGCACAGGTCCGTTCGTGTGTGGAGTACTGAAGCCACATTTGGGCTGGTGCTGCGAAATGTCACCTGGCTACTTTGGATTCAGTGGAGAGGCGTGCGAAGAGGCTAATTGGTGACCCTGATTTAGCTCGAGACGGTCTCCAAAGCTTAGAGCACAGGCGTAGAGTAGCCAGCCTTTCGGTGTTCTATAGGATGCATTTTGGGGAGTGTGCGAGGGAATTGCATGCGATTCGTCGTGTTCCGGCATGATGTCTGGTGAAGCCGTACGGAGGACGGGTCTGAGCAGTTGTGTTGCGATGTGTGCCTGGTACGATGTGCCTAATATTGTTGTGTCAGGAGTTTGGTCATGGAGCGTCTCCAGATCAATCACCCTCTGGGCCAGCATCGTTGGTAGTGTTGTTGGGTTAAACATTGCATCACCTCGCTCAACTGCCGTCTTCCTTCCTATTCACTTAGTTTTTTTGAGTGAATAGGCTTAATAAGCGAGTGCGCTTTACCATCAACGATTGCATCACTGCTTACCATCAGGCGGGATTGCAGTCAAGCACTAGTTTATAACTAATAAAAAAAAAAAATCCCCCATCTCCGTTCCACCATCGGACGACCCGTCGTACGGCGATTTTCCACCCTTACGTTGTTAACACTACTACGATCCGGACGAAGCGTTTCGCCTCCTCCTTTATACCGCGTACATCAAGGGACTGGAACAACTTGCCGGCGGCGGTGTTTCCGTCGGACTACAATTTGAGTGTCTTCAAGGCTAGAGTGAATAGGCTCTTAATAAACTAGCGCGTTCTACCATCAACGATCTAGCGCGAACGGTCAAGCGCTGGTTTATAATTTATATAAAAAAACTAGCAAAGGCAATGCAAGGTCAAAGTACAACAAGTTCTCACAGACGGTTAGTCGAGTGTACGCGAAGTACTAAACCACTGTTATTGGTTAACTTAAGCCAGTTAAAGTTAATACAGGCATTTAAACAAGAAAGACAAGACAAGCTGTGTCTAGAGAGTCCCATAACTACGAAGTTAAATGGAAACTTACTTTAATGAAAGGTTTCTACTGCAATCCATGTTAAGTTTATGGAACATCTTTACGCGTTCATGAAAAACAGCTTACACTACTGAATATACAAGGAATTTGTTAATTTTAAGCTTATAGAGATATAAGCTTATAGATATGTAAGCTTATAGTGTCGTGGCCTTTATAGCCTGGTGGGTAAAACACCAGCCTCTCAAGTATGAGTGTGCGGGTTCGATTCCAGATCAGGCCAGTACCAATTTAACTTTTCTAAGTTATATGTACATTCTAAGTATATTTTGAACACCAATGACTGATTACAGGGTGAAGGAAAACATCTTGAGGGAACCTGGAGTTTAAGTCTGAAATCGCCAACCCGCATTGAGCAAGCGTGGTGATTACGCTCAATCCTTCTCTGTATAAGATAAAGCCTGTGCCTAGCAGTGGGACGATAAAAAGGTTGATGATGATGATGAATTGACTATCGTGTTTAGGCCTTTTCAGACGGGCGTGTTTTTTTTTTATATTATAAACTGGCGCTGCTAAGCAGTGACGCAATCGTTGATGGTAAAGCGCACTAGTTTATTAAGAGCCTATTCACTCTAGCCTTGAAGACACTCAAATTGTAGTCCGACGGAAACACCGCCGCTGGCAAATTGTTCCAGTCCCTCGATGTACGCGGTATAAAGGAGGAGGCGAAACGCATTTTCATAGAATTTGTTATACTAGGGTCGCGTCGCACTACATTCTGGTCTCATTGTCTGATTTCATTGTCGTCCTTCGTGGCGCAGCGGTCAACATGCCTGCCTGCGACGTGGAGGCCCCGGTTTCGATCCCCGGCCAGGTCATGATGGAAAAACGATCTTTTCCTGATTGGGACCTGATTCCTGATTCCGGATTCCTGGGTCTTGGATGTTTACCTATATATGTATCTATTATAAATATAGTATCGTTGAGTTAGTATCCTATAACACAAGTCTCGAGCTTACCTACTTTGAGGCTAGCTCAATCTGTGTGATTTGTCCGTACATATTTATTTATTTTACCATATCAAAATTTTTAATATTAAAAAATGAGTTTCAGAAAACAAGGTCCCATATTTGAAGCTCGATTGCTGTTTGGCAGCATAGGACCCTAGATATCTCCAAATATACAATTTATCATCGTAGCCTGACGACCCTAACGAGGTCTGTGGCATAATGCCAAACTGTCGTAACCAAGCTATGGTAGATGTCAAACTATACACCCCGTTGGGTTAGGACAATTGTGGCGATAGACCGGACGGTATTATGTGCCGGATTTCCGGATTCGAGTAATTATAGAGATCTACTAGCTGCGCCATGCGGTTTCACCCGCGTAGGTTTCGATATGTTTTTATATGCTCTGCTCCTATTGGTCGCAGCGTGATGTTATATAGCCTAAAGCCTTCCTGGTTTAAGGGGCTTTCCAGCGCAAAAATAATTTCTCAAATCGGACCAGTAGTTCCTGATATTAGCGTGTTCAAACAAACAAACAAACTCTTCAGTTTTATAAATACCTATTAGTATAGATTAGTAAGAAAATCGTGTGATTCAGAGGTATGGTGTAGGACTTGTCTTCTACTAGTCAAGTGAACTTTACCCTCGCTGAAATAATAGCCAGCAGCGACAAGCCAGGTTTGTACACCGCCCAGGATCCTTTTGTCATACAACAAACAAACTCTTCAGCTTTATATATTAGTATAGATTTACAGTCGGACAGCCTCCGTGGCGTAGCGGTAGCGGACGCGGCCGCTGCGCAAGGTGGCGCGGGTTCGATCCCCGCACAGTGCAAGTATTTGTATGCATGAATATGAATATTTGCACTGGTCTGGTCGTACCTCGGAAAGCACGTTAAGCCGTTGGTCCCGGTTGCCATACGAACATATAGTGGCAGTCATTACGGGTTGTTGGAGCCCTCAAAAGTCCAACCATTGGTCTAACTGCAATGCTTAGATGTCGCCTTCGGGTTGTGGAGGTCAGACGGCAGTCGCTTCACCGAAAATGTCATCAGCAGTTGGACTGGTAAAGCGGACCCCAGACTCCAAAGCTGAAAAGGCTTCGGATGCGACTGGGATTAACGCTGGGATGATGATGATGATGATAGATTTATAAGTCGGTGGAGAAAGGGTCACCACTCACCAAGCTACTCGTACATATTAGTAACAAAGCCGGTTGTTACCGATAGTTGTAAGCCCTATTTTATTCGATACAAAATTTTGACACTGACATCACTTTATATTCTAGAAACAGTAATGTTTGTTAGAAATAATTTTAATTTATTTTCACGAATGGCAGATAAGTTTCCCAGAAACAGGGGTGATCAAAGTCAGCTGTGTCTGCATGGGAGCAGGACAGCGTTTATGCGCAAGAGTGTTTTTTGCATGGCTCCGATTGTTTATAACAAGTTACCTAAAAGTTGGAGGGAGCTGGATAATGTACACTTGAAATGTCGACTAAAGTCATATTTATTTGACAAAGCATACTATAATATTAACGAATTTTTGACAGAAGCAGCTATATTGACATAGATTTTGATGCATTGTTTTTATTTTTCCTCGTGCTGACATTTATTTTTGTTTTGTAATGCCATTATATTTATATTTTTTTTTGACATGAAATTTATAATTTAATTTCTTATTATTCATAATATTTGCACGCCATATTCGGTGGCAAACATGTCTGATCTTATTGATTTTATTATGTTATCCTGCATGCATTTATATTCTTGTATGTACACACATGTTTATGCAAATAAATTCATCTTTATCTTTATCTTTAAACATTATGGTTTCTTAAGTTCTTTTTTAATATTCCAATATATTAGCCCCGATTCTCTTGTTTAGAAACTAAACTAAATTTAAATTCAGTGCAACATTTCCTTTCTATTTCATTAAGAAAAGGACAGAAGATAAAATGTTGAGGCTTCCGTCGACTGGGACCGCAATTAACTCGGACCGCGGTCCCAGTCGCCGGATTCATAAAAATTAAATAATTTTCTTCCGGCGACTGGGACCACTCATAGGTAACTTAAAAAAGTCTACTATACAAGCCGAAATCGGTACAGTCAAACGAATAAACATCTAAATTATTGATATGAATATGAATATCATTGACTCGTTCTAGATTCATGTTCATGATTTTAACCTATGCGCTTATAAATTGACCTAGCCCGTTTTTATATAATTTACACATGCAGATAAACACACACAAAGGCATAGTATTGTATGATAGAATATTACTATTTCTTTCTAACTCGTAAAATTATTCATACATAATATTTACATAGTTCGTATCGAGTATCGACGAATACTATTGCTTTAGGGCTATATTTGACCGGACACTTTAGAAAAAAAAAGGGAGGATGTTATAAAATAATAACATTATTTTTAAATTTTAACACAGTTAATACTGATTTTGTGTGAAGCCATAACGGACATTTTTAGGGTTCCGTAGCAACCTGGCAAAAAACGGAACCCTTATAGATTCGTCATGTCTGTCTGTCCGTCTGTCCGTCCGTATGTCACAGCCATTTTTTCCGAAACTATAAGAGCTATAGGTACTGTTGAAACTTAGTAGGTAGATGTATTCTGTGAACCGCATTAAGATTTTGATGCAAAAATACTAATAAATATTGGGGGTCCCCATACTTAGAACTGAAACTCAATTTTTTTTTTTCGTCAAACACATACGTGTGGAGTATATGGATAGGTCTTCAAAAATGATATCGAATTTTTTAAAATATTTTTTTTCTAAACCGAATAGTTTGCGTGACAGACGCTTCCAAAGTGGAAAAAAAGTTGGTGCACCCCCCTTCCCTCTAACTTTTAAAATAAGAAAATGAAAAATCTAAAAAAAGCATATGATGTACATTACTATAAAAACTACAAACGAAAATTGTTTTGAAAGAGATCTAGTAAGTATGTTTTTTTAATACCTCGTAAATCGTAAACCGCTTATTACCGCGTAATCTTTCATACAAATAACTTAAATCCTTTAATTTCATAATCAATGGTACAGAATGTACTAGTCGCCTCTACGATTTTTGAAAGCTCCCCTCGATTTCCTTGGTCTTCCATCATCAAATCCTGACCTGGTGACTATGGGACCACCTGGAAAGTATACACTTTCGAAAAAAAAGAGAATTCTGCACATCGGTCTTAGAGTGATCGGTGAACATATGTAAAAAAAAGCATGGTTCGAAAATATCCGATATTTATATCCATCTCTTAAGACTGCCATTTTATTATCTTATATACGATTTCCACAGATACATGACAGTTTATTATTATGAATTTATTACAATATAAAAACAACATATTTTTAGTTTTTATTTAACAAAATAAACATAAAATATTATAGTTCACAAAAATCAACTAAAAATAACCATCTTTTTCGGAGAAAACAAAGTGTATAAATATTAGGGAAACAAAATTAAAATATCTTAAACATCCTAATATTTGTACTTAGTCGAGTTATGATCAAATAACAAATTAGACTTTTTCTAGTCAGCTAGAACTGTCAAATCGCCTGTTGACATTCCTAAAGGATTAATACTACACTTCACTTTTAAGGAGTAGGTATGTTTACAGATGACAGAATTGAAAATTATTTTGGCTCTTTTACGTTGCACTATTATTATTGATTGCAGTACCTACTTGGTAAATTCGAAGTATTACGATGTGAAGACAGAAAAAACGACGAATATGCCAGCAGCGCGTCGGTAAAAGTACTTAAATGCAACATACAATAAATTTTGATATATATCACAAAAAATGCTTTCATATATATCAGATATATATCGGATGTATATCATGACATATATCAATTGATATATATCCTTCGAACCCTGAAAAAAAGATTACGAAGAATTCAGAACCTCCTCCTTTTTTGGAGTCGGTTAAAAAAAGATTTTTACTCAATTATTACTTTGTCGTTTGACTGTACATTATTTGATTTCAGTTATCATTTATGAGTGGTCCCAGTCGCCGGAAGAAAATTATTTATTTTTTATGAATCCGGCGACTTGGACCGCGGTCCGAGTTAATTGCGGTCCCAGTCGACGGAAGCCTCAAATGTTAGTTTAGAACTGTCAAATTAGTCCGCGCGTAATGTTTAGAATCGCGTCTTAACTGTCTATGGAATATCTAATTTAACAGGATTAATTTTTTTTTTTTGGGGATTTTATGGCCTGGTTTCTAAGACCTATAAGCCAAGTCTTAATTATATCTTGTCTTCTTTTGTAACTTATCCTAACTTACCCTAAAGTTATCCTAACTAAACCTATCTCCTTTTGTTTCTCGCGTGAACTGACACTAGGAGGAAGTTTTGGTACAAAGCCATGATGTGGCCACTATGCTACAATATTTCACTGTTCTTTATGAATTATTCACTGAATGCACTTTTTACTACATAAATCACGCGTTTTTATTTAGTAAACGACACTATAAATAATTTTAAAAGTCCAATGAAAAATGAGCGTGACACTCATCTTGACATTCCCGCCAAAACCCCAACAGGATTAAACTAAAATGTTATCTTCTAGTGCTGTCAGTGATGAATCGATCCCAGAAATGATATTTGCATTTTCGAGAACCATTATTACTATTAAAATAAACAATAATAATAGTATATACATCGTTATAAGTCACCGGGCTGCAGGCAGTCCAAGGAGGCTATGCCATCCCTGGATGACAAGCTAACCAAAAGGCTGTTGCGCCTGGATAGGAAAGGCCTACGATTGATGACGGGGATCATCACGGGCCACTGCTCGCTGAATAAGCATCTCCACACAATAGGCATAACGGACAGCCCTCTGTGCAGAGCCTGTATAGAGGCTGACGAGATATTTGCGCATGTACTCTTCGAGTGTACAGGCGTTGCCCAAATTAGAAGCAAAACCGTAGTAGCAAGATCTTACACAGATGTTCTCAACAGGCTAGGAGACCTGATGGGCTTCTGGAGGGCGGTGGGCTGGCTCATCTAGATCATGGTCCACGCACAATGGTCCACTGGAGGGACTGAGTGCGGAAACCAAACCATTAACATCTATCTATGTTAATGGTTTGGTTTCCGCACTCAGTACATACATCGTTATAAGTTTGAATGACATTAATAACATAAGTTGTTACACATCAGTCCGTGCATCAAATAAATGACTTTGTTGTCACAACTTTCATATAATATACATTATGGGTGTCCGTAAAGTTTTGCGTACAAATGTTCTGTCATGTTCTATCAAGTTTCTCATTGTTTTGATCCCGGTAAACTCTGCTGTCCACTGGGGATACATAATAAAATAACAACGTATTACATGGAGAAAATAAGATATAGTTATATTTTTGTTTTGTTTTATATCATTCTTTTTGCCACATGTATCTGGCATTATTAATATACAAAGTTATTTTTTTCTATAAACGAAACCTGTATATAGTTTGTACAGAATAAGCATTCAGGTTTCGCATGAACAAAAAATAATGTTGTAAAGGAAACCCTGTCCGATCCGTGAAGGTATTGTTAGGTATCGATAACTGATTCTACTAATGCCCACAAAGACAGGCTAAACTTAAAAAAAAACCCCTTAAAAAAATAAATATTATTTCGCAAAAAGAGGTAATTTAATAGATGTGCGGTAAGCAATCCCTTCCGCGGGCGGCGGGGGCAGGGCACGCGGCACCTGTGACGTGGTCGCGTCGCTATTCGCTCATAATAATACAGGTGTTGTCACTTTTAAAAATTACCAAATTTCGGGGAAATTGGAATTATTTCCCGGGAAAAAAGGATTATTTCAAAATTCATTAGTATTGTTACTATGATGATTATGTAAAATTTTATATCATATTTGGTCAAGTGTTTACCTAACCTTTATTATCCTTATGGGTCGGACAGGGTTTTCTTTACATACCTATTGTATAATTGGTCACCCACACATAACCGCGTCAAGTGGACACTTGACGCGGTTATGTGTGCTTTGGTTGCATGGACATGCAACCAAAGCGGCAAAAGCTAGGACTCTTCAATCAAGTGTCTTCTCCTCAATATAAAGTGAATAAGAAAGACGGCAATTAACATTCCTTTTTATTTATTTTTTTTATTTACATTTGCTACAGCTTGAAAAGCAGTTCTTACCATAACATATCGATAGCTGTCACATATACATAGAATGTATAATATTTAAAAGTCATTCAAATCTATTTTATCATTAATATATTAGGTATTTATGACAAAATACATTAGAGTTAATTTGTATTTGGAGGCTTCCGTCGACTGGGACCGCAATTAACTCGGACCGCGGTCCCAGTCGCCGGATTCATAAAAATTAAATAATTTTCTTCCGGCGACTGGGACCACTCATAAATGATAACTGAAATCAAATAATGTACAGTCAAACGACAAAGTAATAATTGAGTAAAAATCTTTTTTTAACCGACTCCAAAAAAAGGAGGAGGTTCTCAATTCTTCGTAATCTTTTTTTCAAATCACTCTAAGACCGATGTGCAGAATTCTCTTTATTTTTCGAAAGTGTATACTTTCCAGGTGGTCCCATAGTCACCAGGTCAGGATCTGATCATGGAAGACCAGGGAAATCAAGGGGAGCTTTCAAAAATCGCAGAGGCGACTAGTACATTATGTACCATTGATTATGAAATTAAAGGATTTAACTTATTTGTATGAAAGATTACGCGGTAATGAGCGGTTTACGATTTACGAGGTATTAAAAAAAACATACTTACTAGATCTCTTTCAAAACAATTTTCGTTGATAGTTTTTATAGTAATGTATATCATATGCTTTTTTAGATTTTTCATTTTTTTATTTTAAAAGTTAGAGAGGGGGGGGGGGCAACATTTTTCCACTTTGGAAGCGTCTGCCACGCAAACTTTTTTTTGGTTTAGAAAAAAAATATTTAAAAAAAGTCGATATCATTTTTGAAGACCTATCCATAGATACTCCACACGTATGTTGACGAAAAAAAAATTTGAGTTTCAGTTCTTAGTATGGGGACCCTCAATATTTATTATTATTTTTGCATCAAAATCTTAATGCGGTTCACAGAATACATCTACCTACTAAGTTTCAACAATATCTATAGCTCTTATAGTTTCGGAAAAAATGGCTGTGACATACAGGACGGACAGACGGACAGACAGACACAACGAATCTATAAGGGTTCCGTTTTTTGCCATTTGGCTACGGCACCCTAAAAACGGCCGTTATGGCTTCACACAAAATCAGTATTAACTGTGTTAAAATTTATAAATAATGTTTTTATTTTATAACATCCTTCTTTTTTTTTCTAAAGTGTCCGGTCAAATATAGCCCTAAAGCAATAGTATTCGTCGATACTCGATACGAACTACGTAAATATTTTGTATGAATAATTTTACGAGTTAGAAAGAAATAGTAATATACTATCATACAATGCTATTGCCTATGTGTGTGTTTACCTGCATGTGTGAATTATATAAAAACGGGCTAGGTCAATTTATAAGCGCATAGGATAAAATCATGAACATCATCTAGAACGAGTCAATGATATTCATATCAATAATTTAGATATTTATTCGTTTGACTGTACCGATTTCGGCTTGTATAGTAGACTATTTTAAGTTACCTATGAGTGGTCCCAGTTGCCGGAAGAAAATTATTTAAATTTTATGAATCCGGCGACTGGGACCGCGGTCCGACTTAATTGCGGTCCCAGTCGACGGAAGCCTCGTATTAGTACTCATGCCAAAATACATTATAAATAATTGATTAAATCACTGATACATTAGTATTAGAACTCATTTTACCATATTTATCGTTATAAATGGAAATGTGAGTTTGTTTGTTTGTTTGTTCCGCTTTCACGCCGTAACTACTGAACCGATTACTTTGAAATTTTGCAGACGTAAAGTTAGAAGTCCGGATTAAATAATAGGGCACTTTTATCCCGAAAAAATTTGATATTCCCGAAGGAAATGTAAAAAGCGCGATATAACCGAACTCCACGCGGGCGAAGGGGCATGCGGAAAGCTAGTCATTAATAATTAAGTCAAAAATACACATAGACAATATTAGACGTTTCTTAGTTATAATTAAAATAATTTAAAATACTCAGGTTAATAATAAATTAAAATGGTGTTAGTGACTTCTCTTGCCGAAGTTATAAATAATTTGAATCTCAAAGGAGATATAAAAGTTTTTCAGACATAATTAACATCCGACAAAAGAAGCGACAGGCAAATAACTTCATTTGGTACAGGTGCCGTTTGGTGTTTATTTTAAGACAAAAGTTTTCATGTTTTCTTTAGAATTCTTTTATTCATTTCATCAGCGTTTTGGAAAAAAGCTTCCTAAATATGAAAATTAATATTGTTCAGAAGCTAATTTATGTAATAGACTTTTCCTATCCGTCAACTTTTGGGTGTGCAGAAGTTTTCAGTAAAAAAATGTCCCAGTTTATTATTAAAAAAATCTACATAAAGTTAGATAAGAGAGTTAAGTAGGCCATAACATCGGCTGCCGGCAGAAGTTACCACCCACCAGACAAAGCCTTGCCGCCAAGCGATTCGTCGTGTTCCGGCATGATACGGCCGTACGGAGGACAGGTCTGAGCAGTTGTGTTGCGATGTGTGCCGGGTATGATGCGCCAAATGTTGTTGTGTCGAGAATTTGGTCGTGTAGGATCAATTTCCCTCTGGCGCTGAATCATTGGTGGTGTTGTTTGATTTGGCATTGCATCACTTCGCTCAACTGCCGTCTTCCTTCCGATTCACTCGGTTTTTTGAGTGAATAGGCTCTTAATAAACCAGCGCGCTTTACCATCAACGATCGCGTCACTGCTTACGATCAGGCGGGATTGCGGTCAGGCCGAAAGTTGTTTTTTTTTAACAGTTGTCACGTTTTTCCCGCCCATGTCTGGCTGTGTCTTGAATGATAATGAAAAATGATATTAAGACATTAGGTACACGCCCGTCAAAATATCGGGATGAAATTACATTATTCTTGGTTATAAACCATATCCGTGCCACATTTCGTTCATTTAGTTTTTGCGTGAAAGCGTAAAAAATATTCATTCATCTATATAAACCTTCACCTCTATTTTATTAGTAGGAAGTAGGGTAGGATAGTAGGGTTTAGTAAATAAGAGGCGATCCCGGTGACGGTAAGAAAGTGGCTTAGACAACCACTTTCTTACCATCCCTGAGGAAAGCGAACAGGGTGTGCGTCTGTCTGCCTTTTTTTTTTTGTTGGAATGGGAAATCATCAAATTACTTCTCCCGCTCTGGACAGAGCGGAAGGGCGTGTCAGACTTTTACTGACTAAAACCCATCCGTGTTTCTTCACTTGCCTGTGCGACGGCCAGGGCCACGGTTTCTTGTTTAACCAACCCGCAACCCTGACCCAGGAGGCATCGGTCTTCGTGGACCCCGTCACGACGTGCTGATATCTCTTTGAGGCGCGCGTGAAACACGACGCGCCGTCGACTCGGGCCTGGTCCTTACCGAGCGGCGAGCTGCCCACTGCTCACTGCCCGCAGGCCCGCAGCTACGGTGGCTGGGAGTTTAGTGTCATCTCCCGACCAGGGCGTCTCCTGCGGCGGCTAGTGGCGTGAGGTCGCTGGGATTCCCGTTGCCTCACGCGCTCCGCCTCCTCCTTTGCCAGCATCACTGCTTCGCAGAAGGAGGTGACGGCCTGCCATGCACTCTCACTCCGGACCATGGCCTGTACCATGGTCGGACGCGAGAGATCGCCGCCGATCGCCGCTACGAGGACACGGCGGTGCTCTACCCAAGCCGGGCAGACCTCCACCGTATGCTCCACCGTGTCCTCAGGGCAATCCACACAATGGTGACACCCTGGCGTTTCCTCCCGCCTTATACGGAACAGGAACCTCCCGAAACAACCGTGTCCGGTGAGGACCTGCGCCAGGCGGAAGGTGAGGGCGCCGTGGCGCCTCTCTAGACACTCCTCAAAGAGGGGACTTACCGCCGCTATTGTGGCGTGCCCAGCGTCTGTCTGCCTGTCATTAGACTGTATTTCATAAACCGTGACAGCTAGACAGTTGAAGTTTTGACAGATTATGTAGGTATTTCTGTTGTCGCTGCGACAACAAATACTAAAAGCAGTTTTTGGTTTGGTGTAGGATCACTGGGCCGCAAAAATAACGGGTCACTTAGAAACACCGCGATATCTCCCAAAGTTATTATATGTACGTAGATTCATAAATATATAGGCAGATAAGTGGCGCTCATTTCAAAAAAGGTTTCGTTTGAACAAGGTATAGCTCAAGGACTAAGAAATTCTGAATTTTGAAAAATTTCAAATTTTGGATTTTTGTAAAAGAATATTTTTTTTAGCTTTTATTTCAAGCCGAACTGTCATCATAAACGGGGTTTTGGTCTGGTCACAGTCACTTGTGCACCAACATGTCATTATATCCTGAAAAATGTACACGAAAAAATCACCATGGTACAAGAAGGAAGGAATCAGGGAAGTAATGCTAGAACAGTAGGCGTATCTGTATCCCCTCTTTGAACCGTATGCAAAGAGTACTCCAGCGATTTCAAGAGACCGGCATGAACATCAGAAGACCAGGAAATGGTAGACCAACGTGCACAACTGTACGAGAAGACCGATTCATGAAGCACTATGTTAAAAAATCGACATCTCACGGCTGTTCAGATCCGAAATAGCCTTCAAGAGGTTCACCACAACAATGAAGTTCTGACATGATCCTGAGGCGACTTTGGGGTAACCTATAGGCCAACAAATGACCCTAAACTGTCAACTAGCTAATTAAAAAACATCGAGTTACCAGGTTTCGATTTGCTTGAAAACACATCTGATGGTCAGATGAATAATGGTCCAGAGTTATGTTTTCCGATGAACCCAGATTTTGTTTACTCACACACGATGGGAGATGAAGGATATATACGCGACAAGGTGAACGTTATCATCAAGCGTGTTTAGAAGGTAAGGTACCTTTCAGTGGAGGGTCAATAATAATATCGACTGAATATCGTCAGAGTTGTACGGAGTTAGTGGTTCAAAATCAAAAAAATCAAAATCAAAGCATTTATTTCAAATAAACCAGTTAAAGGCACTTTTGAATTGTCAGAAGGTCGGTCAGTCAGTAAGGTGAAGGTAAGGGAAGGGGAGGGGAGGGAGTAAGGGAGAAGGTAAAGTGTGGGTAAGGTGGTGGTGGTCAGTGGTATGGAGAAGAACGGGCAAGAAACTCCATGGACACTCTTTTAAATTATCAAGCTATTGATACAAATATTTGATTACATCATTCATGTTGAATTCACACGGTTGATCCGTGTGAGAATGATGCAGAAATATATTGTACGCTGAGAGCGGCCATTATGAAAAACACAAAAAAAAAAACAATTCAGAACTTAAAATACGCCGTGGCAGCAAAGTGATGGCGGCGTCCGTTCACGAACATGACGTATGGATCAGCGGTTCTTTGACAGCTCTCAGATACATAGAGGAGATTTTAAATGAGCATGTTGGTCCTTTCCTGCTGAATCTTCGCGAGCTTTTATGGGACGATCTCCGGAGATGCGTTAAACAACGTTCTTTAGCTGCAGCTACCATAAGGTGTCAAGAAGTGCGCGTAGAAGAATGGCCAAACATAGACCAAAGCCGTATTGGGAATTTGGTTTACAGCATACCACAGCATCTTAATGAAGTTTAATAGTTTAATTAGTTTTTAGTTTATTTCGGGGAGTGTGCGAAGGAATTGCATGATTTAATTCCCCCATCTCCGTTCCACCAGCGGACGACCCGTCGTACGGCTGGTTTCCACCCTTACGTTGTTAACACTACTACGATCCGGACAAAGCGTTTCGCCTCCTCCTTTATACCGCGTACATCAAGGGACTGGAACAACTTACCGGCGGCGGTGTTTCCGTCGGACTACAATTTGAGTGTCTTCAAGGCTAGAGTGAATAGGCTCTTAATAAACTAGTGCGCTTTACCATCAACAATTGCGTCACTGCTTACCATCAGGCAGGATAGCGGTCAAGCGCTGGTTTATAATATGTAAAAAAAAAAAGTGATACGGGCTCGTGGAGGAAATACGAGCTATTAAAATGTCAGAAAAGCTTTCTTTTGCCGATTAACTGTGTTGTTTATTTTTGTTCTCAAAAGTTAGAAGTGTTTTTATTTTTTTAGTATTCAAACAAAATTATTGACTTTACACACATGTTACGTATTTTATTTTAACTATAATCATTTCTTTATCTTTATATATATAATTCTGCTGTACGTGTGTATGTCATTGAACTCCTCCTAAACGGCTTGACCGATTTAAATGATTTTTTCTGTATGCGTTTGAGTGGTGCCTTGAATGGTTTAGATTCACAAATCAGCCCGGCTGATGGCGCTGATTGCTTGAAAAAGCATGTGATCTTGGTAACGTTGTTTCTACATACTTCTCAAACAATTTTGTGCTACCCTGGTACCTAGCACCTCCACAAAGTAGCCAAAACAAAACTTTTTCCATGTATTTTCTATAATTATTATACAACATATTTTTCAAGAACGGCTGAACCGATTTTGTTGAAAATTGCAGCTAAAAAAGTAGCTAAGAAGAACTGGGAGAAGGACAAAGGATACTTTTTATCCCGTTCCCGTGGGAATGAATGAGCTTTAGTGTTTCGACTTCTACAGTTTTGTGCTACCCTGGTACCTTGCACCTCCTCAAAGTAGAGAAAATGAAATTTCTTCTATGTATTTATTGTGATTTAATGATGAAATGTTACAAGCCAATTAATTACAAGGTGAAGGAAATCATCTTAAGGAAACCTGGACTTTAAGTCTGAAATCGCCAACCCGCATTTAGCAAGCGTGGTGATTACGCTCAATTCTTCTCCTTATGAGAGGAGAGCTATGCCCAGCAGGGGGACGATAAAAAGATGGATGATGATGATGAGCTTTCATTGCTTCGACTTCTCCTACACTTTTGTGCTACCCTAATTGCCCTAATTTAAAGAGTAAAAAATATGATCATGTTATATTGTTACCTTTAAGGCGGAACAAAGTTCGCCGGGTCAGCTAGTTTTATATATAAGTCAATCATCTATAACACTAGCGACCACCAACAACTTCGTTCGCGTGGAGTCAGTTATTCTCCGCTCTTATTGGTCGCAGCGTGATGTTATATAGCCTATAGCCTTCCTGGACTAATGGGCTATCCAATGCAAAAAGAATTTTCCAAATCGGACCAGTAGTTTCTGAGATTAGCGCGTTCAAACAAACAAACAAATAAACAAACAAACTCTACAGTTTCTTGGATTAGTGTTGTGTAGGTATACAGTATGTTAACTAACAGAGGGAGTTCCCGTTAACCCGAAATAGTATAGCATACATACATGCTAAAAAAAATATTTCCATTCGAAAACAAAATGTTTTAAAATTTTTTCAATATGAAAATATTCAATAAAAATTTTAAATTGACATGTAAAAGAAACACACTGTACACGCGAACATGAAAGACGGCAACGTCGCAATTTATTTATGAATGACGAGCCGCGTATGCGGCGGCGATCTAAGATCTAATTGATTGATGTGTGTTGGTTGATGTGTGTTGGGCAATGCAACGTTAGGTAGATACTATTCCGCGCTACTATTTTGTTTTAATACAGGGGGTTTCAAATTTATTTTCAATTATAATTTCTTTTTATTCGGATTATTTTATGCTTATTTTTCTATGCTGATATTTTTATTTTAATCTATTAATGATATATATTAACGAGTTTAAGGGAACGCCCTCTGTTATTTAACATATTGTATAAGAAACTATCACACTTTTTATAAGCGACCCAGAATTTTTGAGGCCCAGTAATTGCCTTAGTATGCGAGTTCGACTCCAACCTGATGTATTTATTAATAAGTTATTTAGTTAAGCCCCATTCACATCATTGTTAATATGGTTAGTTTGTGAGGGCCATACTCTTACCTCTTGGTGATACCGGTATGATTTCAACTGGGTCTGAAAATAAAATTAAAATGATTATATTGAGTGTAAAAATCTCTCTATCCTCTCTCCTTTTTACGATATTCTGTGTTCTTAAGCTAATTCAGTGGTCAATGAAAAATATTTTTGGTTTCTAATACAGTCTAAACGACGGGCCAGTTGTTTAGTTGTGTCTAAACTGTGCTGTGTCTGTGTTGTGTGCGTAGGGTCCCGTAGAGGTGTGTCATCATCATCATCATCATCAACCTTTTTATCGTCCCACTGCTGGGTACAGGTCTCCTCTCCTACAGAGAAGGATTGAGCGTAATCACCACGCTTGCTCAATGTGGGTCGGCGATTTCAGACCTAAAGTCCAGGTTTCCTCAAGATGTTTTCCTTCACCTTCAGTCATTGGTGTCCAAGATATACTTAGAAAGTACATATAACTTTAGAAAAGTTACATTGGTACTTGCCTGACCTGGAATCGAACCCGCGCACTCATACTTGAGAGGCTGGTCTTTTAACCACTAGGCCACCACGACATTACATTTATAGAGGTGTGTAATTTACTTTAATTAGTTTGTGTTTTCTTGATTTTATATGTACACCACCCGCCACCCGGCCTTAGTTATGCCCTTTTGTGATCAACTCAAATATGTAAATTGGTTGCATAGTTTGGAAAACAGTCTACCAAGAAAGTCTATTCACTATCTGAAATTCCGAATGAACGGAACCAAGTACGTAATTGTTAAACCACCAGTGTCCTAATTGCGTAATACACTATTATTGGAGGTTCAAGGTTTGACAGCCTCCGTGGCGCAGCGGTAGCGAACGCGGCCGATGCGCAAGGAGGCGCGGGTTCGATCCCCGCACAGTGCAAATATTTGTATGCATGAATATGAATATTTGCACTGGTCTGGTCATGCCTCGGAAAGCACGTTAAGCCGTTGGTCCCGGTTGCCATACGAACATCTAGTGGCAGTCGTTACGGGTTGTTGGAGCCCTCAAAAGTCTAACAATTAGTTTAAGTGCAGTGCTTAGATATCGCTTTCGGGTTGTGGAGGTCAGACGGCAGTCGCTTCACTGAAAATATCGAAGTTTAGCCAAAATCAGCAGTTAGACTGGTAAAGCGGACCCCAGAATCCAAAGCTGAAAAACTACGGATGCGACTGGGATTAACGCTGAGATGATGATGACTATTATTGAAGGTCCAAGTCAGTCTTCTTCTGGCTATCATTTTCCCAAATATCACCAAACATCAACCTTTTATCGTCCCACTGCTGGGCACAGGTTTCCTCTCATACAGAGAAGGATTGAGCGTAATCACCACGCTTGCTCAATGCGGGTTGGCGATTTCAGACTTATAAAGTCCAGGTTTCCTCAAGATGTTTTCCTTCACCTTCAGTCATTGGTGTCCAAGATATACTTAGAAAGTACATATAACTTTAGAAAAGTTACATTGGTACTTGCCTGACCTGGAATCGAACCCGCACACTCATACTTGAGAGGCTGGTGTTTTAACCACTAGGCCACCACGACTACGAATCCCAAATATGTTGGGGTTGAATTCCAGTCTAATCGAATACAGTCAAACACCAATATTTTACATGAAGCGAAAGCCTATCTGACCTCCACCTCCCCCTAACTGGGTAATAAGATACCCCTTGGTAAGATTAATTGTCAGATGTTTGGGCTTCTGAAGATCTGTAACGATAGCCTAGCCTAGAACCTCCCGTTCCTTAAGAGACACGGGAGGTTCTCGCTAAGCTCTTAATGGCTCTTAAAAATCACTCATCCACGAACAATTCAAATCAAAGGTGTGAAAATGACGTCACTACAGATTATTAAAACATCACGTCAGAAAGGAAACCACACAACAACCCAAAACTCTTTCACTTAACTACCCGGGCGTCCACAAAAACGTTTACCGTAATTTAACACCATAGGGTAGGAAATTGCTGGGCTCACTCGGCTGAGGAGAATCCATCCATCTTGTTCCTGACACGTCTATGAGTTATGTGCTCCTGGTCCTGCACGCGGCAATATATTTTTTTTAGACTCATTATTTCATTTGACCTGTCTGGGTTTTTGTTTTGTAATTAACAGTGGTGAATGGGGCTAATTTTGTGTCGGTATTGTTGTATTTGCTTCGGTTAAGATCGTGGCGGTATTATCTGACCGTTCTGAAACAATCTAGCCCGCACAATCTTGAAAACTCGTGTGACGTCACTGCACGCTACACTTTTTAGCGAGCATTGACGTCACCAGCCACCACTCTTGATATTTGATGCCTTTTATATTTGTCAATTTTTATTGATTTGATAAAACTAAATATACGTATCCAATATTTTTCCATAATCTGAATGACGGACTAAATAGAATATATTTTTTTACCCAGGAAACATCCCTATTATGTAATACATTGTCAAGTTTAATCTGAATCATTTTGAGGAACATCGCTCCATATCTTCGAATAATTTGTCCGCTCAATAATAAATTTCACGAGTCAAAGCTATTGTCAATGATAGCGTTACGTAATTGCGCCACCAAGTGAAATGAGCTTTGAGTGTGTTCTCAATATTGACAATCTCTAACACCAGGCGATCGAATCTGTTAAAAGCTCAGCATAAAAAGTTATGTAAAGTAAGCTCAGAATGAGCTTAGCATTAGTTAAAATGAGAGCTTACTCTACACTTGGTTTCATGGTGAGTTGGTTACAGAATCACACTTTTGATGGAATCGCAGCTCATTTCATATCAGAATCGATCGGCTTTTAAACAAAGTGGTGATGACAATACGACAACAAATTAAACATCGTGTACCTCAACACATTCTCAGTCTACTCATAAAAAATCATATAAATATATCCATTAGTTTAGTCACAGGAAATTATTTTTCATTTTTCACATTTTCTACATGATGTACAACATGTTGATAAGGTAGCGCTAACAGGTTGATGACCGCCGCATTCAATGGCGCGAAAAAAGTCGATACAGGATCGCGCTTTCGCCGATCGGAGGTTAGTGAACCAATATTTAAAAGGATGATTCCGTTTGCAATTTTATGCGATTTAGTTTGTTCGTAATTATAATTGTTTTTTTATTTTATGTTAGGTTTTTTCTGTGGTTCACGATTATTCCTATGAACCAGCATTGTCCGTGTTTTTTGTTGTCGTATTATCAGCACCACTCTGTATATAGCTATTTTTGGAAGTCGATATTGTATTATAATTATTTAAAGGCATACATTATGCCTTACTACTATGCCACCACTGTTCTGGGCTGCGCTGGTATTACGTTATCAAAACTAAATTTAATACGGTAAACAGCTCAAATTGTATTAGTAACTCTGTGTACCCGCATCCGACCGCAATGGCCCGACAAAATTAAATGATTGATTACCCAAACTACCCTGTACAGGACATGTAACGTTCTTATTATTTTTAGAGGATTTACTAAAATCCTTGTTTGTACAAAAACCCCTTTAATGTAGCGTCGACTCTTATCCATTTTGAGGACACTCTCGAAGTTATATTTAGTTTGGGTAAATTGTGTTTTGAAGATAATTTACTTTACGTAACAGTTATATATTTTTTGTGGGTTTGTTTACCCATTTTGTTGTATTTTTCAACTAGGTCAGTTTAAGGAGACCCTGATAGGTACTTGGCATGATATTGATATACTGTCACTTGCCCACCCTTTAAAATTTATAAATTTATTTATGTCTGTAATTCATATGGAGTACATAATAAAGAGTACATAATATTTTCTTTATTTATGTATTTATTTTTTGTCACTCTTCATAAAATAAACTTAGTAGATATATGTATATGTCAAAGAATTTTTCATGAAAAAGGAGTGGGTTGCAATGATAGTTTACCCGCATCTCCAATGAATTCGGATTTACCCATACTGTCCCTTCTTGCCCAGCCTACCTTATCAAGCCACCTGGCTTAATATCAAACATATATTAAGTCGGGTGGCTTAATTTGGTAGGTATATCGAGTTTAATGAGCACTGTGCCTACCTAGATTTCTACTAACAAAGTGCCGTACAACAAGAGAAATTCTTTATTAACCAGTTGTCAATGTGCTATGCTTTTTTTGTAGTCAAAATATAGATAGGTACATGCAGTCAAAATCGCAATAGGGTTAGTGTTGAAGATCTCCTCTGATTTTGATATTTATCGGTGGTGGGCCATGTAGAAGGAGCGCAACGATGCCACCGTGCTTCCGCATATCCGAGCGGGGAGAGGGGCCACTCGCTGTCGAACTGGCAAGCTAGCAAGTCATGGCCGCGATTGTCTATCGGTCAAGGGAAATGTAATTAGTTTTAAGTATTTAAAGTCACGACAGCCTCGGTGGCGTAGCGGTAGTGAACGCGGCCGCTGCGCAAGGAGGCGCGGGTTCGATCTCCGCGCAGTGTTACTATCGAAGCGGAAAGTGCGAATATGAATATTTGCACTGGTCTGGTCGTGCCTCGGAAAGCACGTTAAGCCGTTGGTCCCGGTTGCCATACGAACATCTAGTTGCAGTCGTTACGGGTTGTTGGAGCCCTCAAATATCCAACAATTGGTCTAACTGCAATGCTTCGATATCGCCTTCGGGTTGTGGAGGTCAGACGGCAGTCGCTTTACGGAAAATGTCGAAGTTTAGCCAAAATCAGCAGTTAGACTGGTAAAGCGGACCCCAGACTCCAAAGCTGAAAAAGCTATGGATGCAACTGGGATTAACGCTGAGATGATGATGATGATGATGATTTAAAGTAACCCCCAGGGGAATTACGGCCTCAAATTCTAAATTAATATAATCAGTGAGTCTGCCGGTGAAGTGTTTCGACGTGCGTCTTCTCGTTATCGGGTCTGGCGGTCTACGAACTTCGCATCTAAAGGTTGGAGCTAAGTGGTCGTCGCCTTTAGTACCTTAATCAGAGAGATATACTTCGGAGGGGAATCCTATCAGATATTCGCTTATGAATTTCTAATATATCGATATCCAAAATACAGTCCACTTATTAAGCAAGTGGGATTACTGATCACTTGTACACGTCATATGTTTTTTTATTTTATCTCTAGATGAAGCCGGCATTTCCTAACTGACTACCAGCCGAAACAAACTCAAGGATCATTGTCTTTTTTCAAGTGCGGACATTAAAAATGAAATGTTTATAATAATGCCCGTGATTTAAAAAAAAAAAAAAAAAACAATGTTTAAAATGTCATAATTCTAGCATAATTACGCACATTGCTTAATAACAATGCTTAGCAGTAGGCCTAGTATGAGTTTTCATTACGAAACTCGATCGTCGATATCGAGCGCTTTTGGCGCTCTCATTGGTTAAGAGTTTTTATAATCTTGAAGAGGGCCAATTGATGAGTCAAATGCGCTCGATATCGACGATCGAGTTTCGTAATGAAAATACTAGGCCTACTGAGCGAATGCGAGGTACTCAATCCCAAGCTTTGTGTGTGCGAGTGACTGCCAGTAGTGTGAACTTGCATGAATTTAGTCGAATGTTTTGAACCCTTGAGTTTTGATACAGATGACCAGCAATATAGGCTACTTTAGTTAAATGTATTGAACAATACAGCACAGCCTTGGGTAGAGCTAGTACCTAGACCTTTGTCCAGTAGGCAGACTGGAATAATCGTTGTTGATTAATGATAGGGTTGTCAATAATCGTAGTTGATTAATTGATAGCCCGTCGTTGAAATAAAGGAACATATTTTATATGGCAAATACACAGGAAATATTATATTCAGTATAAAAGGGAGTAATTAAAACTAAGTGAAATGTTAAGGTAGTGGTTGCAGTAGCCTGAAAATCAGATAACAGGGGATCAAGTTACCTAGTAACAAGGCTGGGGATATGGTCAGATATGTCAGATAAAAATGCAAATGGCATACAAGAAGACTCACCAAAAATTTGGAATGTACGAAGGTTCTGCATAGTGCATTGTATAATAAATTACCTAATGACATTAAAAAAGCAAAGGCCATAGCAATTTTTGAATAGCTATTAATATTACCTAAAAATCATCAAATTACGTATCCATTTCCAGTTACGAGTGCTCCGTGTATACTGTTAGCAATTATCCTAACACTTTTTGAATATTTCTTTTGTATAACGTCTTTTGTTTAAAACATTTTATAAGTTTTAAAAAATCTCATGTTTATTTTTATTTATTTTTTTATACTTTACCCCATACTAGGAATTTCTCCTATATTCCACAATATATATATTGTATTGTGGGGTATATGTGATTTGGTACATATAAAATCACATATACAAACAGCGTGACCCCGACAAGTAGTTGTAAGTATCATCATCAACCTTTTCACCGTCCCACTGCTGGGTACAGGTCTCCTCTCATACAGAGAAAAATTTCTTTGTGTATTTCTAAGTATGTAATACGGTAATACAAATATTGGTTCCGTGAGAAAATCGAATCCGTCGACATAGTGCAGCAGTCAATCGTTTATCCACTACGTCAACCGTGCCGTCATTGTCATGTAAGTGAATTATGTAATTACTAGCTTTCCGCCCGCGGCTTCGCCCGCGTAAATTTTGGTTATATCGCGCTTTTTAGATTTCCCTCGGGAATATTAAATTTTTCCGGGATAACAGGTAGCCTATGTTTTTTCTCAGGGTCCAAAGATTGTCTGTGCCAAATTTCATCAAAATCGGTTGAGAGGTTTAGGCGGGAAAGCGTAACAGACAGACAGACAGACAGAGTTACTTTCACATTTATAATATTAGTATGGATAATGCGTATGTGAAAAAAATATCTTAAATCTCAGAATCTCTGGAAGCCGAATCCAATACAGTTGTAAAATATAGACGGATGATTGACTGATAAATACGGGCGGTTCGTCACAAAAAGTCCGGTCATTGTGGAAAGCCTTGGGGGAGGCCTTTGTCCAGCAGTGGACCTCTATAGGCAGAAAAAGAAGTCACAAAAATATGATTGGATTTTATCCGACGCTAACATAGGTATGAGTTGATTAAAATTAAAAAAAAATGTAACAGTAAAATTACTAAGCAAAAACCTTTTTATATGATTGGATTTTATCCGACGCTAACATAGGTATGAGTTGATTAAAATTAAAAAAAAATGTAACAGTAAAATTACTAAGCAAAAATCGTTTTGGTCGAGAAGTTTTAAAACGAGCCGAAATATTTGGATAAATTCCACGCTGAGCCCGATTTCGACATGTTCCCTTGTCGTCCTTATCCCCAAAATAGCATTGCGGGTACACTCAATGTCGTTTCAATGAACATTTATGGCCACAAAAATGTGGCTTTGATTTGTTGCGTTTTCATATTACAAAATACGCGTACTTGTAATTTTTAGTCCGGAAGCACGCACTCTACCGTAGCTAGCTTAAGAGGGATTTCCTCTTTGCACGTCCAAAAACACAAACCGATATAATATTTGGCAAATTGCTATTCGCTCCTTGAACTTAAATATATTTTTTTTTATAATAGGCCATTTAACAGTATCAATATTTTTGTGATTATTTGCTTTAATTGCAAAAAATGAGGGTTCTTTATGTCATTTACATGAGTTTTAGTAAAAATAATAACAAGTAATATATCCAAAAACACAAAAATATGTTTGACTTTTTGTATCTCGCGCCACATATTGTGAAACGATCCGGATTGGCTAATGTCACAATGACGTCATACGCGCATCAGCACTTGTTGTTGTTCTGTGTTCTCAGGTGTTTTATCGATGTATTTGTACAACCCGGTACAGCACACCACTTATAAACTATTTTATTAGATAAACAACAACAAATAACAGTTAAATACAAACACCACTGCGGGACCCAAAATCGTTTATAATATGCTTGTGGCGTTACTTACAAGGCGCGACGCCACATTGCTGTATAAAGCGTTTCGGCGGCTTATTTGAATTTTGAATTTTTATTTGCATGTTTCTTACGAAATACGTATTTAAAATTAAAAAAAAAATACTTTCGGTGAACTTCTTAACCGCAACCAAGTAATTCAAGATAGAAATTATAAATCTGTCAAATAGTCTATTATAACCTAGTGCTTGGTAAGCAGTGATGCAATCATTGATGGTAAAGCACGCTAGTTTATTAAGAACCTATTCACTCTAACCTTGAATACACTTAAATGATAGTCCAAATTGTTCCAGTCCCTCGATGTACGCGGTATAAAAGACGAGGCGAAACGTCCGGATCGTAGTGCTGTAAACAACTTAAGGGGAGATACTCGCCGTACGACGGGTCATCCGATGATGGAATGGAGATGGGGGAATCAATTCATGCAATTCCCTCGCATACTTTCCAAAATGCATCCTATAGAACACCGATTAGCTGGCTACTCTTGGGCTGTGCTTCAGCCCTTGAACATTTTATCTGAATAAACATACCATAAAAATAATCTCGTTTTATGGGAGGTGGGCATTAACTTCAGAACGCCATTTGCCATAATCTTTACATACATATTTCCTCGTTTACGACGTTTTTATATCTGTGAAAAAACTCTCTCACTGTGAATCCTTAGATGGACTGCGCTTGAAGTAGTTGGGATTTCAACTAATGCTCGGAATTTAGACAGCACGGTATGCGTAGTGGTTAAATGTTTGACTGCGGCGCTGCGTTTCGTGCGCGTCTCACGTAAAAATATCTGTATGTCCAAGTAGTTGTTCTGGGTCTGGTTGTTTGTGTATGTGAGTTTATTTGTTGCAAACACAGCCACGATTCAGGACAAACTCCTCATGGCAACGTTAAAAAATAGCTTAAAAAGAAAAAAAATCATATGATGATTAATGTATAAATACGTATAAATCAATGATATAAATACGGGCGCGAGGTGCGAGGTGGGAGACTTGTCCGGTGAAGGCCAGCCCGCGCCGCAGTTGAGCCAGCTAGTACTAGGAAACGCCGCGGTCATCAAACCGAAATAAAAATAGAATTTCGATCCAGCCGTCCCTTGCTGTTCTTCTAGCGATACCCTAAGCCGAGGTTCCTACCCCACAGGGGGTGCCCTTAGCATGTAGTCGCTTAGTTTTTAGTAGCCCTGGCTGGAGGCTTTAAATTCACTTAAGGCAGCCACAGGATAGTCCGGTTAAGTAGTCCCGACCTCTCAAGGTAAACTACGAGATGCCATAAGTATAAAAAAAAAAACGATGTGGGAGCATTACCAAACGGATCTCCTAGCCAGCCAGACGTGAAGCACGACTATTACGAAACAGTACTTATGACTATAGTGGTTTTATTACACCAAATGCTTACCTCTTTTATGTTTTGAAAAATATTGTCCCATCCTAGAAATTGCTCCTGAAGTGTGGGTGCGATTACAAACATAGAAACTCATATAGACGAACAGCCAGACAACAATGTGTTTGCTCAACAACGGGAACAACGCAATGAATGTTGTTGAACTGTCAAAATGAAGGCTATTCCTATTGTAAGTGTCATAGAAATTATCTATCTTATCTATGACTAGCGGCCCCAGCGACTTCGTTCGCGTGGTGTTAGTTATGCTCCGCTCCTATTGGTCGCAGCGTAATATTATACAGCCTAAAGCTTTTCTGGGTTAATGGGCTATCCAACGCAAAAATAATTTTTCAAATCGGACCAGTACGTCCTGAGATTAGCGTGTTCAAACAAACAAACAAACTCTTCGGCTTTATATATTACTATAGATATGTCTTTACCCCGCGCTTCAGTTAATTCTTCTGCTTTCTTTATCTTAATTAAACAATGGGTCTACAGATTGAAGTTATCATGTCAATAGTTTCAAAGTACGCTAGGCAGATGTTATCAGTTTCCCTTTCAATCCAAGTTATTATAAAGTTAGATGAGGGATCTTATCATGTCGATATTATAAGTTCGTCTCTTATTTCCTTTGAAATTTTCAGAAATTCCAGTTTATTCATGTGAGTAGGTTAACTTTATCATTAGTGACTGTTGTACTTACGTGATATGCATATGTATAAGTGTAAATGTTTTGCTTGCCAAATGGTTTAAAACGATGGCCATGAAAAATTTCCTGCATTCCAATTTTTCTTTAATACTTTTTAAGCCAATTCCCAGTTAGTTATTAGTATCACGACTGGACCCTTTTCTCTTTCAAAATAATATTGGCTACAGTTAAAGTAAGTTTATTCAAATCAAATCAAATCAAAATTATTTATTTCAAATTAACCAACAGTTGGTGCTTTTGAATAGTCAATGTCGGTCAGTCCAAGAAAAGTGAAGCTAAATTGTACGTTCCAAAGCGTAGATCTCTATGGAGAAGAACGTCCATGGACACTTTTTTAAAATCATAATATGGATTACATGTCTTCGTTACATATTTCTATTGCTTCTATCATGTGAGCACAATGTATAATTATAAAAAATAAAGAAAAGATAGAAAATTAATCAAGCCCACTGGCAGCTAAGAGATGACCAGTCTCCACTGACGGCCCCCGTTCACGAGCATGACGCGCGCATCAGCCCCACTTAGCTCAACCATTTTGAAGGGAACCAAATGACCCAACAACACGCGCCACCATCAGCAAGACATGTGAGTGAGCATGACAAACTCTCAACTGCCATGCTCGTAATGTCAAACAAGTTATTTTTTTTTTTTTATTTTTTTTTTATTTTATAGTTAGCTAAAACGGTACAAAACCAATTACATTAACTAACATAGAGACAAACAAATACATTAATTAACTTAAAAACTACCACTAAAACTAACATGGAATAGTGGACTCTCTCGCATACTTTCTTTCACAGAAGACCAAACATACACGCATAAGTTTCTTCCATTCATCCGCAAACACATCACATTCAGGGTTGGCCATCAGAAGGGCATTCAGCACTTTTAGGGTACGACAGACCGGGGATTCAGCTCTGGCTACCGTTTTTGCGGGGAGTTGGGCAAAAAGATTGTGCCTGCGGCTTTGACGATGTCCGACATATTTGTCAGGCACAAATAGTCGGCAGAAAAAACCATGGAGCTCTGGGCAGTCTATACGTCCCCGTAATGTCTTACAAGCTACGGTAAGCTGGTCAAAGCCTCTTCTCACTTCCAAAGAGTTAAATCCCAACATCCCTAAGAGATAGTTGGTGGGGTACATAAAGGGGAAA
The DNA here is from genome assembly GCA_017933935.1 of Sesamia nonagrioides. NCBI lineage: Eukaryota > Metazoa > Arthropoda > Insecta > Lepidoptera > Noctuidae > Sesamia > Sesamia nonagrioides. Next base: position 320,131 of record JADWQK010001076.1, on the reverse strand, counting down.
AAATGGTATAACCTCTGGAAGAGGTATCTAAGGAAAATTTTCTGTTACTTTTTCCAGCATTAGTGTTTGGGTTGCGTTATAGGGGTGCCAGATACAGGCACTAGATTCGAGTTTGCTTCGAACAAGAGAAGTGTACAACAACTTAACGACATTAGGTTTACGAAAGTCACGTACATTTCGCAAAACAAATCCCAAGCGCCTGAAAGATTCCCTTGCAAGAGTAGAAACGTGGTCCCCAAAAGTCAAACAGCGGTCGAAAGTTACTCCTAAATCTTTGATTTTGGTAACACGAGTAATTACTTCACTACCCAAAGTATAGTTATAATGAACTGGCCGCAATCCCCTGCCGTAAGTCATGATGTAGCACTTACTAGTATTAAAAAGTAACTTGTTCGCAATACTCCACTCATAGATGGCATCAATGTCCCTTTGTAGAAGTTTGCAGTCTTCGTCAGTTCGGATTTGTGCGACTAGCTTAAGGTCGTCGGCATATAGCAGGCATTTGGCACTCTTAACGTTAGTTATAAGGTCATTAATCATAATTAGAAAAAGAAGCGGGCCCAGCACAGATCCCTGACTTACTCCCGAGGGTGTATTATAAGGCTTGGACTCGAAACAGCCATGTCTTACAAACTGCTTGCGATCACGCAGGTAGTCTGACAAAAAGTTAAGGAGACCGGAAGAGAAGCCGATGTTTCCCAGCTTATTTAAAAGCACATCATTATCCACTCTGTCGAACGCTTTCCGAAAATCAAAATACAGAGCGTCAACCTGCCCACCTATGTCCAAGACACGGGATATGTATTCTACGTGAATCAATAAATTCGAATTTACAGAGCGACCCGGTCGAAAATCGTGTTGGGCATCGGATAAAGTCATATTTACGCTTTTGTAAATGAAGGCATGGAGTATATACTCGAAGACCTTGACAATGGTTGGTAGGATAGCGATAGGTCTGTGTTCCTCTACTAACGTTTTATCTTTGGTTTTAGGGATAGGAATGACCCGCGAAGTCTTTAACTGCTCAGGATATACACCGGACTGAAGGGCTAGGTTAAACACATGACATAGAGGGGCCGCCAAGATGTCCTGACATCCTTTAAGGACAAAAGCGGGAATGTTGTCAGGGCCCACCGAGCTACAGGGTTTGAGTTTAGCAATCGCCTCAATTACGTCCCGTGGGGTTAAAACGGGAAGAGAAATGCTATCTCCCTCACTACTGGCATCAAATTTCGTAGGATCCAATTCAGGTGTGTCAAGTAAAAACACGCTAGAAAAATACTGAGCAAATGCCTCAGCCGCTTTGATACCCGAACAAGTCCGACCATTGTATACCATGTTAGGTTCAAAGCCGCCCTTTGATCGCAGGCTTGAAATATGTTGCCAGAACTGTCGGGGTCTTTTTCTTATATTATTTTCTAGTGTATTGCAAAATAATCTGTAAGCGTCTCGAGTTCTTACTTTAAGATCTTGCCGCAGAGCACTGAACTCTGCGTATATGAGATCACAGCGTGAAACTTTAAATTTATGATGTAGTTTGATTTTGCGCTGCGTATCGTTTATAATGTCCTTGTTAAACCAAACTGGATACCGTCTATTTCCCGCAGTCATTCTTTTCTTCTTAGGAATGGAAGAGTCAAATAATTCATAAATTATTCGGTAAAACTCACCAGCAGCTGAGGCTGCGTCATTGCACTGAAGAACGTCTTGCCATGGAGCAGAACGAATTAGATTGCTGAGATGTGCATAGTCTCCTTTTTCAAAATTCCAGTCCCTTCTACGATCAATGTTGCTGGGGTCCAGTTTCTCACTCTCCCAGTGCGATGCGATGGTGATCGTAATATCTAACGGGGGGTGATACAAGTCGATTGGAACCAGCTCTGTACCTTTGACATGTTCGCAGTTTACTTCGGTGCCCTCCCGAACCAACACTACATCTAACTTACTCCCACGCATATTCACCACTTCATTCATCTCAGTCAGACTACAAAAGCTTAAAAAATAACAGTAATAATTATTAACATTCACAGACGCACTTCTTAAGTTCAGGTCGCCTAAAATTATTATGGTTCCGTTCAAATTGGAGATGATACTCTCAACTTTACAGAACCACGTCATGTATTCATCGTCCGTTGCTGTGGGCTTTATGTAGACAACACAAACAGATGTGTTAGAGCCGTAGGTTGAAATTGTAGCCCATAAATCTTCGCCACGGTCGGTCTCGAAATCATGCCTTCTTTTCAAAGTAACGCCCTGCCGCACAGCAAGCAATACGCCGCCACCCAGTGTTACTCTGTCTCTACGCAGAATTCTCCAATCGCCGGTTGTTATTTCAGAGTCCTCAACTGAGGAGTCCAAATTTGTCTCCGTTACGGCTATTACATCATGCTCTGAGAGTAACAGGCTTGATCTCCATGTAGGTAGTTTGGTTTTAAGCCCACGCACATTCTGGTATAACAAACGCAGATATACATTGCGATCAGTAGAGGCAGGTAAGGCAGGAACGGTCAAACGCTCACGGAGTCTCGTTACTTTGGGCACGAAAATTACGGCGCCATGGTTTCACGCAAATATCTTCTGCCCAGTTTTGAGCTGCCATTACGCTTTCAGCTAATCTCGAAGGCACACCCAACTTGATGGAGGAGTATCTTCCGCGGGATTTTAACGTTTCCACCGTGCATACATTAGTGCCACAGATAGTAATTAAGTGGTCACGTACCTGTCTATCAGAAGTGCCCTGCTTCACGTAAAAAAGGTGAAGGTATCTCCATCTTTCGGATGCCTCTAAATTAGTGGTGCCAGGTGCCGCAGTCCCACGAAGAACATTGCCGAACGAACGCCGGGAACGCCTGTGTCCAACCTCTGTCCACCCCTCGGTCAATTGCGCATCCAAGTCCCTGAGACCCGTTGTACCGCTTGCTGTAGTAGCAGTCGTCGGCAGGGAGACACGGGCCCTGGGAGCAGGACGGGTTCCTGATGTTACTGGTTCATCTTGGTGGTGTATATCCCGCAGTTCTTTCTCCCGAAATTCTCCATGCTCAGCTTCTGGGGCTAACAATAGGAGATCACCCACTTTCTCAATATGGTTAGGTGGGGCGGTTAGCAGCTGGGATGGTACCGAGCGTGACTGGAGATCTTCCTTACGAGTCTCCTGATGACGTTTCTCCGGATCCTTCCCCTAACCTTTTTTTGAGCATTAGTCGACCTAATATTGACTTCCAGGTCTTTGTTAGTTTTTTGAATGGCGGCACACTGTATTTTGACGTCAGAGACATCCTTAAGCAGGGTGGACAACATTAAATCATGTTCAGCCTTCCATGTAGATAGCTTAAGATCGTATTCGGTCCTCCATTTAGTCAACATCTGCATTAGTTCATTTTTCCATTCCTGCATGCATGCACAGGACGGGGCCTTCACTGAGTTGTTGGGCGAGTCGTCGATACGCGGCCGCTTACCTCTAACGGTCACATTCACATTTATATATATAAAAAAAAATAAAACATAGTCCATGGTGCCTCACATTCACAAACTTGGAAACTGCTTTTACATTATACAATACTATATTATTTGCAAAATCATGGCAGCAAAATCCCGTGCACAATTGAAATAAACAAATAAAAATAAAAAAGGAATATTTGGAAAACAACAAAAAGGGGGAATGTATTCCCTTTTAGCCGTGGTAAGTTTCAACGTGCATAGCCCAAAGCCATTAATTAACTAGCTTAATGCATATTAATTTTCATCTGAATTGCTCCATTTAATAACATCGAATCCGCCAATTTTAGCTCCAATAATACTTCCAATTTTATCATAAAAGCGCTTATAAATTAACCCGAACGTGCATCGAATTTTGCTGTTATGCAACCAATTTTCGCATCAGAAAATTTAGACACGACACGACCCAATGTACAGACGCCATTATTATTATTTTTATTTCAAAATTTAGAGGAAAAGTATACCTATGCTTCTAATATTCTTCTTTTTTGTTAAAAATTGATCACGCTTGTCTAATAATCATATGAACATCACGGTAAAAATGGGTTATGTTTCGCGATTTTGAAGTATCGTATTTATTTTATTAATTAAGTTTCGGAAAAAATCAAATGATAGGAGCACGTATAATCACGGTGTAAAAAAATTGCTCCAAAGGCATTATCCATGAAGAAAACAGCGGAATAAGTTTGTATAGAGAAAGCACCACTAGAGTTCCCTCTTAAACCTTTGTAGCGGTACCTACAACGCTACACGCGAACAAAGCGTCATACTGACGTCACGCGAATCCTGCATCTCGCAAGCAGTTTTCTGTGCAACTAGCACGCATATATTTACCTAAGTTCACGACATCAACGGCCGGCAAGTGTCCGTCAGACTATAGTAGTCTAGTCGGAGGATCCTCCCATTTTCTATAGGGGATGAGGGAACATTACATGCTGTATCTCACACCTCTACAATTTAATGCTTTAGAGATGAAGTTGAAAATCCATGAAAAGAATTAGACTGAAGATTGTAGTAGCTTAATATAAAGACAGCATCCGTGACGTAACGGTAGCGAATGCGGCCGCTGCGCAAGGAAGCGCGGTTTCGATTCCCGCGCAGTGCAAATATTTGTATGTATGAATATGAATATTTGCACTGGTCTGACCGTGCCTCAGAAATCACGTTAAGCCGTTGATCCCGGATGCCATACGAACATCTGATGGCAGTCGTTACGGGTTGTTGAAGCCCTCAAAAGTTCAACAATTGGTCTAACTGCAATGCTTAGATATCGCCTTCGTGTTGTGGGGGTCAGACGGCAGTTGCTTCACGGAAAATATCGAAGTTTAGCCAAAAATTAGTAGTTAGACTGGTAAAGCGGATGCCAGACTCCAACGCTGAAAAAGCTTTGGATGCGATTGGGATTAACGCTGAGATGATGATGAATCTAGAATCATCATCATCTCAGCGTTATTCCCAGTCGCACAACACCACAAAGCTTTGTTTAGTTTTGCAATGTTGGAAAACACACGTTCTTCTAATCCGCTACACCCACATAACTACTGTGTTCTTTGAAACGATAAATAATAAAAAATATTATTAAAAATATTATTGTATAAATAATATTTACACTAAGGGTCCAAAGTGGAGTTTCACTTTTAGTTTATTGTTATTGCAATAAAGTGGTAATGCACTTTTGACTTTACCTGTACGTGGGTGAACATATAACTCTTTCTTCTAAACAGGTTCAAATCCAGACTCCAGTCGAGCTGTTCTGTAAATATCTCATAATGTAAACCTGTCAATAGGGTCCATCCCTAACATCGGGTGAAATGAACAGCTAACTTTACCAAAGTTATCTTTATGATAATTTTATCGTTTACTGATTTATCGTTGGTATGGAAGAGGCCTTGCAATGAAAACGCATGTCTAAACATTATTTCTAGCAATATATAACGTTGAATAGCTGAAAATTTGTATTTTGTATTTAAAAAGGTTTAGGAACTTTTCATATCAGCACAATATACTGAAAATAATATCGTGAAACTCCTACGAAATAGGTCCAAAAACTTCAATCAATAAAATTGCTATGAACTTTTATCTAGGCGTCGTATTATGGTGTCAGCGACGATTTTTTGTTTGATTTTTTGATTGATTGATAATTGTGTTTTTCACTTGTGATTTTGCGCTAAGGTACTTGATGTAAATATGTATAAATAGGTAATTGCTTCCATCTCTTTTCAACTGTCTACCTAGCAAGAATAAACGGACAGAAGAGTTTTAGTAACAAGGTCCAGTTACCTATTAAAGTTTGAGTACGGAATCTGAAAATTGCTGTTCACCTGTAAACCGAACCCTTGACCCGTTCACGTCCGCACCTATTCGCATTTGCGACTTTTGATCCACGAGCCAGTCTATTAAACTTCCTTACCTCATACACAGTATAGATAAAGTTAATCGTTAATGTCTTGTAAACATCGGTAAGCCTTGCGGAAACCAAGCTCTTTGACTTTGTATCCACATCGATCCTTTCAGTATATAACAAAGTAAAGCTTTTCAGATAATCGGAATTCAATGGGCTTAAAAAGGTATTTTATTTGATCTAATGTGAACCTTTTCCTTTCAAATCGGCGAAGTTTCTAAAAATAATCAGATATCTCAACTGTTGATGGTACAGCGAGAAGTTTGGCGTTACCTTTGAAAGAAGTTTTGCACTGCCACATTCATGGCGTACCTACCTTCTGGCCATGGGGCAAGTCAGGCCTAGGGGGGCAGGTAAAATTTTTAGAGTCAATAAGCGATCGACTGCTGCGCTGCGTGTGGCGATTTCCATTGCTGCACAGAACAAATAATTGTATGACCTACAGACTTAGACTAATCCTACAGGTAGTTTCGGGTTTGACTGTTTGTGTATGTGTATGTGAGTTTAAATTTAAACAGGCGTTTCGGGCGCCTAAGAGCTACGTCGGGCGACTTCAGGTTGCTGCGGCAGCTGTAAGCGTGGCTAAGGACGCCAAGCCTGTCTTCGGGTGGCTCGGACAATGAGAACTAAATCCCAATTCACCATTATAAAAACACAACGCACAACGGTTTTCCGAACTATTCTGAGGCTAACCAAAATCAGCTACGGTGATGACAGCTCAGGCTGCTCTCAGGCGCTTGAAGCAGTCCGAAGTCGCCGTAAGGCGAATGAGCCGCATCGATGCTCACCAATTATCGAGACTTGTGATTATGAGTTGATTTGTCACATTATCCGTTGAATCCTATGATTGGCCTCGATCCCCTTAATCAAAAACTTTTGCAAATAGTCTCATCGCAATAAACTAATAGACACATGCCTTGCTTTTTTAAAATTAAGTATAATAATAAAAAAAACGATTGCAATGCTAATGCACACGTGAATTTAAAGAATGTACAAAAATACCCAAAACACAACTACGAGAAAAAACGTCAACTATAAAATGAACACAATAAAAATAGATAACAAAAGTACATAGGTTTTCGTATAACTGGTATGACGTAACAATTTGAAACTTCTAACAATATTTCGTTGGCAAAATACGGCGGTTTATGAGGGAAAAGATAAACATACAGACCCTAGTAAATCTTATGCCTCTGCCTTAGTTGGATAGATAGCTAAGCTGAAATTGTCATGTCATTTTTACCCTGAGCCGATTTAAAATTTCTTTGTGTATACACAAGCCAATATTGCTGCCCATTCGTCTGTTATCAATCCCTCCCTGCCCACTTCTCGCCTCACACACGAAGCTTTTATCACAAACATTTTCACTTTATTTGCTAGAGCTGCATCGATGTCGATAGTGCTCATTGTGAGTGTTAACGATGTTGGAGATGTAAACTTCGCCAATATCAAACCAAAGAGGATTGTAATCAGATATTTTTATAATTCTGTATATTGTCTGTGTGTGTCACTGACTTCTCGTGGTCATGTGAACGATGGTGTCGTCTAATAAATAAATTCATTAAAACATCTCCTGGGTAATTACTTTTTTTCCATCATAACCCAACAGGTTATGGGCCCAGGACGTTAGTCTCGCGTCGAAATTATTATTTTCGCGTGTTTTGGTGGAAATAAGTATTATTTCAAAATTTCACGTCAGTTACGTTTTTCAACAAAATGGCTTCAGGGGTTTCAGGATCTTCAGTGGGCATTCCAATAGACAAATTAAAAGGGATGGAGGATTATAATAATTGGAAATTTATTATGAAGATGATCCTAATACACGAAGACCTGTACGAAACCATTGAATCGGAAGATTGCAAAGATGAACGTAAGAAACAAAAGGCACTCGCGAAAATTTGTCTGTCTGTTGGACCGTCTGCTTTGCAGCATGTGCGCAACGCTAAAACTGCTTATGAAGCTTGGACATGTTTGCAAAAAGCTTATGAAGATAGGGGCCTATGCAGAAGACTAGGGTTGCTGAGATCGCTTTTTGGGGTGAAATTGAAGGAGATGGAAGGCATGCAAGCGTACATAACGAGAGTCACAGAGTTAGCACAACAATTGGCTGATATTGGTTCACCTTTAGATGATGAGTTTGTTGCTGTCATTTTATTAAGTGGGCTAACAAGCGATTTTGACCCACTAATAATGGCTCTAGAAAATTCTGACAGTAAGTTGACCATTGAAGTCGTGAAGTCTAAACTGATGCTGGAACAGTTGCGTAGGGATGACAAAGACGTACCAGATGTGAGCGCATTGGCTACAAAGAAAGTGTACAAGTGCTTCAGATGCAAGAAGGCAGGCCATATGAAAAAGGATTGTCCCATGAAGGGTTCATATTCTGTTGGAAAAGATAAGCCGAAGAAGGATAGCAGTACTCTTTTGACAGCATTGTCAGTGTATCCAAAACGTCAAATTTGGTATGTTGATTCCGGTTGTACAAACCATATGTGTAACAGCAAGGATCAGATGATGGACTTTGAGCGATCCAGGTCTACAGAGGTGAATGTGGCTAACGGAGAGAGCATATTTATGGAAGGAAAAGGCAGAGTTTGTGTAAATTTAAAGAAATTAGGTTACAAAACAATAAGTAATGTGTATTATGTTCCTGCATTATCTACCAATTTGCTATCTGTAAGTGAATTGTCTAGAAAGGGATATAGGGTAATATTTACTTCTACAGAATGTAGGATTTTGGATGGAGGTAGGGTTGTAGCTACTGCTACATGTAACAACGGCCTATACGAATTGGATTGTTACAAAGCAGGCAAGCGACAGTCAGAGAGGGCCATGACTTCTTTCTGTGTGGATGGGGAACCGGATGCTGGCTTACAAGGTGGTCTTGAGGCGGCATGGGGCATCGGACATAAAGTAAGTCAGGAGATTTGGCATCGGAGACTGGCACATCTCAACTCCAGAAGTATGAACCTAATGAAGAATGGATTAGTCACAGGTATGGATTATGATGTTTCTACTTTTAATCCTTGTGTTCCATGTATTGAGGGCAAACAACCTAAGCTGCCGTTCTCTAAGAAAAGTTATAGTAGGTCAAAGGAGCTATTAGGGCTTGTACATACGGATGTATGTGGACCTATGCAGGTACCATCGCTAGGTGGGATGCGTTATTTTGTAACTTTTATAGATGATTTTTCTAGAAAAACATTTATTTATTTTCTAAAAAGGAAAGTTCAGGTTTTTGAAAAATTTAAATTATTTAAGGCTTTAGCCGAGAATCAGACGGGAAAGAAACTAAATGTCCTTAGGAGTGACAATGGGGGTGAATATGTCAATCATGTTTTTCAAGAGTATCTAGAAAACTGTGGGGTAAAACATGAAACTACAATACCCAAATGCAGTTCACAGAACGGAGTTGCTGAGCGAGGCCACAGATGTATCATGGATAAGGTTAGGTGCATGCTGCAGGACTCAGGGCTTGAAAAACATTTTTGGGCTGAGGCGGCAAACACAGCCGTGTACCTCAAGAATCGCTCACCCACCAAAGCCGTCATGGGACTAACTCCAGAGGAAGCGTGGACTTCAAAGAAGACAAACGTAGCACACTTACGTGTCTTTGGTTGTCTGGCATACGCTGTGTCTGATAAGTGTAGGAAACTAGATCCGAGAAGTAAGAAGTATGTATTTGTAGGATACTGTGATACTAGTAAGGGCTACAGATTAGTAGATCCTTCTTGTCCTAAGACTTGCATAAAGGCTAGGCACGTCGTATTTCTCGAGAATAGTTTCATAAACAAAAAGTGTTAGTTATGTAAGTACTGAAGAAATGGTGGCAGATGTACTAACGAAGTCGTTATGTAAAGATAAACATAAGAAGTGTATATCCAAGATGCTAAACATAAGCTAGGATATAGGTTGCGCTTTGATTATGTGTACATAACAGTATAGGTTCTTTGTTACGTGTTTTATTTATCTGCTGTAAACTATTTTTATTGTACTGTTTATATAATATTTATGTCAGAGGCACTATGTATAACAGAGTTGTTTTAATTAGACTTGTGGAAGTGGAGCCTACATGTAACTTAGGTTTCATGATTGTTTAATTTTCAATATAGTGTGTTCTTTGGATTAAGGCCTAGAACTTAGAAGGTTAGGTAACTGATATTGTCTTAGTTTAAGGCCTAGTGTTGGAGATGTAAACTTCGCCAATATCAAACCAAAGAGGATTGTAATCAGATATTTTTATAATTCTGTATATTGTCTGTGTGTGTCACTGACTTCTCGTGGTCATGTGAACGATGGTGTCGTCTAATAAATAAATTCATTAAAACATCTCCTGGGTAATTACTTTTTCCATCATAACCCAACAAACGACACTCCTAGCTTTTTGTAATAAAACGACTTTTACCGGTTTTATCGGTTCTTAGCACTTATTTATTGCTTAACTGAGAGATCTCGATAGCGAAGGTAGTTACTAAGGTACTTTAGTTTAACTAACTGTTTTTTATACGTCTGTATTATTAGTTAATTTAGCGAGACTTTAACATCCAACAGTTACTGGACATTTTACCACTACAGCAGTGCTTTTCTGTACTTGTCAATGTCCTGTTAATGTCTTAACTTTCCCCTCCCGCTTGCAGATGTTCACATTGACGTACTCCCTTTCGCTCGCGAACATGGCAGCGGCAGAAATAACCGAAATCGCAATAGTTTGGACTTTTCCCTCCTATTATGTTATGGGGCACTATTTTTCATTGAAACTTTCAGGTTTTGTTGAGGAATAGCTTACATAAATGGCGTACACAAGATACCAATTATAATTCTCAGCACGAAAGCCCAGTAACAATTTCGAACACATTTTATTTACTTGCCTTTACTTTTACACCATAAATTATATATTTGTATGCTTCTTCTGGTTATAAACTATAATAAAATAACAATACATACCTTTTTATCCTCAAAAATACACAAAAAATACCCAAAAACACAAGAGCGCCGAAATTTTGGTTCACACGCTTCCAAGGACAAACTTTGTAGACAGATTTCTTTGTTTTTTTACTGGCTTGAGTACGGGGTCCAGGTACTAAATTCAAGAGCGATATTTTCTCCTTTTCTTTCTCATAGACATCATATGTCAAGAAAAAGACAAAACGTTATTATAACCCGATGTTTGACTTGACAGCACACATGCACACGTGCACACATGTGTGTACGTCCCGAGTGGAAGGTAGTATGATTAAGAGTGCACACATGTGTTCACGTCCCGAGCGAGAGGGTCGTGAAAACTTTGGTGAAGTGACCGTGCAATGAATTGTCAGTTCAACTCATGCTAGGTATTGACATTATTGACAGCTGTGATATTTCATAGAATCGATCGGCAGCTGTGATGCCACATTATGATCTTTACTAATATTATAAATCGAAAAGTGAGTTTGTTTGTTTGTTTGTTCCGCTTTATTGAACCGATTGCTTTGAAATTTCTCAAACGTGAAGTTTAAAGTCTGGATTAAATAATAGGGTACTTTTATCCCGAAAAAAAAAAGATATTCCCGAGAGAAATCTAATAAGCGCGCTATATAACCGATCTCCACGTGAGCGAAGTCGCCGGCTACAAGCTAGTTTGAAATATAAAAAAAAACAAATATCTTGGTGCTCCTAAGGGATCACTTGATTTTTTTATGATAGGTCGAAGGTAGTTAAATTAACTAATTTAACTACCTTTGAAATAGTTTTATCTATCATCATCATCATCAGCCCCTACTCGTCCACTGCTGGACATAGGCCTCCTTCATGGCACGCCAACAAGCTCGATCCTGAGCAGTTCTCCGCCAGCCACTACCAGCCACCTTTTTGATGTCGTCGCTCCATCTAGCCCAAGGGGTTTTATCTATAGGTACTAATATATAAAGCTGAAGAGTTTCTTTGTTTGAACGCGCTAATCTCAGAACCAACTCGTCCGATTTTAAAAATTCTTTCTGCGTTAGATAGCCCTTTAATCCAGGAAGACTTTAGGCTATATAACATCACGCTAACACTAACAGGAGCGGAGCATATAAAAAATATATCGAAACCTACGCGGGTGAAACCGCAGCTGGCAGCTAGTCTGATATAAAGTTATTAATAACTATTAAAAACTTTATATCGGAGAAAACTATTTGGATCAACAGAATTATATATCGTAATCTAAATTTAAATTGGTTAGTTTCAATAACTAACCAAAAACTGATGAGACACAGAGTGGAAAATTGACAGCTAAATTTTGGACACCACTGTATACAATACAAAATAATAACAATCCTTTGATGATTTTCCATCCCAAAAAAAAAGACACACGACCAGAGGGCAAGAAACTAAATGTCTATAATATCGAAACACTACACTCATCTTATAGCAATATTAAACAATAAATAATAATATTTTTTATATTCAATTGGGAATAAACTCTTTTCGTGTACCTTTGTACACGAAAAGAGTTTCTTTCCAATTTAAAATGAAAAATATTGCTTCAAAGAGTTCCGAACGCGGTCTCGCAGAAAACTCGGTTCCCTTCCAACACTAATAGGCATTCCTATTAGCTTCCACGTTAGGTTGGATTATAACTTCATTATATTCATCCATCTGTGGCATTAGTTCATGCATAGCTTAATATCTGGAGCAATTAAGTTGTAATTTGATGGATTTTGCATCTAGTACAATTAATTTCGATACGTATTATGGTGTATTTCCGTGTTTTCCGTCGTGATATTGGCATGATTTTTCAACAAACCAAGGTTCTTCAGTTATAATCTGCCTAGCTTTTTCTAAACTATGTATTTAAGAGTCGGGTTCCAGTCCAACCTGATGTAGCTGAATACCAGCATTTAACATATAGCGACTGCATTTTCGATCTACCTTCTACAATCCAGTTAACAGATAATATACTTCTTGGTAAGATTGGTTATTTTTTAGGGTTCCGTACCTCGAAAGGAAAAAACGGAACCCTTATAGGATCACTTTGTTGTCCGTCTGTCTGTCTGTCTGTCTGTCTGTCTGTCTGTCTGTCTGTCTGTCACCACCCTTTATCTCAAGAACTCGTGGACGTATCAAGCTGAAATTCACATGAAATACTCGGGTCTATTGTCCCTTTAAGCTGTGAAAATATCAAACTTCTAAGCCAAGCCAATCAAAAGATACAGCCGATTATGTCGATATTTTCAACAAATTTTCGACACTCGCAAAGGAATCAAAACCTACAGGATACTTCCCGTAAACTTAGAATCTTGAAAATTGGCATGAAGCATTGTCATATAATGCAAATATAGGAAAAATTGCGAAAATCACATTTTTTTAGTTATATTATATAATAAGAATATTTTAATAAAATGGAACTTACTACCTTATTTCTCACGAACGAATAAAGTTATCAAATTGAAATTTATACCAAATACCTAGGTCTATTGTCCCTTTAAGCTGTAAAAATATCAAACTTCTAAGCCAAGTCAATCAAAAGATACAGCCGATATGTCGATATTTTCAACAAATTTTCGACACTCGCAAAGGAATCAAAACCTACAGGATACTTCCCGTAAACTCAGAATCTTGAAATTTGGCATGAAGGATTGTCATATAATGCAAATATAGGAAAAATTGCGAAAATCACATTTTTTAGTTATATAATATAATAAACATATTTTAATAAAATGGAACTTACTACCTTATTTCTCACGAACGAATAAAGTTATCAAATTGAAATTTATACCAAATACCTAGGTCTATTGTCCCTATAAGCTGTGAAAATATCAAACTTCTAAGCCAAGCTAATCAAAAGATACAGCCGATATGTCGATATTTTCAACAAATTTTCGACACTCGCAAAGGAATCAAAACCTACAGGATACTTCCCGTAAACTCAGAATCTTGAAATTTGGCATGAAGGATTATCATATAATGCAAATATAGGAAAAATTGAGAAAATCACATTTTTTTAGTTATATAATATAATAAACATGTTTTAATAAAATGATACTTACTACCTTATTTGTCACGAACTAATAAAGGTATCAAATTGAAATTTATACCAAATACCTAGGTCTCTTGTCCCTTTAAGCAGTGAAAAAATCAAACTTCTAAGTTAAAGCGATCAAAAGATACAGCAGTTTATACCGACACCTTAGACGAATTTCCGTCACACGCTAGGGAATCAAAACCTACAAGCAAAGACATTAAAATTATATTTACAATAGACAGGACATCACGAACAAAATCCTAAGCCAATACTTTTATCGACTTGGTTGAAAGTCGCTCAGTCTAGTCTGCGCGTCAGGACGTAATTTGTGTCCACCAAGAATAAACATTTTCTAAGGAAATATGCCATGTTGCGCTTTGTGTTACTGTACATCTCGTTATAGTAAAACGACTGGACCTAACTTCGGAATGTTTTTCTATGAATTATTTATATTTCGTCTGCAATTCAAATTTAAAAAAAATCTTAGTTCTAGAAAATTTTCCATTATTGTAATAAGCGCCCTCTATTGTTGAGTAGTTTTACTATTTTCTTGTAGAGATGTAGTAATGTTGTTTATCGATTTAGTTATCGATAATACTTATTAAGATGAATACATTTTGTTGTATTTTATTGACATTTAAAATATAGCTAAATAAACTTAAAATATTACTATATTTCAAGTTTATTTATTATTAACTCTATTTAAACATAATCATATCATATTAATAAACAAAATTGAATGAACAATTACTATTCATTTATCTAGGTTTTTGTTATTTTTGGTTTCCGAATAAAATAATGTCGTAGGGAAAAAGTGGATACGATTTGTCCAGATAGACCGTAGAGAAGAAAATTGGCTTCCGTCTCATTCGGCGAAATTATGCTCAATGCATTTTAGAAGAGAAGTTATCTACTTTGGAAAGACTTGTCGATCAAATTAAAAAAAAAAAGAATCGGTACCTTGTATTAGAAATGAAATAGTAAGTTACTAATTTCATTACTTTTTTACTTAACCGTAAAAATTGGAATAAAATTTACGGTAAAGTGGATAAGTACATAGATTACATAACTTATTTATAATGAAATATATTCATATATTCAAATATGTAGGTACGTATATGTAGTACAATGATTGCGAGCTACTTTGTCATTTTGAGGATTCCGTACCTAAAAGGTAAAACGAACTCTATTCATGAGACTTCTCTGTTCGTCTGTCCGTCTGTCACCAGGCTGTATCTCATAAACCGTAATAGCGAGACAGTTGTAATTTCCAGAGATTGTGTTAGTATTTCTGTTGCCGCTATAACAACAAGTACTAAGAATAAAAATAATAAAATATTTAAGGGGCTCCCATACAACAAACGTGAATTTTTGCCGTTTTTTGCTCCATATAAATAACGGAAACAGATAGACGCTTAAAATGTTCACAGAATATTTGGTTATATATTCAAATTACAAATAAATAATTAAAATAAAATAAATCCTGAAGGCCGCTCCCATACACTAACCGTGATTTTTTTGCCGTTTTTAAAGATAATGGCGTACGAATCTTGTAAAGGTCTTGCTCCAGCAGACTACCATTTTTGTCGTGATTTCGACAATTATCTACGTGACAAGAAGTTTTCTTCCCAGGAGGCAGTTCTGCTTTCACACCGTTTGTGCAGTCTAGATCCTCAGAGTTCTATCACAAAGGCATAAACGACCTTCCTATATATTGATTATAAATGAATTATTTAAAAATTAAAAAATAAGCAATTATTTACATTTTCAGTTCTAATCGGCAATTTTAAACTTTAACGCCTATTATATTAAAAGAATTATATAAATAAGAAACTTGTAAACTTGAAATTACCCATAATTATTCTGCTTCCTAATTTTTTGTTTCAAGCTATCATAATGCGAAAAACCATCGTCGTAATAACTTCTTTGAATATTATCGATAACTTTATATCGAAATGATACAAACCCTACCACAGTTTTTTGCATTGCCATTTAAAAATATTTGCAAACAAACGTGTAAAAAGAATAATTTTGCTAAAAACGAAATGCAAACGAAAATTGCAAAACAAAATGCGCTTTATGGCCTAAAAGGTCTATTACACTCAAAAATCGCAATAAACTGAGCGTTAAAATAATTCGTAAGCATAAAACATCTAAAATGCCAATAGACGGTGTCACGGTAAATGAATAGTAGCGAATAAAATTCTAAAACAGTTTTTGTTTGTACAAGACAAGTTTCACTTAATTTATTTACTTTTCAATATTTATTTACCCGATTTAAACTATACTAGGGTATTAAATCGGATCTGGCAACATAGACCACACTGGCCACCTACCGGGAAATAGCTGAATATATTTTATATAAACTTATTTCATTTTTACTATTTGATGTCTCCAATTGTCGATCTAATTTTGCTATATTGTACTAGATGGCGGAACTGAACCATGGGAGCACAGTTTTTCTATGCCATTTTGACACATGCCCTCTCTATATATCTTAAATCTCTTTGCCTACAAGGTACTTCCCGTGAACTCAGAATCTTGAAATTTGGCACGAAGCAACGTTTTATTATAGTACAGACAGATAAAGGAAAAATTGTGAAAATGATAAATTTGAATTTACATAAAATATTATTTTTGCTTACATGACATAAAATATTTTTTTAATAATTATAAACTTACTACCTACCC
The DNA here is from genome assembly GCA_017933935.1 of Sesamia nonagrioides. Classification (NCBI taxonomy): domain Eukaryota; kingdom Metazoa; phylum Arthropoda; class Insecta; order Lepidoptera; family Noctuidae; genus Sesamia; species Sesamia nonagrioides. Next base: position 303,563 of record JADWQK010001076.1, on the reverse strand, counting down.
TTTTTCACATGAACGCGTAGAGATATTAAAGTTGAAATTCATATCAAACACTTCTTAAATCTAATTGCCTCTAAACTGTGAAAAATTCTAAATCAATGCTAGTATTGATGCGAAAATAACTCTGTCTGTCTGTTACGCTTTCCCGCCTAAACCTCTCAACCGATTTTGATGAAGTTTGGCACAGACAATCTTTAGACCCTGAGAAAAACATAGGCTACCTTTTATCCCGGAAAAATGTGATGTTCCCGAGGGGAATTTAAACAGCGCGATATAACCGAACTCCACGCGGGCGAAGCCGCTGGCGGAAAGCTAGTACGTCATAAATTGTAAACCGCTACGTTTGTACGGCGGAACCCTCGGTGTGCGAGTCCGACTCGCATTTGGCCGGTTTTTTTTTTATAAGAAACCTGAAAATAGTTTGTTCAGAATAAGCAACTGAATCGATTTGAATCGTTTTTACACCGTGTTATATTTTTTCCTCAATACATTCAGAAATTGTTACAGTGTGGTTACCGAGCGCTCAATAGATGGTAGATTATAGTAATAGGCGCAGAGTGAGACAGGCACATGTAGGCGTCGGGCGAGCAGTGCGTTGACCACATTCTTGTTGGGACAAACAGGTAATATAACAAGCTTATAGCTTTGTAATTTTTCATTATATCTTTTTGAAATTTTATACATGGATTCTTTACTTAAAAATACTGAATATGTGTTTAGAGTTTCGCATATACAAAAAATAAAGTTGTGTACATAATATATTTAAATTTAAAGGTACCCTTCGTGTCTGTCCAAAGCCGCGTTGTTCTTTGAAATTCCGCAACGAATTAAATTCGGCATGTAAGGTTAAATAACGGTTCTCACCATCATTAAGAGAATTTATTCCGGGAGGTTTATATTACTTGTTAATAATAACCTTACGTAATTATTCTAAATAAATCTGAATGTTTTGACTTTCTAAAGTTGTTATAATTAACTTTTTTTTTGTAAACGAGCTTCACAGAAAGCACGAAAACAGTCCACAGAAAAGCTCTGGCCTTTCTTTTTCTTAACTTCCTTTTATAATCTGCGGAGTCTTTATAGAAGTAGGTACCTACTTAACAAAAATTTAAATCGTTAGTCATTCATTTCCATTCAACCGTCAAGAAAACGTCCAGATGCGTTTGAATAGTCGGGCTGTTTGGCACAGTCAATCTTTAGACCCTGAGAAAGGACATAGGCTACCTTTTATTTTGATATTCCCGAGGGAAATCTATAAGTTCGATATAACCGAATTCCATGCGGGCGAAGCTAGTAAGGTAATAACAACAATTAGGTATGGCTACTTTGAGATGAAAAATAAAAAAACAATACGGAAATGTGTCTGTTTTAAAATTAGATTTATAGTCTGGGTCAGTTCACATGAGAACACCGCAGATTGGTGTCTGAAACGGTCTTCCAAGGAAACTACACAGTTTAAGTGGGTCTATGCAGTCACTACATGCATTTCAATAGAACCTAAGGAGGTAGACTTAAACATTATAAAACACTACTTTCATACAAGTAAAACTAGTCGATATACATATACAAGAGCAATACTATTTTGATTTTGGTGTCTGACAAGCCACAAGCTTGTTTACAGCAACGTATAAAGTATTTTCTGTGACATATTGTTGGCAACCACCGCAGACATTTTTTACTACCGAATCGGCTGTAAGGTTTGCCATTATGTAGAGGTTTTTGTGGTGTGTTTTATTTGCTTTGGAAAATGTAAATTGTAGTGATATGTTCTGTTAACTTTTTGTTTGACTAGACTTTCACAGAGCTCTGTAAAACACCACGAAGGACTTTATCTGCACCTTTATCTGATGCGGCCAAGAAGTTGTATTGTTTCGTAAGTCTTCGTTTTGTCAAATAGATATAAGGATTATGTTTGTTTCACTAAGTGTGTTAGATTAAGATAATATTTTAAGGTACAATGGGGCTGCCATGTATTTATATACAAAAGTCCCTAAATAAATAAAGAGGAAAAAGAAAACACCACGAAGGAGCCAATCAAAGCGTACATATCTACAAGAATCTAGTAATTCTGGAAATCGCAAGAAAATCGCTGTGCAGTATTTTAATAATTCCAACCGAATTTCGTCCACTGCTGGCCCCAAGCCTCACCACATCAATCAACAAAAATGGCACAATTGCAAATATTTATTCATTTTTCTACTCAAAACATTATCGGCACAAGTAGTTTCAAGGTGCTTCATCGCTTCAAGCTCTCGCTGTTTGAAAGCAAAGTTTTAACTTTCAAATAATGGTTTGTGCGACAGACAACAGTCTGATAAACTTTTTAGAACTATCGGAGATGAAACTGAACTTTCCAATCAATATTAATATGAACTTTATAATTCAATTCCTGATTAATTATGTATACCTACTGACGTATACTAATACCACAGTCTAAAAATCATACAGTCTTCCAACGAAGACGTCTAGACAGAGCAATCGTGCGGGGTGTGAGGGACGAGACGCGGGTAAGCGGCACCCAAGCTGCGAACAAAACGATGTTCGTAGCTCGGTATCTATCATTAAGGGCTAACGCGTGTTTCTTTTTTTATTTGTTTGTTTCATAATTTGATATTAGTGTCAATTTTGAGTATAATTGGGGTGCTTGTTACGAAAAAGCCATCCTTTTTGACATCCAAAATGGCAGACGTCATTGTTTTTATAATTTGATATGAGTGTTAATTTTGAGTATAATAATTAGGGTGCTTGTTACGAAAACGCCACCCTTTTTGAAATCTAAGATGGCGGACGCCAATTCAAATGTATATTAATATGATATGGGTGTTAATTCTGAGGTGGATTGGGGTGCTGGTTACGAAAATGCCATCTAAATAACTTAAATCTGTCTCGAGTTGTTCCCTTAGTAAAAATAGCGAATGAATTAAATATGATACAGCTATCGATGTTGATCTGCTATAAATAAATAATTTCATAAACATTGTTTATTTGTGACAACCCTGGCCGATGCGTTACTGTCTAGACGATGTCGGCATTTTACACGAGATCAAAGGCGTCGACCTACTGTATGATTTTTATACTGTGCTAATATGGTTAATGTGGTTAATATAATTATGGTTTATGGTTTGAGGGACAGAGCTCTCGACCTTCTGACTTCTTATCTGAATAATCGAATTCAGAGGGTTGATGTTAATGGCAAGAGATCTGCAGGATCTGTGGTCACCATGGGCATTCCGCAGGGCTCAATTCTAGGTCCATTCTTGTTTTTAATTTATATTAATCCTCATCACGTGAGGGATAATCACAACATAGTATTGTTCGCGGATTACACTTCTCTTATTTTTAAAGTCAAGCGTCAGCTAACAAATTTTGACGAAGTTAACAATGCACTATCTAAAGTTGTCCATTGGTTTAATGTAAATAACCTCCTTTTAAATTAAAAAAAAACTAAAGTCAATAAATTTTCCACGCTTTGGCATTTGTGTCAGGCAGCTAAGTACCAATGTTCAACTGAATGAATCCCTGTCGAGTCGACAGTTTTTCTTGGATTAACTATTGACGCCAAGTTACAATGGGGTCCTCACATTGAGAAGCTGTCGGGTAGACTCAGTTCTGCCGCCTTTGCTGTTAAGAAAATTAGACAGATAACTGATATGGATACAGCCAGAATTGTTTATTTTAGTTATTTTCATAGTCTTATGACTTATGGGATCCTTCTCTGGGGAACTTGTGCGGACATCAATACCATCTTTGTTTTACAGAAGAGGGCTGTTCGAGCCATTTACAACCTTGGTCCTAGAGATTCTCTTAGGGAGAAGTTCAAAGAGGTGAACATTCTGACTGTAGCTTCACAATATATATTTGAAAATCTTATGTATGTTTATAAAAATCTCGAATTTTAAGAAAATAAGCGATATTCATAATATAAATACCAGGAACAAACACAATCTTGCTGTACATCACACTTGTCTCCACAGAGTAGGCAACTCGTTCATGGGTCAATGTATACACTTTTACAACAAGCTTCCCATGGACATTCGAAACTTACCCATTAAACGATATAAGAACCATATAAAGGCCAAACTTTGCAAAAAGGGGTATTATAAAATCACAGATTATTTAGAAGACAAAAAAGCTTGGGACTGAGCTGCTCGCTCTGTTAAGCATTGTTAATTGTTATTAAGCAATATGCGTAATTATAAGGTAAATTATTGTAAACATTTTCATTTTTAATGTCTGGACTTGAAAAAAGACGATGATCCCTGAGTTTGTTTCGGCTATTTCTTCTCAGAGGTAGTCAGTTAGGAAATGCCGGCTTCATCTAGTTAAAAAAATAAAATAAAAAATAAACATGACGTGTAAAAGTGATCAGTGATCCTACTTGCTTAATAAACGATTTCATTTCATTTCAATACGTTGACAGCCTCTGTGGCATAGCGGTAGCGAACGCGGTCGCTGCGCAAGGAAGCGCGGGTCCGATCGTGCGACCGACGACGTGCCTCGGAAAGCATGCTAAGCCGTTGGTCCCGGTTGCCATACGAACATCTAATGGCAGTCGTTACGGGTTGTAGGAACTCTCAATAGTCCAACAATTGGTCTAACTGCAATGCATCGATATCACATTCGGGTTGTGGAAGTCAGACGGCAGTCGCTTCACGGAAACACTGGTAAAGCACACACCAGACTCCAAAGCTGAAAAAGCTTCGGATGCGACTATGCTTAACGCTGAGATGATGATGATGACCTACTGATGTATACTCCGACTTCCTTTGCCTGTTTTTTATTTTTCATAGAAAATATCCTATGCCTTCTTATGTATTCACCATCTAGTATCATAAAACATTAAATCATTACACATTTATTAAATGTCACAGATAGAGATCAGAAGTTACGGCGCTTATAATCCTAAACTTGAACAAAATGCTGACAAAAAAAAGTTATGTGAATACGCCCTTTAACTAACCATTGTGTGTGTAAGACATCATACCGATATCCTTTCATAATATCCTAATTATCTTTTACTTGAGGTTAAATTACAAAATAAGTAAAAGACAAATGTTTTTCAAGGCATAGTAAATGGTCAGTCTGATTGCCCGTGACACAAACCAGGCCCAGGACTTTTTAAATTCCGAAGCATTATGCTGAGATACGAGCCTTTTGGCTTCGTAAGGGACTTTCAGATTTCTTATTACCTTTTTTGAACTTTGTACTTGAACTTCAAATTTGTAATCCTTATGAGTTGTTGTATAGCGTTAAAGGGAGCGACTTTAGGAGTCAGCGAGACCAAACGGAGTGTATTTTTTTTTTATTATAGGTACCCGTCATCACAGGGCGTTGCCGTACCTACCCTTCTTGCATGGCAAGAAATCTTTTTTGTCATTTTTTATTTCAGCAGTTTTGTTATCCGCTCGTACTTTTTTGCGGCTTATCCATCTATTTTACGAGTTGCTCTTTTCACGTTACATTTTGTCTTCTTTTTTCTTTTATATATATGTATATATTTTTTTTGTCATCTTATTTCTATTAACATAATATTCTTTTGTCAACTTATGTTTACATTTCGTCATCTTGTCTTACATTACGTTTACTTATTAACTACTATTTTCCTCGGTATTTCCTTAACTGCTTCTAATTATATACATTTCTTGCCAACGGCCTTGCTGGCTGTGCTGCTACCTTGTCCTGTTCCTGTCTAATGCGATCTTAGCGACTTTGAGGCAAAACCGCTCCAGATACGGCCTGGAGTGTTTGTCTGCCATCAGGTCGGCAATAGTCGTTTCTGATGAAATTCTACCAGTCGCGACCTGGAAGTAATCCAGGTCGCGACAGATATCGCGGTCATGCCTCGGGCATTCAAACAGAATATGCTGGATTGTCTCGCTAGCCTGCGTGTCACGTGCGGAACGGAGTGTATTATAAGGCTATATCTTTGATTTGCAGATGAAACCTACACACACGAGGACGTGTGAAGTCGCAGGATGGCCGTAACGGCGCGTGACTGGTTTTGAATATTGTGGTTTGTTTTGTTTTAGTATCAATTGTTCGTAAATTACTCTATTATTTTTTGAAGTAAGTAATCGATCGGTATTCGGATAAATTATGATTTTTTTTTAAGAGAGCGGGTAACACCTGACTGGAGTTGTGTTTGCCATAGCGAGCGACCGTTAGCGCGTGGGTAGCGTTTTTGAGCAAAAACTGCCCAAACTTCGATCGAGTGTGTTGGTCACACTCAAATCCAGTGCCTCTTATCTGTTTTAATCTGATATTATCATTGTAATCCCTTAATATTAAATAGATCTAAGTGTCTGTACAATTAAAATAATAAGAAGCGAACATCACATTATAATTATTGTTCAACGTTTTTTCGAAATACCCCCCACGATGGATGCTCATGGGATGGGAAAGCGCCTCAACTATCCAGCGCTTCGGCCCCGCTTCCTGACGTTTCCCCTATATATACATATATAACTTCCTTTTATTTTTAATTTTATTTAACTTAGTTTAGTTTTATGATCTTCCTCGTCTTCGTCTTCTTTCTATTGTATTCAGATAAGATTTCTGTCAAACTCTTCTGTGCATCTTGAGAGAAAGCAAATAAACTAGCTAGAGGATAGCGTTTAACTATTTATAGCCCCAATAAAACCATGCGAGCCTTGGAGTCACCCACCTTGACTGACCCAGAGAGAGAGCCAATAAACGGTGTAGGTACTTATGCGTTCATATAAACTGAAGTACGAATAAAATTCTAATAAGTGGGAATAAAGTCAAAATGGAACTTGAGATAAATTATTCTGTCCCTATGGTGTAAATTAGTTTCGGAGACATACAATGTACAAACGACAATAAATGTTTTTTTCTGGCTAATACAATTAAGCATACTTAGAAGTGTTTATAAAATATGAAATAAATCCTCGGGTCGATATGCAGAGGTGTATCTTTCAAAGAAACTAAATAATAGTGACTATGGGTTTGGATGGATTTTACTAATATTACCTACGACTAGCTATAACTGGCGATGGGCCTTATAAGAAAGCTCAAGTAAAAGTCAAGTCAAAGGGCAATGGAGAGGGTTACGCTTGGGGTTTCATTACGTGATCAAATCAGAAATGAGAAGATCCGCAGAAGATCGAGAGTAAACGGCGTGCCAGCGGACTGAGCACATTGCCCATAGAACCGATGCCCGTTGGGGCCCATGGGTTCTCGAATGGCGACCACGCACCGAAAGACGCAGCGTGGGTAGTCCCCGACAAGGTGGATCGACGACCTGTACGCCTAGTATGAGTTTTCATTATGAGACTCGAACGTCGATATCAAGCGCGTTTGGCGCTCTAATTGGTTGAGAGTTCTTACAATCCTGAAGAGGGACAATCAAAGAGTCAAACGTGCTCGATATCGACGATCGAGTTTCGTAATGAAAACTCATACTAGGCCTACTGGTGAAGGTTGCAAGAAACCGCTGGATGCGTGAAGCGCAGGACCGGTCGTCGTAGAGATCCTTGGGGGAGGCCTATGTTGAGCAGTACGACATACCTGTATTTACAATGATAATAATAAAAAGCAATCACAGGTCTTCACTTTTTAACCGACTTCAAAAAGGAGGAGGTTACTCAATTCGAACGTATATACCTATGCTTTTTTTTGTTTGTTCGCGCATAACTTCGTCGTTTATGAACCGATTTTAATAATTCTTTTACTGTTGGAAAGAAGACGTCCTAAGGTGGTCCCATGATAAGGATATAAGGGTTTGATGGTGGAACACCAGAGAAAACAAGGAGAACTTTCAAACATTGCAGGGGCGACTAGTGCATTTCTTAGCATTTTCATTAAGTATTTTAAAGCACTACAATTTAATAAAGGTCTGAGGATCTAATGATGCAGCCGGGAGACAGTCGAAGGAACTCCTCAACAATTCACAGCAGCTACCTTGTGTTTGTGCTTGAATAATTTGTATTGACAAGAACCTTTCACATAGATGGGTGGTGACTGTCATTAGGGAGCTGATGATGATGACAAAGGTCAGTTCAGGGAACTCCTAAACGATTTACAGTAGCTACCTTGTATTTGGACTCAATTCATTTATATTAATGAGACCTTTGCACCCATTGGGATAAAATAATGGTGTGCAGTAAATTTGATGATGAAGACCAAAGGCAGTCGAGGGAATACTTAGGGGTAAAAATTAAAGTAAACAAAATTACGTCGTTTCCCAATTATATTTGCGTCAGGAGGCTTCCGTCGACTGGGACCGCAATTAACTCGGACCGCGGTCCCAGTCGCCGGATTCATAAGAATTAAATAATTTTCTTCCGGCGACTGGGACCACTCATAGGTGACTTAAAAAAAGTCTACTATACAAGCCGAAATCGGTACAGTCAAACGAATTAACCATCTAAATTATTGATAATATATGAATATCATTGACTCGTTCTAGATGATGTTCATGATTTTATCCTATGCGCTTATAATATAAATTGACCTAGCCCGTTTTTATATAATTCACACATGCAGGTAAACACACACAAAGGCTATAGCATTGTATGATAGTATATTACTATTTCTTCTAACCATAGATGTAGGATTTTTTTGCTTCCTATATCTATGCTTCTAACTCGTAAAATTATTCAAACAAAATATTTACGTAGTTCGTATCGAGTATCGACGAATACTATTGCTTTAGGGCTATATTTGACCGGACACTTTAGAAAAAAAAAAAGAAGGATGTTATAAAATTATAACATTATTTTTAAATATTAACACAGTTAATACTGATTTTATGTGAAGCCATAACGGCCATTTTAAGGGTTCCGTCGCCAAATGGCAAAAAATGGAACCCTTATAGATTCGTCATGTCTGTCTGTCCGTCCGTATATCACAGCCATTTTTTCCGAAACTATAAGAGCTATAGGTACTCTTGAAACTTAGTAGGTAGATGTATTCTGTGAACCGCATTAAGATTTTGATGCAAAAATAATAATAAATATTGAGGGGCGGGCCCCCTTCCTAAGAACTGAAACTCAATTTTTTTTTTCGTCAAACACATACGTGTGGAGTATCTATAGATAGCTCTTCAAAAATAATATCGACTTTTTTAAAATATTTTTTTTCTAAACCGAATACTTTGCGTGACAGACGCTTCCAAAGTGGAAAAAAGTTGGTCCACCCCCCCTCCCCCAAATTTTAAAATAAGAAAATGAAAAATCTAAAAAAGCATATGATGTACATTACTATAAAAACTACAAACGAACATTGTTTTGAAAGAGATCTAGTAAGTATGTTTTTTTTTAATACCCCGTAAATCGTAAACCGCTTATTACCGCGTAATCTTTCATACAAATAACTTAAATCCTTTAATTTCATAATCAATGGTACAGAATGTACTAGTCGCCTCTACGATTTTTGAAAGCTCCCCTCGATTTCCTTGGTCTTCCATCATCAAATCCTGACCTGGTGACTATGGGACCACCTGGAAAGTATACACTTTCGAAAAAAAAAAGAGAATTCTGCACATCGGTCTTAGAGTGATCGGTGAACATAATTATGTAAAAAAAAGATTACGAAGAATTAAGAACCTCCTCCTTTTTTGGAGTCGGTTAAAAAAAGATTTTTACTCAATTATTACTTTGTCGTTTGACTGTACATTATTTGATTTCAGTTATCATTTACGAGTGGTCCCAGTCGCCGGAAGAAAATTATTTAATTTTTATTAATCCGGCGACTGGGACCGCGGTCCGAGTTAATTGCGGTCCCAGTCGACGGAACCCTCGCGTCAGCTTCTAGTCTGACCGGATGCAACTGAATACATAGTACTTAAAATAACTCATTTCGGAAGTCGGTGTCAAAAATGAATATACAAAATCAAAGACACCGACTTCCGAAATTAGTTATTTTTCACTTTGTAGTGGTTTTTGGAAGCCGGTTGTTTTTTTGTCAAAAAGGTTTATATAAATACATCACTTATATTATAGGCATGCACAACATTCACATCCTGCTCGTGGAAAGGTTTTCCTCCCTTTTGCAGTCCGAAACGGTCTCCAAAGCCTGGAGCACAGGCGTAGAGTAGCCAGCCTTTCGGTCTTCTATAGGATGCATTCTGGTGAGTGTACAAGGGAATTGCATGATTTAATTCCCCCATCTCCGTTCCACCATCGGACGACCCGTCGTACGGCGAGTTTCCACCCTTACGTTGTTGACACCGCTGCGACCCGGACGAAGCGTTTCGCTTCCTCTTTTATACCGCGTACATCGAGGGGCTGGAACAATTTGCCGGCGACGGTGTTTCCGTCACATTACAATTTGAGTGTCTTCAAGGCTAGAGTGAATAGGCTCTTAATAAACTAGCGCGCTTTACCATCAATGATCGCATCACTGCTTACCATCAGGCGGGATTGCGGTCAACGCTAGTTTATAACTTATAAAAAAAAAAGTCCATCCTAGTCGTTTATTCTATGTATATTACTGACTTACATAAACAACTGTTAAAATCTACTTTATATTACAGTTGTACTTATATTTCTCATTTTTCTTGTTATAATTTGGACAACAATTCATTAAACTATTACTTAAATGTTGGAACATATGTGAAATAAACTTGTTAAACATTTCAGAAAAAAAAACAAGTGCTGTTTACAATTTTTTTTTAATAAAAAATAAAAAGAGTCGAGTGAATCTGAAGTAAATTAAACCGTTTAGTCCTTAAGAACATTTACTAAATGTTCAAAAAACGCTGCGTTCGGTATAAGCGCCCTCCCCACACGAACAAAATCGTAGTCATTATTTTTGAAGAAAAACCGAAATGGGATAAAGCTATTTCGCAAACGGAACAGGATTGGTCAAAACCACTATCTCATTTTTTTTTAAGTACATACAAATCACACAGATTGAGCTAGCCCCAAAATAAGTTCGAGACTTGTGTTATGGGATGCTAACTCAACGATACTATATTTATAATATATACATATATAGATAAACATACAAGACCCAGGTCAATCGGGAAAAGATCGTTTTCCATCATGACCTGACCGGGGATCGAACCCGGGGCCTCCACGTCGCAGGCAGGCGTGTTGACCGCTGCGCCACGGAGGACGGCAATTACGACGGATTTGTAGAGCTATAAATGTTAAGTTAGCTATAGGTACAGCATGCTTACCTAGGAAATAAAATTTGTATTAACCTAAAACCAACGCAGTATAGAAGTGCGAAAACTGCAAGGAGTCATTCCTTGTTCCAATCAAAATGAAATTTGTGCACCTTCATAAGTTATTAATTCCTTTGAGAAAGGGCGGTACACAAAATAAATATCGAAATTATGTTAATATGGTATTGACATATGACATGAATAAGACATGATATGCAATAATAAGACACGTAAAGCTTTTAAACTAATCCTATTAAAATTAAAAAAAAGGTAGTGAAAAAATAACATCACAATCAATATTACAGTTTTTTATGCAAAAAAATAAAAAACTAATATACATATTTATACATATACACAGTACATAACACAATACAGCTATACTTAACGAAATTCACATAATATTAACAAAAACCGCGCATCGTCTGAGAAGCCAAAAGATGAAAACTTCAAACCCATTCCGTATTACGGCTCCGGAATCATCCGAAAACGTTTTCCAGAGATTATAGATCACAGATATAGAAAACGAAGGATCTTTTGTGAACACCATTATTTTCTCAAGTCAGTATAATATCATATTATTCCTTTTTTATACGTAGCCTACAGAAGTCTGAAATATAATGTGGTTATACTTGAAAGTGATCAAACATACTACCTGTAACTACGATATTAAGATGCTATATGTATATTAATAAGAGCTCCCTCTCGTTCGTTCTACTACATTTAATAGTTACAATATATGAAGCAATAAATGGCGCATTTTATATTATTACAATATAGGACAATAATTATTATTAATATGTACAGCTACTTAGGTTTTTTCTCTGAACGTCCGCTGTCAGCTCATGAAAACACTAGATATCAAATATTTTAAAAGCCAACAAAATATCGAAACTGTACTGTATTATAAATGCCCTTCGGCGCTTTCCCTTGATCTTAAGAAATTGTAGAAGTTCAAACTGAGGTATATAGATGCAAGCCAATAATTGTATCTATTGTTGAAGGCTCAGCTAGTTAGGCACTCAATCAGGGCTCCTATTGAAAACGGAAAGCCTCGAAACATGCACATTAGTAAGGTCAGAAAAGATTCAGCATTGTTTACGATCTTACTGTACGTTGAGCAGAGGTGGTCCAGTGGAACCCTCAATAATTTATGAGTTGTATGAGGTTCTAGATTCGAACCCTGATGGGTGCTTTACTATTAACAAATATTATTTTATTACTAGGTGCGCCACGCGGTTTCACCCACGTAGATTTCGATTTTTTTATATGCTCCGCTCCTATTGGTCGCAGCATGATGTTATATAGCCTAAAGCCTGTCTGGATAAATGGGCTAAACAAGGCAAAAAGAATTTTCCAAAGTGGACCAGTAGTTTCTGAGATTAGCGCGTTCAAACAAACAAACAAACTTTTCAGCTTTATACAAGGTGTAACATAAAGGGTATATACATACCAAGGGCATGGCATCTTTACATGATATCAAAGGATATCAGAAGGGTTTCAACTCAAAATAAAATACTCAAAAAATTTATACCAAATTTTCGGTTTCGTTTGTTTTTAATTCAAATCATAACAAACGTGGCACCACACAACACACGTCAATAACTACTCGTTACATGTCATGTTACTCGCCAAAATCACGATACCTAAATGTCTTCAATAATGCTGTGCGCCTAGTACGGTAGTAGCCTATCATAGGCGGTTTTTTTTCTCATAACTTCCTAACACAAGGAGATAGGATTAAAAAAGCCTTCCAGTATCGTTTGATATCATGTAAAGATGCCATGCCCTTTGTATGTATATACCCTTTACGTTACACGTTGTATATTAGTATAGAGTTAGGTACATTTACCATATAGCTCTCAAAACAGTGAAGGAAGACATCGTGATGACCCCGACATGTCCTAGATAGACATTTGCATGTGATAGTTTATAATTTATTAAAAAGGCCCTCGTGGTAGATTCCTGCAAAGCCCTCTCTTGGCAAAAGGAGGCCTGTGGCCCAACAGTGGACCTAGTCTAATTATATTATGAATACACGTGTTTTTTTTTATCGTGGTTCAGTTTGGGTACCAAATTAATTGAGTAATCTTCAATGAAATAATTAGCTCGCATTTATGTATTTTAGTTTGAATTTGATCAAACTACTTGATCAATGGCATATACTGGTGGCTAGTTATAATACTAAATACGTAGATATTTATTTCGAATACGAAGACTTGTTTCGTAGTTACGTACCTAAAGTGGTCCAATGGACATTCTTGTATACTTGCTAGCCCCGCTTTTGACGGACGCCATCTTCGAAAGTACGCTTTTCATCGAAACTTTTCCGAGAACTGATGCACTTTGCATTAGTACTGCTTCGGTAGTTCACTGAGCCCGAAGTACAGAAAAAGAAGACTTAATAAAAGATGGTAGGTGCATTTGTATTTTCACGGAAATTAATAAATACGAAGGTTGTTAATTTAATTACTCACAGACGTTATTTAACTTAAATAAAATGTGATTGTATGTGTGTCAAGAATCGATTTGAATGTATAAGTATATGCTATATGCTACGCGGCCCGAACACTTTTATCCAATAATGTTTTACACTTATTATTACAAGATATTACTTTTATTGTTATACCCAGATTTAGCTCAAAATGGTCTCCAAAGCCTGGATCACAGGCGAAGTGTAGCCAGCCTGTCGGTGTTCTATAGGATGCGTTTTGGAGAGTGTGCGAGTGAATCGCCTGATTTAATTACCGCATCTCCGCTGCATCATCGGAGGACCTGTCGTAACACGAGTTTCTACCCTTCAGTTTTGACACCACTACGATTCGGACGAAGCGTTTCGCCTCCTCTTTTATACCGCGGACATCGAGGGACTGGAACAATTTGCCAGCGGCGGTGTTTCCGGCTGACTACAATTTAAGTATCTTCAAGGCTAGAGTGAATAAATAGCCTCTTAATAAACTAGAGCGCTTTACTATCAACGATTACATCACTGCTTACCATCAGGCGGGATTGCCATCAAACACTAGTTTATAATTAATTTAAAAAAAGATTTCTTCGTCGCATCGCATTGCCTACCCTATTGCATCGTTTTTGCTATCTTTATTTTTGCATTCTTCCTTCCTTTTTTTTCTTTTTGCTCGGCATCTAGGAGTTTCTGCGCGATGCTAAGTAGCCTGTAGCCAAATCTAACTGGTAATTTCAGTACCTACGTTCAAACTTTTCAGCTTCATTATTAGTTTAGAAGTCGAACAAATATCTACAGTGTGTTACGTTCTCGTTAAAATAACCATTGATAAAATATTTAGTGCTACAATCCATCATGACGTTTCCGACCCGATTTGAGCGTTTACACGTATGTAATGGCATTACAGCTACGTCGGGGCATTTAGTGACAGATTTATAACTCCTAAAACCGGGACACGTAGATATTAAACACATACTTGGAGTAAGAACGCCCATAACAAAATACTTGGGGTAACTGTCAGTTTAGATTCACCCCCTTTCGTGTACGATAAAACCGTTGGCAAGAATATTTATGATAAAGTGTATTTTCATGAAGTTTTGAGTAAGTTTCGCCTCTAATGCATTTTGTTTTATTTACTTTGGAAGTAAATTCACTTCCTTACACGCTACATCACTGACGTCTCAACCCTTGAACTAGGACATCCTGAATAACAAGGGTTTTAATTGGTTAACCTATGCGAGAAAGACAAAGTCATGTTGTGGTGGTTGAGGGCCAGTGTCCAGCAGTACATGTTTTTCGTCTGAAAGGATGATGATGATTAGCGATAAGGCCGCCCATTGTATGTTTTTTGTGATGAATGTTTTTTGTTCTATGTTTGATTGGTGTACAATAAGGAATATATAAATAAATAAATAAATGACTGATGTAGTACAAAAGAACTTACTGGAAAAAAAGTAGTTCTCGTGTCAAGATAGCTGAAAAAAGGATAGATAGATGATGGCGATGAAGACAAAATACAATAAGAGTATAGTATTGATATATAAATAACATACATTGCTATTTATGTACAGACGACAGCACATCAGCTAGGTACTACAATCAGATCATCAAATCAGATTTCCTTATTTGATTTTCAACTTTATCTCTAAAGCGCTATGGCTCAAGGTTGATTGGGAATATTTATCAGTTTCGGGTAGCGTGAAATGCGTTGTCGTCCGTACATCAATTTTTGAAGTGAAACGTTCTTTAGTGACGTCGAGTATTTTTTTTTTTTTTGAAGGGGAAAAAGCATTGAATTCACATGAGCGTGACCGACCCGACACCGTGATCGTTACAGCGATATACATAATTTATGTATACTTTTTATTTATAGTGTAGGTATACGGTGGTATAAATTGTGTGAGAGAGTTTTCACTTCAGTCAGTCAGCCCCACAACTGGTAATTTCATTTTTTCGTACTTATCAAGAGTGCTTGATGAGTACGAAAAAATCAACTAACTCAGTTAACTCAGTTTAAATCAGTGGAGTTAAACCTTATTATTTTATTAACCTCTGAAATGATATAGATTAAGATTACAGGGTCTTTGCGGGCGGTATGCAGTGGGCAGCTCTCGCCGCCCGGTAAACACCAGGCCCGAGTCGACGGCGCTTTGTCACGCGCGCCTAAAAAAGATGTCAGCACATTGTGACGGGGTCCATGAAGACCGATACCTCCTGGGTCAGGGTCGCGAGTTTGTTAAAAAAGAAACCGTGGCCCTGGCCTATAGGTAAGTGAAGGAATACGGATGGGTTTTAGTCAGTAAAAATCTGATACGCCTTTTCGCTCTGCCTAGAGTGATGAAATGACCCCTATTTCATGATTTCCCATTCCAAACAAAAAAAAGGTCTAGCTTAATTTAATTAGAGTGCAAGTTTCACCTTTCTTTCCCAAAACTTACTGTAAATGAAGGTACCGCTACCATGGTTAAGTTAAAATAATTTCGCCAAGATAGCGTTATACTCATTTACGATTTTTTTCTTTTATTTCTAAGAGTGTTCCGTCTTCCGCTCTCAGCTCGTTTCCGCTTTAGGTGGCAGTCGATTTGAGTGGAGGCTCCACGGCCATGGCCTTGAGGCTTGAACTTTCTGCTAAAGCGCAAAATATTTCGTAAAATTTTCTCTAGGGATATTTCTTAAGACTTTGTAGATTTCATTTTAAAAAGGAAAAGTTCAAAGATGGATGTTACGTGGAATTTTTAGTCAGAATGGACGTAAAACATAGAAAATAATAAAGTAGCGCGCTTTATCACCAACAATCGCATCACTGCTTATCATCAGGCAGGATTGCGGTCAAGCACTAGTTTATCTATGCTAATATATAAAGCTGAAGAGTTTGTTTGTTTGAACGCGCTAATCTCAGGAACTACTGGAATTTATAAAAAAGAAATATAAATAATGTAGTACCTAGTTAAAAAAAAAATTATTAAGTGGTGTGGTGTGGTAGGCATGAAAAAAACTCTATCTATTTCAAAGTCTTTCTTCTATTTTCTATGTATATACTTACTAGCTTGTAGAGATCTTGCCATCGTCTGGTGAAATTTCTTACTCCTCTGACTCATCCCATAATATCTCAGCGCAGCGCCTGCCCGTGCTATAACTTCGTTTTTGGCAGCCTTTGTGGCTTGTTTTGCTTGGCACCTATGACTCCTAGCATGATATTAAGCAGCTTACAAAAGAAGTCCATAAAATGAAAAAAAAACCTTTTGTAAATTTGACTGGCAGTATCAGAGGTAGCGCATTACAATAAAAATACTCTCTAGCTTTATGCAAGATATGATCAAATATAAAATTCAATTTCCGTGTCAGCCGACTTGTTGTTCGAAACAACGCAACAGATTTTGAAGTGGTTTCCGTCATCGTGTAGAGAATTAATACCGGTAGGTTTGTGTGTATATTTTATCACGATGTGCTGAGCGGGGTGTGGAGTTTAAATGTAATAATTTCATCTTTTGTAGGTACGGGCTTAAGCTAATCTTCACGGTTGACATACTAATCCAATTAGTACTACACTAATCATGAAAGTCAAAGTCTTCTTCTTCATTAATTCCCTTGCCGTAATCCCAATTTATTACTCTAAATAGAATAGCTGAAAGTGAAACTGACAGCCAAAACGAAGTATATTTTGCGAGTTGAGAACAGAGTTCGTGAAGCCTGGATCATCTAATCAACCCAAACGAATGTCAGGCACAGGGTAAATTCCTCAGTTGTACCACAGCAGCCGAGTTCCAAATAGTTTGTTGCCCTTTACGGATCACTCAGATGTCAATCAATGTTGCCTTTGTACCCTGTTGTGGGAGTTTCTACAAATCGGGCTTTCAGGTATACAACGTATACGTCACAGCCAAGCCAACTAGTGCATTGTTACCGTTTAGTTAATCGAGTTTTAACAAATCAGAGGCAGTTCAATTAACTGCCTGAATCATCGTCATCCCAGCGTTAATCCCAGTCGCATCCGAAACCTTTTCAGCTTTGGAGTCTGGAGTCCGCTTTTACCAGTCCAACTGCTGATATGGCTAAACTTCGACATTTTCCGTGAAGCGACTGCCGTCTGACCTCCACAACCCGAAGGCGACATCGAAGTATTGCAGTTAGAACAATTGTTGGACTTTTGAGGGTTCCAATTAACTTCCTGAATAACATTCATTAAATAATGTAATAGTCTACGCTGGAACTAACCGTTCCTCCATCCCGAGCCTCGCTGTCTCTTTTTGGCTAGTCAATATTTGTAACCAAGGTATGAGCTTTTATTTTTTATTTTCATATACGTAGTTCGTGACTTGTTGGGAACCAAGGAAATCATTCGTGCCGATACGAAGAGAGAAGTTAAGGAAAATTAAACGAAATTACTCACATAGGTACACGTTTGAAGAGACACCTGAAGGTAATTTGTAAATATATGCATGTTATTGGATTATCAATGCTCAGCGAAACCCCTTGAGCCTAAAATCCAAGAATACAGTAATATTAAGGAGCAACATTTTAGTTTTACCTAGTGATAGTGAAAATGGCGTAGCGGTAGCGAACTCGCCCGCTGCACAAGGAGGCGCGGTTCGATCCTCGCGCAGTGCCAATATTTGTATGCATGAATATGAATGTTTTCACTGGTCTGGTCATGTCTCAGAAAGCACGTTAAGCCGTTGGTCCCGGTTGCTATACGAACATCTAATAGCAGTCGTTACGGGTTGTTGGAGCCATAAAAAAATCCAACAATTGGTCTAACTGCAATGCTACGATATCGCTTTCGGATTGTGGAGGTGAGACGGCAGTCGCTTTACGAAAAATAACAAAGTTTTTCCAAACATCGGCAGTTAGACTGGCAAAGCGGACCCCAGACTCCAAAGCTGAAAAAAACTTCGTTTGCGACTGAGATTAACGCTGAGATGATGATGATGATGACGATAAGTGCAAACGGAAAATAATGTAGCAAAAACAGTAAATGAAGCAGTAGTTACATTACAAGGACCAATATTCATGTTATATCTTGCCGATAAAACTGCTACTAAATACAATTTTAAAGCAATTGATTCCTGCAATTTGGTCCACACCGTCCTCGTAACTATTCTTAACCAATGAACCGTGTACGTCTTTCAGGATCTTTTTTGTATTACTTTACAGCTGCGTTTACTTGACGACACAAATTGCGACACAACGGCCGGGCACTAATAGCTGTCCTGTGGACCATACTTGAGTGAGTTTTTGTGAGTAAATACAAGTTAGGAAACCGCCCAAGCGCGAGTCAGAATGGCAAAGGGTTTCTCTATCTATAAAATACATTTGCTGTATACAATAATTATTTTATTGTATATTTAGTATTGGTGCTTTCTCCATACAAACGTCTTCCGCTGTTTTCTTCGTAGATAATGCTTTTGGAGCAATTTTTTTTAGAATTTGACACCGTGATTATACGTGCCCCTATCATTTGATTCTTTCCGAAACTTAATTAATAAAAGAAATACGATACTTCAAAATCGCGAAAAACAACCCATTTTTACCGTGATTTTCGGATGACTATTAGACAAATGTGATAAGTTTTTGACAAAAAATAAAATGATTGAGATCTGTCGTGTTTTGAAAAAGAAAACAGCGGAATACGAAAGGTCTTTTGGTCAACGTTTTTGTAGATAAAATCAGCCTGAGCTGAAACTGTCCTTTTCGTACTTTACCGGGAGAGGTTGGAAGCAGCGCGACGGCAATAGTTTCTTTAAATACCTATTTTCCAAATTCCTCGGCACTAGAGTCCCCTCTTAACAGTAAAACCCAGATTTAGCTTAAAAAGGTCTTCAAAGAATGGAGCACAGGCGAAGAGTATCCAGCCTCTCGGTGTTCTATAGGACGCGTTTTGGAGAGTGTGCGAGGGAATTGCATGATTTAATTTCTACATCTCCGTTCCATCATCGGACGACCTGTCATACGGCAACTTTCCACCGTTACGTTATTGATACCACAACGATCCGAACGAAGCGTCTTGCCTCTTCTTTTATACCGCGAATATCAAGGGACTGGAACAATTTGCCAGCGAAGACGTTTTCGTCGGACTACAATTTAAGTGTCTTCAAGGCTATAGTCAATCGCCCGCGCTTTGCCAGCAACGATTGCATCATTGCTTACCATCAGGCGGGATTGCGGTCAAGCACTAGTTTATAATTTATTAGTTTTTAATTTATATATAAAAAAAAAACATTTTCATGACACACGTCACTTTGCAGTATAAAAGTGATTTACATCCGTCACCTCAATTCAGGTTCAGTTGAAAACCAGCGTCGGACACTAGTTGTTTGTCATTTTAGCTAAACGGGGCCTTTCTGTGCGCCAGAAAGGCCCCGTTTAGCTAAGCCGCGAGGCACACATAGCTGCTGTTTTGACATCAGGATTTTTACTTTCTATTTGATTATAATATTTGTTGCTACCTGATGTATGTTTATTTTAGGTGTATTGTGTGTCTTTTATTCTTCTTTCTTTCACATCAGAGGTGAAGTGAAATTTCTAGTATGAATAACAAATGGGTTGCTTGTTGTTGAACTGTCTGAATGAAAGCCTTTACACATATTTTTTCTTGTGACAGGGTAGTTGACTAAAAAAACTAATTAGTCCGTCAGTCAGATTTCCAAAAACAACTAGACATGTAATTTTTCTTTTTTCATGTAGACACAGACACTAAAATGCATTATATTGACAGACAAAAAATTAAAAAGATACAGTGTGTTCAAAAATCGTGTGACGGCACTCCTCGCTACACTTTTTAGCAAGAAGTGACGAAAGCAGCCCCTACTCCTGATTTTCGATGCGTTTTATACTTTTCAATTTTTATTGATTTGATAAAACAAAATATACGTATCCAATATTTTTCTATACAGATTTAAGAAAAATATTGGCGGATAATGACGTGGTGGCCTAGTGATTAAAACACCAGCCTCTCAAGTATGAGTGCGCGGGTTCGATTCCAGGTCAGGCAAGTACCAATGTAACTTTTCTAAAGTTATATGTACTTTCTAAGTATATCTTGGACACCAGTGACTGAAGGTAAAGGAAAACATCTTGAGGAAACCTGGACTTTATAAGTCTGAAATCGCCAACCCGCATTGAGCAAGCGTGGTGATTACGCTCAATCCTTCTCTGTATGAGAGGAGACCTGTGCCCAGCAGTGGGACGATAAAAAGTTGATGATGATGGCTTCGTTCGGATCGTTGTGGTATTTATTAATTTGTATTTATTTCGTTTTATAAATAAATAAAATAAATATGTACGGACAAATCACACAGATTGAGCTAGCCCCAAAGTAAGTTCGAGACTTGTGTTATGGGATACTAACTCAACGATACTATATTTATAATAGATACATATATAGATAAACATCCAAGACCCAGGCCAATCAGGAAAAGATCTTTTTCCATCATGACCTGGCTGGGGATCGAACCCGGGGCCTCCACGTCGCAGGCAGGCGTGTTGACCGCTGCGCCACGGAGGCCGACAAAGTAACCGCCGATAAGTTTGTATATATCGTCTTTTTAAAGAAAAATAATATATAAAAAAAATGATGAATGACGGACTTAATAGAATAATTATATTCTTTTTCTACCCAGGATACATCCCTATTACCCCACGGGTATAAGTAAGATTTAGACCTAAGGACTAAGTGATTTAGAGTGTCATTGAAAGCATTCAACAATATCACCCATATTGTTGAATGCTTTCAATGACACTCTGTTTGCTTAAAGGTGTTGGACACTTTCGCATTCATGCTTTCAATATGAATGCGAAACTCTCTCTATAGATATGTCTGTCCTTCACCTTTTCAAACATTAACGGTTAAAAGAGTTTCACAGATAGACCATGTTCACTTTTTTGGTTTTACGGTAGAATTCTCATTAAGTCACCCCACGATGGAGAAAGTACATCATGTTCCAACCCTGGCTATAGGTAGTTATGCCCAGGAGTGCGAAATTCGTATAAGCACTCACCGGTCCCCGACAGGCCTCAAACTGCTGTTCTCCAGCGTGTTCCATCGCCACATGCGGTCAGAGACCAGAGAGAGAGAGGAAGAGAGAGAGACGAAGGAGGAGGAGAAGGGGGTAGGGGGAGGGAGGGAGAAGGTGAGAGGGAGGTTGGGTCAGTGCTATCATTGTAGAAATGGACAATGATAGCACTAACTGCCTATCTAACCTACACAGCCCAGTTACTGAGTAATACGATACCCCTTGGTAAGACGACTTGTAACGACTGTCAAAGATCTACGAATGACAGCCAAGAAAAACAGCTTAATGTATTTTCCGAGGTTTAGAAGGGTCTCGATTTCTAAAGATGGTCACCCCCCTAACTGTGGAAATAAGAGCCATCATAAACACAATCGTAATGAGTGGCCAAACAGTTGAACTGTTTTGGATTAAAGCGCACGTGGGGTTGGAGGGCAACGAAAGAGCTGACAGTCTCGCGAAAGAGGCTGCATTAAACCTAAACAATCGACTATGATCAGTGCCCAGTATCATTCGTCAAGCGACAAATCAGAATGTTGTCGCTTGACGAATGGAACAGACGCTATGTGATAACCGCGAAAATTATCAAAGTTTTCTTTCCGGATGCTGTACGTATACCGTAATAAAAAAGATTACGCTGGACCCATTATTGGTGCAAGTCATGACAGATCATGGAGGGTTCTCTGAGTATATAAATAGTTTTAAATGCAAGGAGATTCCGGCGGCATGTATCTGCGACCCAAATAAAGAAGAGAGCGTCCTCCATGTGTTAGAAAAATGTCCTGTTTTTGGTGGAGAAAGAAATTATATTGAGATTGTAATAGAAACTCGAATAAATAAACAAAATATTGGTATAATAATACAAGATAAAAATATTAGAGGTGAAAGAAACTCTTCAGCTTTATATATTAGTATAGATATTATATAAAGCTGAAGAGTTTGTTTATTTGTTTGAACGCGCTAATCTTAGGAACTACTGTTCCGATTTGTAAAATTCGTTTTGCGTTAGATAGTAAATGAATCCAGGAAGGCTAAAGCCTAATAGAAGCGGAGTGATGTTATATAGTGATATAAAAAAAAAACGCGGGTGAAACCGCGAGGCGCAGCTAGTAATGAACATGGCCAAACAACGTTTGCCGAGTCAGCTAGTTGTATTATGAAATTCTATCAATCTTATCTCGTAGATCTAAACTTTGATCTGATCAAAGACATAATACATATCTATATAGGCAGATAGACTTTATAGTCTATCTGCCTATATAGATATGTATTATGTCTTGTGTTGTATTATGTGGATTTTTTTCGATATTTATTATAGGTAAGTATGTTATAATTTTATAACAAATTATAACATACCTATAATAAATATCGAAAAAAATCACACTGCAAGAAAAAAATCGTTCGATTCATCCATACTAATATTATAAATGCGAAAGTAACTCTGTCTGTCTGTCCGTCTGTCTGTCTGTCTGTCTGTTACGCTTTCCCGCTTCAACCTCTCAACCGATTTGGATGAAATTTGGCACAGACAATCTTTAGACCCTGAGAAAGAACATAGGTTACCTTTTATCCCGGAAAAAAATTGATATTTCCGAGGGAAATCTAAAAAGCGCGATATAACCGAACTCACGCGGGCGAAGCCGCGGGCTGAAAGCTAGTTCTAAATAAAAGTGCCCATAATTTCATAGGCATGTGGAAATTTCAGAATCAAATAAATTTTACGACTAAAACATGGACACTTAAATCCACAGAAACGATGTGCACATGGTGACTAAAAAAAAGTAATTAGTCCGTCTTTTAGATCAGCCAAAAATATTGGACACGTATTTTTTGTTTTCTCCCAGAAACAAATAACAACGAAGATACGGCACGTCAAAATTTTGTGTGACGTCACTTCTGGGTACAAATTTTACTCAAACGTGACGTCATAACGTTATATCTCATTCAATAAGAATTGAATGGGATATAACGCATTATAGTTATTTTGTTAAAACAAAAAATACGTGTCCATTATTTTATGCTTACCTAAAAGACGGACTAATTAGAATCACTATTTTTTAACCCTGTCATCATGCCTATTGGTCGTTTCCTATGAAGACGAGACACAAAGGAACTCCGCAGTTACTCTTTCAAAAATAATTGGCTTTTGCAATGTTTTTCAATTAGAGAGAGAGATTTATATATAGTAGAAAAGACCTATCAGTAAGTCCTAAAGTTTATAACCCTCTTTCCTTCATACTCCCATTTGTGGCACAGATGAACCTAGATTTTTACGACCTCTTGAGATTTCTCCTGAATCTCTCGAGACGTGTTTAATACTAAAAGGTAATACGTTATACAGAAAATAAATTACCTCGCCGCAATAAATGTCAGGTTCCCTTGGAAAGTGTTTGTAGAATTAATACTGCTACAAATTGTTTCAGACTTTAATTCACACGTTGTTACGAAGCAATAAAACTAGGACAATGTGTTTTCTTAACTGTACAGCCACTACATTTTTATTGCTAATGTGATTTTATCATTACTCTCTTTTTTCTCTCCCATTTTATCTAGGGGTAGATGGTTTTCGACACAGAACAGATAAATGACATTGGCCTCGATTCCTCTAATCTCTAAATTAAATTTAAGTTCAATGCATCTTTTTCTTTTTATTTCAATAAGAAAAGGACAGAAAAAATGTTAGTTTCGACTTGTCAAATTAGTCCGCTCCTGATACAAATTGATATTACTGGTCGCCATGTTTATAATCGCGTCTAAACTGTCTATAGAGTATCTTAATTTGACCGATTTAAACTGAAATGTTATCTTTTATCCTTTTCTTAATAAAATAGAAAAAAAGATTCACTTAACTTAAAATTATTTTAGTTTGTGAAAAGGAAATCGGCGCCTTTATCTATTCCGTGGTTTTCGAAAATGTTATAGCCGATAGCGAGATCAATTCAAGAAGGCGACTAATTCCTGACAGCTTCCTAAAATTTATCACATTTCCTCTACTCTCTTTTTCTGCCAGTACTATTTTCATCCGAATGTGATGAACTTATCATTATATAGTTTCTTCTTTTTCTCCTTTCTAGAGACAGATGGTTTTCGAAAGTGCTTTAGGATGGTTGTAAAAGTCGATAGTGTGATCAATCCAAGATGGCGATGAATGATGACAGTTTCTTAAAATTTATCACATTTTCTCTCTTTCTTTCTGCCCGTTTCCATTTGATACAAATGTTTGCGAATAACGCAGAAGGAATTTAGTTCCTTGCGGGTTCCCTAAACCGCACTGATTTTAATTTAAATTTTAATTTCACAAGAATCTAAGTTATACGTACTTTCTAAGTATATCTCGGATACCAATGACTGATTAAAAAAGTGAAGGGAAACATCTTGAGGAAACCTGGACTTTAAGTTTAAAATTGCCAACCCGCATTGAGCAAGCGTGGATTGAGCGTATTCACGCTCAATCCTTCTCTGTATGAGAGGAGACCTGTGCCCAGCAGTGAGACGATAAAAAGGTTGATGATGATGATGATGAAGAATATTAAGCAATGGCTTTGAGATAATTTAGCCCAGAGGAATAAATGTCGTAGGTGGTATCTAAAAATAGTCTAAGTATAGTTAAGTACCTATTGTTGGGCACTACCAACGAGAAATGTGATACGAAGGATACACACCCAGTATTATAGGTAGGTGCCTACTACTGGCTCATACCAGACTGAAGCCTGTGTTCTTACAAAAATGTACATAAATAAGTCAAAAGAAAACTGTCCTTTAAGAAATGTCGGAAAGAATTAACCAATTACAGACTATAGTTTTTTGCCTAGTGGAGACCACAACTGATAAAAAACACGCCTGATATTATGTAAAAAGAATCCTAAAGTAGAGTCTAGGAATTTCTGTAATTGTTTTTCATTTGAGGCCCAATATCGCACCCTAGTTGCAGCAAACTACAATATTTAAGCTGAATATCCCATTCCAGGATAGTACTTAAAATATTACCAACATGCGATAAGTTTTTACCTGAGCCCAGTGTTGGCACAGTCGCGTATCTCAACAGTGCACAAAAAATTATACTACTAGCTTCCACTCTAGACACTCTCGATGGGTGGGCGTTTTGGGGGACTACTTATGTAATATTGATGTTCAAAAAGTGCTTATTCTCAGCCTAATTTGAGTAATATTGACGTTCAAAAATTTCTGATTCTCAGCCTAGTTTGAATAAATGACTTTTGATTTTGACACCATATAGATTACAGAACATAAATATAAAGATTTCACAAAAGGTGACACAATGGGCAGACTTATCGCTAAGAGCGATCTTTTACAGAAAACCTTTGGATGGAATGCTAAAGGGAAGCAAAGAGAAATAATGTAGGTATATTATTATTTAAAAAATCCTAAGTTTTTGTGTTAAGATTTTTACAGAATACTTCGGCAGGGCCCAACTTATGACGATTAGAGTGCCTTGTGATGCAAGTGGACCTTAAAGCACGTGCACTTTCAGATGCATTGACATACTCTACGATGTTACGAGGTCAGTCCACACGTGTCGCCGTGATGACATTATTTCCGTTCAGTAATTGCGTTCAATCCGATTGAGCAAACAAGCCGACTCTATTAGTCAAATGCTTGTCTGTTTGTTTGTTTGTGTGTCCGCCTGTTAATAGCTCACCGTGTGTGTTTAGATTTGAATTGTGTTAAATACTTGTTGAAGTAGGTTATTGATTTCAGATACCGGTTAATCAAGTTATTTTCGTTAGGAAAGATCGTTATATTTACCTATTTAAATATACAAGAATTTTTTTTTTAATAGAGAGAGAGAGAGAATTAGTATGTATTTTACTGCATATTAGTTTTCAAAAGCTCTCATAAAGTTGTCGCCATATTGGATTTTCATTTTGACCTCGCGTATTTTCATTGTTTTCAAGGGTGCTGAAGTTATCGGCTTTGAAAACAATGACACACACAAATCACAAATTTTTGTGATCTCTCTGTCTATATAATTTACGAAGGGAGCATACAGAGAAAGAGAGATAGTTGCATAAAGCCCGCATAACTCCTTTTCGTTTCGTTATGATTTTTACCAGGGTGCCTAAACAGAAGCTCCCGGCCACCGTAGGCGCGGGCCTGCGGGCAGTGAGCAGTGGGCAGCTCGCCGCCCGGTAAGGACCAGGCCCGAGTCGACGGCGCGTTATGTGTCACGCTTTCCTCAAAGAGATGTCAGTACATCGTGACGGGGTCCACGAAGATCGATGCTTCCTGAGTCAGGGTTGCGAGTTGGTTAAAAAAGAAACCGTGGCCCTGGCCGTCGCACAGGCAAGTGAAGAAACACGGGTAGGTTTTAGTCAGTAAGATTCTAACTCGCCCTACTGCTTCGCCCAGAGCGAGAAGAGAAGAGAGAGAGAGAGAAGCCATTTGATAATTATTACCCATCCCAACAAAAAAAAAGGGGTCTCGGCATGTAATGACAGTGACACATCCACAAATTAACCGCGCCAAGAGCAGCTTAACCTGCTCCTGTGGCTGTCATTACGTGTTCACGATGTCAAGAGAACTTGAAAACATACTACATCCACACAAATTCCATTATATAGAATCTAAGCTAGAAAACCTATCTACCGAAATAACGTCGTGAGCGGTGAAATTTATCTTTTAATGTCCGTCAATTTACTAAACGGGTTCTCATCTCCCAAATGGCATATCCTGCGGAGGACTCATGTTTCTCTGACTGCTAAATATGTATGGGCTCATTTTGTTTTCAAGTTCGCTCTGAGTGGTGAAAAGAGGACTTCGGCGTCGAAGTCTCCGAGAAGTGGACTTAAGAGGCCAAGTAGGTGCTGAATTTTCATGTGTTTTAATTATTTTATTGTTTTAGCTCGTCAGAAATTTATATGCGAACGTAATCCATACTTAATATTATAAATGCGAAAGTATCTCTGTCTGTCTGTCTGTCTAATGTAATGTCGTAATGAAGTTTGGTACACAGATGGTCTAACGTCTAAGAAAGGACATATGCTATAATTAAAACATCCCGCTATGACCAATAGGAGCAGAGCAATAACAAAAAATGTTGCGAAAACGGAGGCAAACGCGGAGTCGCGGGCAACAGCTATTTGTAAGTATAATAAAATTCAATTCTTGTTTTGGGTTATATATTTATTAATGGATTATATCCAATTGTATTCCAATTTATGGGTCATTAATTTTTATTTTATCTTAATTAATTTGCTTTCTGTTCATTTATGTTTGGCAATAGGTACAATTTTCCTGAAATAAAAGAATTTATTTATAAACGCTAGGGAGTTTTCGGGATGGAGTTTTATACGTTAGTCCGTCCCATTTTCCGTATTTTACAAATCGCTTATATCACCTTTGGGAGTAATCAGTGTCGTTCTGCACTTGTTACTCAAAACCTTTGTTAACTATTAACTTAAGTTAGGAATACAGTTCTTTTATTTTTGCTTCTGTGATTGTGTTAAAATTTGTTTGTGATCTTCTTGTGCACCCCGCACAGGACGAGTTTTGTATTTTATTTTTAAAGTTTTCAATTATAATTCCAAAATCTATACTAATACTAGCTGACCCGGCGAACTTCGTTCCGCCTTAAAGGCAATATCACATGACTACTTATAAATAAATATTATTATTCAATGATTCTTTATTTGGGAGCACAATCCTGGCGGTTCTCCGGAAATCTTTAATGTGCTACAATACTCGGAAACAAAATCCTTTGGCCCAATGCGAACGTCATTGCGCTATATTATATGCGTATAGAAACGCTGCCCGATTCAAATCAGTATTTGATGAATTTCTTCTTGTGATTCTTTCATCATCAAATGACCTCTCCCGCTCTGGGCGGAGCGGAAGGGCGTGTCAGACTTTTACCTAGACTAAAACCCACCCGTGTTCCTTCACTTGCCTGTGCAACGGCCAGTGCCATGGTTTCTTTTTAACCAACCCGCAACCCTGTGGACCAGTCCTCGTGGACCCCGTCAAGGTGTGCTGACATCTCTTTGAGGCGCGTATGAAACACAACGCGCCGTCAACTCGGGCCTGGTTCTTACCAGGAGGCGAGCTGCCTATCGCTCGCCGCCCGCAAGCCCGCGCCTACGGTGGTCGGGAGTCCGATGTTGCCACCCGACCAGGGCGCTTCCTGCGGCGGTTTGAGGCGTGAGAGTAGTGAGATTTCCGCTCCCTCACGCGCTACGCCTCCTCCTTTGCCAGCATCACTGCTTCACAGAAGGAGTTGAAAGCTTGCCATCATGCACTCTTGCTCCGGACTATGGCCCGGACCAGGGTAGGACGCGAGAGATCGCCGCCGATCGCCGCCACGAGGACACGGCTGTGCTCTACCCAAGCCAGGCAGACCTCCACCATATGCTCCACCGTGTCCTCAGGGCGATGCACACAGTGGTCACCCTGGCGTTTCCTCCCGCCTTATACGGAACAGGAACCTCCCGAACAGCCGTGTCCGGTGAGGACCTACGTCAGTCGGAAGGTGAGGACGCCGTGGCGCCTCTCTAGGTACTCCTCAAAGAGAGGACTTACCGCCGATATTGTGGCGTGCTCTGTGCTGGATTGCGACAATCACACTTTCCATGTTGCCATGAGATCCCGCCGGAGCTCTGTCCGCTGTACTGCGATTTTATGCATTAGATATGGACACAATCTAATGGATGTTATTATACATATAAACGTTTCTTTTTAATTACTCTATCTATGTATTAAAAGAAACCTCATCAAAATCTGTTTCGTAGTTTTAAAGATTTAATCATACAAAGTGACATAGGGAAAGAGAAAGTGTCTTTGTTTTATAGTATGTAGTGAAGTGGTAAATAGCACAGCAATACAATATTAGAAATTTTGAAGTTGAAGTTTACTTTGGGGCTTTTATTAAAAAAATTAAACCGGCTGAGAGTATATATATTCCTTGCTTTAAATGAATGCATCAACATTCAACCGGTAAGATTTTTTTTAATGTGCTGAGTAGTGCAGTAGTGTGTTTGTACCATTTTTAACAAATGAACCGCTAACTTATATTTTGACTAAGTTGTTTTGTTACTCCATGTCACGTCACACGGGAACGACGGGAACAACGGGAACGGGATAAAAAGTCTACTATGTGATAATTATGTCCTTCTCCCAGTTCTTATCTACCTCCCGACCAATTTTGAGCCATACTGGTTAAGCGGTTCTTGAGTTATAAATAGAGTAACTAACACGACTTTCATTTATATACATAGACTTCATTCAAATCGGACCAGCCCTTTAGGAGGAATTCAGTGACGTACACAGGTACAGCAGATTTAGGAATATACCCATGGAAAGCATCGTCATCTACATTTGTAACAAAGATATCATACCTATCTCTACCCCTAGAGCTCTTATTTCAGTCTCTTAAAGTTAAATAAAAAATCTTAAATATTTACTTATTTCTATTTATTTTTTTCTTTTTTAGTTCATAAGTACAATTTTAGTTAAATAAAAAAATGAAAATATTTTTTTTATGTTTTCTCCTTTTAGTTCTTATGTACAATTTTCTTTTTAAGTAACTACAAAAATTAAAAAAAACTATAAACTTGTCTAAAACAAAAAAAAAAAACTTGTCATTGCCCGGGTTTGAACCGAGGAACACCAGCCATCGCGAGTAGACCATACCACTATCGCCTACTCCACAGCCGCTATGTCAAGCCGCTCGAAATTAGCGCCCATATTATGCGTGAAATATTGCGAAAGAGAAAACTCGAAAATATGCGCTTCCCCAGACATAAAACTGAGCTAGATCAATTTCTCGTCCCCGAAAACCCCCACATATTACATTTCAGCGAAATCGTTAGGGCCGTTTCCGAGATCGCATGCTTCTTCAAGCGATCAGCGCCATCTGCCGGGCTGATTTGTAAATCTAAACCATCCAGGTCGCCACTCAAACGCATACAGAAAAATTCATTAAAATCGGTCA
This sequence comes from Sesamia nonagrioides, assembly GCA_017933935.1. Lineage (NCBI taxonomy): Eukaryota > Metazoa > Arthropoda > Insecta > Lepidoptera > Noctuidae > Sesamia > Sesamia nonagrioides. The sequence goes on along the minus strand of JADWQK010001076.1, from coordinate 273,018 downwards.
AGCCGTTTAGGAGGAGTTCAATGACATACACACGTACAGCAGAATTATACAGTATGACATTTTAATCGTTTTACAAAAATGTTTCACGGACTGTATCCGACCTTATATACGCCTAGCCGCGATTATTTGTTTTCTACCTTTAATTAAGATAATAGGTACAACGAAAAATAAATAATACATTAGAAATACGAAACATCCTGTTAATAATGTTTACATATCAAACGGACACAATACCCACTCCGCGCAAAATTCTATTGGTCAATCCCATCTCATTCATCATTTTTTGCAAGGAACGCAGCGCGCGCGAAACTAAAAAATTAAAAACTAGCTGGGTTCAGTTGGGTTCTAACCCCGGAAGTCAAACGTTGTGCGCGGGCGACTAGGTATCACACGTCGATCGTTAGTACGAGTGTAGAGTACCTAGTGCACAAGGATTAATTAGGTTGTCTGCCTACTTCATGATGAGTGATAGAAACTATCAGTACTCGAATATCGAGTGGCCCCTCAGCGGTGGAACTTACGTAGATATGATAATGGAAGATGTACCTGTCAGCTGTTTGTGTGGTCTGAAGTAAAGGGACTAGTGATGAGTTCAAAGGAGCACGCAGAGTTTAAAATCGCACGCAATTAAAATAGCAAATAGTTGCTACTTTTGATACAGTGAAACAAGACAGAGTGACTTTAAATAAATTAAAAGACAGTATTCAAAAGCGTGCATAGCAGTTGCGGATACAGGTAAAGGCTATTTATCTACATAATACATGTAAATAAAAAGTGATCATTTGTAAAGACAAAATTAGTAATTATTGTAAATAATTCAGTTTATTCCCATTCTTTAAATATGCCAGAAACACAGGTGCGCGGCAATGTAGAAAGTACTCGTTCTAGCAAACACTCAAACAGTAACAAAAAATGTTCGCACTCGTAAATAGGTACATGTTAGTTGTGGACTCGCGCCGACGGGTAGGTAGTAGGTACGGACGACAGTAGGTCAAGCTACCCGAAACTGCCAAATATTCCCAATCAACCTTGAGCCTTAGTGTTTTAAAGATAAAGTTGAAAATCTAATAAAGAAATTTGACAGATTGTAGTAGCTTGATGTACTATCATCTGTACACATTTTTTGTTTGTGAACAAAAATGTGCGTAAACAATTTCGGTGGAATTTTGCCTAAATTACAACGACAATTTAGCAAATTGATAAGTTATTGAAATCGGCCGTATGTTTCTTGGGAAGAAACGTAAGTACTTAGGTAACTATGGTCAATCAAATGCCCATTTCGGGCGCGAGAACAAGTACAAACAGGTCGCGACTGCGGTCGAGAGGCCGGCCCGCGCCCGCGCCTTTCAACTATCATTCGCTTGATAGTTTGCAAACAAATTTTCACTTGCGCGTCATAGTAAATAAATAATCAATCGTTGATGGTAAAACGCACAAGTTTATTAAGCCTATTCACTTAAAAATCTTAGTGAGTAGGAAGGAAGACGGCAGTTGAGCGAGGTGATGCAATGTTAAACCCAATAACACGACCAACGCTGCTGCATCAGAGGGAGATTAATCTGGACACCCTCCACGATCAGACTACCGACACAATAACATTTGGCGCATCGTACCCGATCAGTGATTGTTGACATAGGTAATGCCTTTACGTAAAAGATCCCTAATTTGGGCGTTAGTACACTCGGCATTCATACCGAGTACGAATATCAAAAACCCCACCGAGTACCGACCAAGTACTCAGTCCATCACTTTGATTCGATTTTAACACGAAAAAGTTTTTGACGGTCCTAAGCCCGTAAAAGTATGAAGGGAGAATTGGAATTAAGTTGATTTTAATTTACAAACTGACTTACGCACTGATAGTAAGAAATCTATCTTGCGCTGGTTGAATGAACTCGCCACGCCCCGCCCCTCGACCGCGAGCCGCTACATTGATACCTGCGCGCTCGCGACAGGGTGTTTTTATTGTTTTTAACCGCGTGATAATAATGAACAACATTTTTATTTTTAAATTAATGAAATCTCATAAATACCTATTTTTATTTTATGAACGTTAACTAATCATTGGATACATGGTGTGGGCTGCCGTTGTAAGACGGTTAAAAAATCATGGTGTATATATAAAGATATAAAGCTGAAGAGTTTGTTTATTTGTTTGTTTGTTTGAACGCGATAATCTCTGGAATTACTGGTCCGATTTGATTTTTTTTTTGTCTTAAATAGCCCATTAATCCAGGAACGCTCTAGGTTATATAACACGCTGCAACCATTACGAACGGAGCATATAAATGAAACATATCGAATCCTGCGCTGGTGAAACCGCCTCCGCGCGGTTACAGCTCCGCAGCTAGTATAAAATAAAGATACCTACTGCTTTCTTAGTTAATTTCATATATGGCACATTTTTGAATGCTACGTGTGCTTTTAGTGTGTAATTGTTAGGTATTTGTGCAAATAAACAAAATTTATAGACAGCGCTCGGCAAATGTTTAAAGTTGTAGCGTAAACTAGACTTTATTGTGTAGGAAGTAAAGTTGTTTTTCTTTAAACTCATACGGATGTATTTTTTGTAGGTATCCAAACAGCAGCCCACAGCGCAGAAACCGATAGCTCATTAGCAACCGCACCAACAGGCACCAATGATTAATGGATATGATCAGTTTCAGCAAAATCTTTACACAAATCCAACGATTCTTTATGAATAAAAGACAATTGCTCTAATTTCCTTGTTCAGAAAGGAAACTAAATTTAAGTTAAATGTATTTTTTTTTTCTGTTTTAACGTATAATAAATACCTATTTGTTTAGTCCTGACAATTAGTCAGCGCCTGATGTATTTTTATTAGCTATGTTTTCAATCACGTCTAAAATCTATTTTTAGTTTATTTATATATTTTTTATTTTTTTAATAGTTATAAACTAGTGCTTGACTGCAATCCCGCCTGATGGTAAGCAGTGATGCAATCGTTGATGGTAAAGCGCACTAGCTTATTAAGCCTATTCACTCAAAAAAATTCATTGAATAGGAAGGAAGACGGCAGTTGAGCGAGGTGATGCAATGTTTAACCCAACAACGCGACCAACGATGCTGCGCCAGAGGATGATCTGGAGACCCTCCACGACCAAACTCCCGACACAACAACATTAGGGCACATCGTACCTGCACACATCGCAACACAACTGCTCAGACCCGTCCTCCGTACGGCTTCACACGACATCATGCCGGAACACGACGGATCGCTTGGCGGTAAGACTTTGTCTGGTGGGTGGTAACTTATGCCGGCGGCTGATGTTGTAGCCTACCACCGAGGAAAACTATTTCAGAGCACTAACCTAATATATACGTAACATCCTTCTCTTACAGAAATTAAAAAATAAATATACATTAAACTAAGTTTTATTTGTGATCAAAGGAATATGCCCAATCTTAAAAGCCATCTTTTCACCGTCCCAAATAAACCAAAAGAAGATACTTATAAGCTATTGTCGAAATGTAGTTTAGAAAATTAACAGGTGACTCTGATCCTCATCCAATAGCTTTCATACCTGCCTTTTTAAACCTAAACCAAAAATATTGGATTCCTTTGTAATCCAACAGCTAAATTAACTCGCTTCGATATAAAATCCCTTTTCAAAAAATTATATTCAGGGAAGCAGATCAACTGAACTACATACATCATCATCAACCTTTTTATCGTCCCACTGCTGGGCACAGGTCTCCTCTCATACAGAGAAGGATTGAGCGTAATCACCACGCTTGCTCAATGCGGGTTGGCGATTTCAGACTTAAAAAGTCCAGGTTTCCTCAAGATGTTTTCCTTCACCTTCAGTCATTGGTGTCCAAGATATACTTAGAAAGTACATATAACTTTAGAAAAGTTACATTGGTACTTCCCTGACCTGGAATCGAACCCACACACACATCGAGGATACTTGAGAGGCTGGTGTTTTAACCACTAGGCCACCACGACTTCCAACTACATACATAAATATCGAAAATTCATTTCGTAAAACGAATGGAGTTAACCAATGGGCGAGTCCATTTTCACGGAATACTGAGCGATCGCAATCACTTTGATCAGTGTATCATTCTGATACGGATCGTGTTTATTAACCATTAAAATGTTCATTTTTCATTGAAAACTTTCAATTTAGATTTTGGTAGTTATTTCTTGTCTAGGAAAGCATCCTAAAAACATGTTTTAACTAATAGTTTATTGAGAAATTTAAAGATTAGGTACCTATACCATCGCCTAGCTCCATAAAGAATAGAGGTAAACAAACCAATTTAGGGTTATCACAACTCACGTTTTACAAATCTCCCGTTATTTACATGATTATCGACTTTTACATGCTAGCTATTTATTAATAATTCCTATTGCAGCATATTTCAATAGAATTACTAAAATAACATGCATAATAACTTGGTATTTCGAAAAACCATTAAAAAGTCGACATTAATTTTACGTGATAGCCCTACAAAAAAAGAAAGATGGACGAAATCCAGGTATTAAACACATTTTGTGGAATTCAACCAATGAATAAAGTTAAGGCATTTGTCAATACAATTTTTGCATATTTAAATTACTTTCAAATCACATACCACATGCATTGTAATACTTTGAAGTATGGACTAATTATAATATATATGTATCAAAAAATTTAACCTATTAGGAAATTAGATTACATGTATGTCATATTTCATTAAAACCGGTTAAGCGTTCTATGCAAATCATAAATATCTAAACATAAATAAACTGTTTAGATTAGTAGGAAGTAGGATTATTATTTTTATGAAAATAATCTACGTAGAAAAGGTTGTTAACATCTGCCTTTTAGGCGTAACCTACTCGTTGCCTAGCAACGGTTTGTTTACCTCTATTCTTTATCGAATTTGGTTCAACTATAGGCACAATTTTTCCGTCTTACTTGCGCTGTTATTTCATTTTATGTTACCTGAAGTGCGGAGCTGATACCTGCGGTAGATGTATTACCTGAAAAGTTAAGAGAAGAAAAAGTTTTATTATTGAATGTCAATAAAATGAACGCCGCAACCATCGATAGCAAAGATAATAAAATAAATTATAAATTATTGTTTAGCACAAGAACGCATAAATTTTTTGGAATTATCTTTCTCAGCACATATGTATAAGTACATAATACAATTAATATCTACCCAAATACATGTGATTAAAATTAAAAAAAGTGTTTGTAATGTCAAAATAAAAACTTTGTACTAAATACGTACGAAAATATAAAACTGCGATAATTATAAGAAAATTATCGTCTTTTTCATCCGCTCCAAAACAACTGGACCGGTTTTGACGGGACTTTCACTGGCAGATAGCTGTTATAAGGAATACCATAAGCAACTGTTATTTAAAAAAAAATAGTGGGATTAATCACAATTAACATCCATGAAAATGCAACATGGTATATTGCCCGGCTTGCACGCGAATGAAATCCCACTCAGCTAATTGTTAATCTCTCCTCGCCTGATCTCTCTCCTCGATTGTGTCGGATTGCCGTTCCACCAGACTGTGCGAGATACAGAGAGTTTACCTATGCTTACTGTACATGCCCGTGCCTTTACGTAGGGTTTTAAAAAAAGTAAACTGTCTTACTTAAATTTTAATACACATATTGTAAAAAAAAAGAAAATAGAAGTTATAAAAATTAGTTAAAAGTTGTTGTGCCGGGAGTTTGGTCGTGGAGGGTCCCCAGAACAATCTCCTCAATGAGATGTCAGCATATCATGACAGGGTCCACGAAGACCGATGCCGGTTGTTCCAAAGAGATACCATGGCGCTGGCGCACAGGTAAGTGAAATAACACGGGTGGGGTTTAGTCAGTCTGACGACGCCCTTGCTGTCAATGTTAGCAAGAAAGAAATTTGGCTTGCAAATGACTTATAACGAAGATTAAAAATTATATAGGATGCTGTGTGTATTGCCAGTGATGACTTATGGAATTGAGACGTGGTCGCTAACAATGCGCCTCATAAGAAGGCTCAATGTCACTCAAAGGGCAATGGAGACGGCTATGCTTGGGGTTTCACTGCGCGATCGAATCAGGAATGAGGAGATCCGCAGAAGAACGAGAGTAACCGACATTTCCCGAAGAATTGCAACGCTAAAGTAGCAGTGGGCTGGGTACATTGCCCGTAGGACTGATGCCCGATGGGACCGACGGGTTCTCGAGTAGCGACCATGCACCGAAAGACGCAGCGTGAGTAGGCCCCCGACAAGATGGACCTGGTGAAGGTCGCGGGAAAAGCTGGATGCGGGAGGTGCGGGACCGGTCGTCGTGGAGAATCTTGGGGATGGCCTATGCCCAGCAGTGGACGTCTTTTGACTGAAATGATGATGATGAGGATGCTTTAATATCCACGTATTCACACGAAATCGAAACTTATGCTTGTAAAATCGCGACACGCAGCTAATTTATTTATATTTACAGTACAAGACGAATAATTGAATCTATTAAAATGATATGTTCGTGAAGTGCCCTTCTCAACGGCAATTTCTGACGCGTTCATCAAACTGTTGTTTTCTAACTCATAAGCGATGGCGATTCCAATTATTTATGCTCATATTTATTTTGGCTATGACTACGTCCTCTCCAAAAGCAATCGTCCAATACATGATACAGAGCAATTTAATGCATAATCGTGCTATAAGTCATTTGTATAATTGCTTGCACTAAAAACGTTAAATCATCATCATCCTTTTATCGTCCCACTGCTGGGCACAGGTGTCCTCTCATACAGAGAAGGAATGAGCGTAATGGCGTTTGGCGATTTCAAACTTAACATCCAGGTTTCCTCAAGTTGTTTTCCTTCACCTTTTAATCAGTCATTGGTGTCCAAGATATACTTAAAAAGTAAATATAACTTAGAAAAGTTACATTGGTACTTCACTGACATGGAATCGGCCACCACCATCTAAATATGTGACCATTTAAAAGAAACTGTCCCAATTTGTTGTATGTTTCTTGGACCATACACTACCTACAAAACATAAACGCCGAGGTAAAGCCTAGGTATCTTTAAGAAAATTGAGAATCTCAGTGTTATTTCCATAAATCCCTAAATCTTTAGTGTTTTGTAAATTTTTTATCTTGTTATTGCAAAGGTTTTTCATCGCGCTGTTTACTTTCGTGTTATTCAAACTGAGATCAACGATTTTCCAATGATATCTCACTTTTTGACACGACTACTGACCATGGTGTCTAGATCCCTTACATGGGAAAAGTTTTACTATGTATTTTCATAAAGAATTTCCAGTCTTAGCTCAGTCTGGCTTCGTTGTTAAGTGGCAAGCACACTATTTTATTAAATGACTATTCACCTGCCTTCGGGCAAAACGTTCCAGGCCCTCAAAGTACTTACGCGGTATAAAAGTCGAAAAAAAAAGGTGAAAATTGGACAAGAAATCACCAGCCTACTAAAAAAAAGTCTCATAAAATATTTGATCCTAAATAAACTCAATCTATAGACCTTTTTCAGTTAAGCCAATCACGCCCAGCACTTTGAAAGTGGGTAACAACATTGAATATAAGTACAAAGTTATTTAGTAAATCTTCAGTGTCGAGTTCTCGACTGATTTTAACATTAAAGCAGTAGGACTGTATAACCGTGTCAGCGTAAAAACTTAGGTGTAGCTAGTAAGCGAGTGACCTGTCATTCCAACTTATGCTAGGGATTGACACTATTGACAGCTCAAAGCTCACATTACCCAACTTTTCACGGTGAGATTGAGGAAGGTAGCGGGTGGAGAGGGGGACAGGTAGAGGTAGGACTATGTGTAAATGTGAGGATGTTATGTAAGATCATAGACACCGCCGTATATATTTTTTTATCTATACTAGTATATAAAGCTGAAGAGTTTGTTTGTTTGAACGAACTAATCTCAGGAACTACTGGTCCGATTTAGAAAATTCTTTTTGAGTTGGATAGCCCATTAATCCAGGAAGGTTTTAGGCTATATAACATCACGCTGTGACTAATAGGAACGGAGCATAACATGTTCAAATTACTAACTCCACGCGAACGAAGTCGCTGGCGTCCGCTAGTTACTATTATAAGTACAAACTACTCCAAAAATATTGTTACAAGGGAAATATCGTATTATATTATAACACGAGGAAGGATAATTGATCTTACTGTTTCTGTTTTTGTACACATGACGATGCCAATATTTCTCATTTATTTATCGAATTATATCCGATAGTTTTACAAGGAAAGAAAATAATGTTTACTCACCTTCGAAGACCCTTTGGGCATTGGTAGGTTCCAGGAATCTTCTACAAATAAACTGGATGAGGCAATATTTTTGTTTTTGTGTTTATGGCATCTCGTAGTTGACCATTAGAGGCCATGACTACTTAACCGGACCTTCCTGTGGATGCCTTAAGTAAAATTAAAGCTTCCAGCCAGGGGCACTTAAAAACTAAACTAAAATTAAGGCGACTACGCACTAAGGGCACCCCCTGTGGGGTATGAACCTCCGCTTAGGGCGTCGCTAGAGAGGGAAGCAAGGGACGGCTGTATCGAAAGGGTGGATGAGGCAACTGCCTGTTTAGTTTTATATTTATGAATGAAAAGATGCAATTATGTATATAAGAAGTTTCTTACTAATCATGGCCGGACTCGTGTGTACCGGGCTTAGAATAGTACCATCCCATATACTCCCGTGGCTGTCGTAAGAGGCGATTAAGGAAACTCTCACCAGGGAAGCGGGCAGATGTGTTTCTCCTGTGGAATATCAAATTACTGTGATCCCCAACCCGTCTGCCAAGCCTGATAATTATGGCAATAAAAGCCTTGTCTTTATCCAGCAGTGGACCTCTATAGGCTGAAGTAGAAGAAGATGGCCTTTATACCAATTTTTCTTCTCTGCTTAATTTTCATCCGAATCCGTTCAGTAGTTTTAGCGTGCTGAATAACAAACATACATACATTTATACATACATCCACGCTTTTGCATTTATCATATACTAGTTTTCCGCCCGCGGGTTGGCCCGCGTAGTATTCATTTATATCGCGCTTTTTAGACTTCCCTGGAGAACATCAAAATTTTCGGGGATAAAAAGTACCCTATCATTTAATATGGACTTCTAACTTTGGGTCTACAAAATTTCAATGCAATCGATTCAGTAGTTACGGCGTGAAAGCGGAACAAACAAACTCACTTTCCCATTTATAATATTAGTATTAGTATGACACTTTCCCATTTATAATATTAGTATGATTCGGTTATATCGCGCTTTTTAGATTTCCCTGGGGAATATCAAATTTTACCTTATTATTTAATCCGGACTTCTAATATACTCAAAATTTCAAAGCATTCGGTTCAATAGTTACGGCGTGAAAGCGGAACAAACAAACAAACAAACTCACTTTCCCATTTATAATATTAGTATTAGTATGACACTTTCCCATTTATAATATTAGTATGATTCGGTTATATCGCGCTTTTTAGATTTCCCTGGGGAATATCAAATTTTACCTTATTATTTAATCCGGACTTCTAATATACTCAAAATTTCAAAGCATTCGGTTCAATAGTTACGGCGTCAAAGCGGAACAAACAAACAAACAAACTCACTTTCCCATTTATAGTATTAGTTATGTGTAAGAAAATCGTGCGATTCAGAGGTATGGTGTAGGTACCAGTCAGGTGAACTTTACCCTCGCTGAAATAACAGCCAGTAGCGACAAGCCAGGTTTGCTCACCGCCCAGGATCCCTTTGTCATGCAAATGGGATGAGTAGCTTTTTCTGCTTGATACATTTGGGTGCAACTTTTAATTGTCAACTATTGAACAGAGGTATAATAAGTTAAAGCCGCGGCTTCTTTCGCGGGAATATCGGGAAACAATAATGTTATTAATGAGTCTTATTATTTAGCACAAAACTCCAATTTTTCACCGAACCGTAAAATAAAAAAGCTTCCTTATTACATTAGCTGTCTGCCAGTGAAAGTTCCGTCAAGATCGATCCGCCCGTTTCGGAGATTAGCAGAAACAAACAGATAGATAGACTATATATATATATTTAAAAAATAGTATTTAAAAGTTTCATGTGCATTTAATAAAATGCTGATATTTTGAAACTGACATTTAAATTTTATGCATTAGCATATCATCATCTCACCGTTAATCCCAGTCGCTTCCGCAGCTTTTCAGCTTTGGAATCTGTGGTCCGCTTTACCAGTCTAACTGCTGATTTTGGCTAAACTTCCGATATTTTTCGTGAAGCGACTGCCGTCTGACCTCCACAACCCGAAGGCGATATCGAAGCATTGCAGTAAGACCAATTGTTAGACTTTTGAGGGCTCCAACAACCCGTAACGACTGCCACTAGATGTTCGTATGGCAACCGGGACCAACGGTATGCATTAGCATATATAAAGAAGATTTATTGCACATTTATATATACGAATATTATAAATACGAAAGTAACTTGTGTGTGGTGAGACCATGACAGTTAAAAGATAAGGTATTTTTTCATCTTGGTAATGGGTAGAGGACGAAGCCGCAGACAAAACCTACATAGTATATTAAAGAAGGCTGGAATATATGACCCACAATCTGTTAGTCCGACCTAAATCAAGCGGTCAGTAAAAACCAATTGCGAATCATCGTTGCGGTACAGTATTAATTACAAAACGAAAAACATATTTGTTGCTATCCCAATGATGGTAAACAAGATACACCTATAGCATGTATTTGCATTTTTGATAAAGGCAATGAAATGAAATCGTTTATTACGCAAGTAGGATCACTGGTCACTTTTTCACGTCATATTTTTTTTTAAACCAGCTGGAGCCGGCATTTCCTAACTGACTACCTCTGAGAAGAAAAGCCGAAACAAACTCAGTGATCGTCGTCTTTTTTCAAGTCCAGACATTAAAAATGAAATTGTTTACAATAACAATATGTGTTTGCTTTGTACATAACAATCAATTTATGTGATTTAAAAAGTATTTAGTATCAGCATTGGATCCGTGTGAAGCCGGGGCGGGTCGCTAGTTTATTATAAGAGTACACAGGCTTCTCACCGTGAGAGGGAGTGGACTGTAATCCACCATGCGAGTATGATAGTATGAAAACCAGATTATAACATAATTCCAAGAAAAACACATTCGCAACATTATCTAGAATCTTTTAAATAAAATCAAAATTCCACAACGTATAAATGTTACTATATTCTCGCCAAGCTCCATAAAGAATAGAGGTAAACAAACCAATTTAGGGTTATCACAGCTCACGTCTACAAATGTCTTGTTATTTACATAATTATTGGCTTTTACATGCTAACTATTTCTTAACAATCCCTATTGCAGCATATTTCAATATAATCACTAAAATAACATGCATAATACCTTGGTATTTCGAAAAACCATTAAATAGTCGACATTAATTTTACGTGATAGCCCTACAGAAAAAGAAAGATGGATGAAATCCAGGTATTAAATACATTTTGTGGAATTCAACCAATAAATGAAGTTAAAGCATTTGTCAATACAATTTTGCGTATTTTAATTATTTTCAAATCAACTGCTTAACACATGCATTGCAATACTTTCAAGTATGGTCTAAAAAATTAAACTATTAGGAAATTAGCTTACATGTGTGTCATATTTCATTCAAATCGGTTTAGCAAGCTATGCAAATGATAAATATCTAAACAAATAAACTGTTTTAAACATTAGTAGCTATTAGTAACTGGTTAAACATTAGTAGGAAGTACAATTATAATTTTTTGAAAATCATCTACCTAGAAAAGGTCGCAACGGTTTGTTTACCTCCATTCTTTATCGAATTTGGCCGACATATAGTGTTGACAGGTATAAGTGAAATCATTTCGCATAATCCATTAATTTAATTTCCTTGCTTGTCCCTTATTGTTATGGCAATGTATTCATAAAACAAAACATTTTCTTTAATATAAACAATTTCAAATTAAACCCCTGAGCAGCTGTAATGAGCCTCTCTCAAATACCGACTCATTAATTTCGGTCACGTTTTTGGTACCGAAGACCAAATCCGTCTCGGTCCTCGGTTTGATCTGGTTTAAAATTGTATGCTTTAGTATTATATTGGAATAATTAATTACAATTCCTGGAAAATTTGAGGCTTTTGGAATGATGAATAGTTATTTAGTCCTTGAAACTCCTGAGAGTATCGATTGCAGATTACTTGTTTTACTTCAAGACACGCAACTCACTGACTGGATAGGTTCAGTCAAATCTGTGTGATTGTCTTAAAAGACCTTTTCAGAGACTTATTTACCTGAATCGATTCCATTCATTTTTACACTATGTTATAATTTTTCCCAAATACTTTTAGAAATTGTTGCAGTGTGGTTACCGAGCGAGCCACGCGGCTTACGGTAGATCATAGTACTGCACACTCCCGCGCAACAGCTGACGCCGCAGGTCAACGCACCGATCGCCCGCCCAAGCAGAGCTTTGACTATATTTTTGTTGGGACAATCAAGTAGAATAGTAAGCTCATAACTTTGTGCTTTTTCATTATATTTTTTTTTGAAATTTTGTACATAGATTGTTTACTTAAAAATACTGGACACGTGTTTCGGGTTTCGCATAAACAAAAATTAATGTTATATGATACAATGTGTAAAGAAAACCCCGTCCGACCCAAAAGGATAATAAATGTTAGGTAAACCCATGACCAAATAAAATATGAAATTTTCATATGAAATTTTCATAGTGACAATACTAATGAATTTTGAAATAATCATTTTTTTCCGGGAATTAATTCCAACTTCCCCAAAATTTGGTATTTTTTTAGAAAGTGACAACACCATTTGTGACGGAGCGAATAGCGATGCGACCACGTGCCGCCTGCCCCGCCCCCCTTCACCCGCGCATGTATCCCTAACGTGTTGTCTACCGCACATGTATTAAGTTACCTCGCTTTTTTGAAATAATATTTATATATTATTTTTTTAGGGGGATTTTTTTTTAAGTTTAGCCCGGCTTTGTAGGCATAATTAGAATCAGTTATCGATACCTAACAATACCTTCACGGATCAGACAGGGTTTTCTTTACATATTGTATAGATATATAATATTATTTTTCTTTTTTTAAAACTCACGTCTCAACAACTCACATCGTAACTCCCTTTTTTTTTAAAAGGCGTTCCATATGGAACACACCTCAGTTATTGTTTTTGCAGTGACTGAGCGATCGACTGCTACGTTGCATGTCGCGGCTTCGAGTACCGAACGGAACAAACAAAATGCATAAATGGGTAACAAAATTTTATTTATTGATTCTTAATATCAATAAGGTAAAATAGCAACTTTTCTGCACAATAGAACATATTTCGTCAGTCGCTTATATTTTATATGCAGTGACGCAATCGATGATGGTAAAGCGCACTAGTTTATTAGGAGCCTATTCACTCTAGCCTTGAAGACACACAAATTGTAGTCCGACGGAAACACCGCCGCTAGCAAATTGTTCCAGTCCCTCGATGTACGCGGTATGAAAGAGGAGGTGAAACGCTTCATCTGAATCGTAGTGTTTTTAACGACGTAAAGGTGGAAACTCGCCGTGCGACGGGCCGTCCGATGGTGGAACGGAGATGGGGGAACTAAATCATGCAATTCCCTTGCATAGTCACCAAAATGAATCCTATAGAACACCGAAAGGCTGTGCTCTAGACTTTGACTAAAGAAAGAGTTATAGATTTCAACTACACATGGAAAGTTTGAAAAAATATTGTCATTTGAGTCCTAGCACGAGTAATAGGCATGGGTAACTCCAAGTAGAAACTATCAGTCAGTTTATTTAGCCATAGAAATGGCTAAATAAACTTAAAAGTATTTACGTAGATATTGTAACGGACAATGAACTAATTTCAATGACAACCAGAAACCAACCGAACAATTCGACAATTGAATAGCTCACACCCGTCCCATGGGGTCGGGACGGGTATGAAACTCGGGAAAATCTTAACAGCACGAAGTAACGCAAAGAACAGCGCTATCTCTCGGGGATTTGGGTTACTAATATATAAAAAGTAGTCTGGTTTATTCGTTGGATTTTCAGTAGTAATTTTGGATTGCGTGAACCGATTTTATAAAACTTTGTTTTTATTTGAAAAAAAAAGGCGTTCAGGAAAACAAATATGTAAATTAATATAAAAAAATACTTAATATATACGGTTAAATTACAAACTTAGTTCATAAAATATTTTGTTCAATTTTTAAAAAATATTCGACCAAAAGTTCAAAATAATTTTCCTAGATAGTCTTTGTAAAGTTTTACTTTTGAGATTTTTTCATATTTTTTGAACATGTGATCAAATGTTGAGAGAGAGGTTTTGACGCGTTTTCTTTTTACTTTTGAAGCGATTATTTTCAAAAATATTAATATTTCTCCCCCACTTTACGTGTATATAAGCCCCCCTAATAAAATATTTTATTACACTTTCTATTTGTACCACTTTATCTGCATAATTGATTTACAAATTGGTACCAAATTTCTACTACTCCTATAAAGATTGGAGACTCTGTTCTCGAAGTTGTTGACAGTTACCTTGGACAAACTATCCAGTTAGGAAGGTCCAACTTCGAGAAAGAGGTCAATCGTCGAATCCAACTCGGCTGGGCTGCTTCCGGGAAGCTACGTAAAATCTTCTCGTCCGAAATACCGCAGTGTCTCACGACAAAAGTCTTCGACCTGTGTGTGTTGCCAGTGATGACTTATGGAATTGAGACGTGGTCGCTAACAATGGGCCTTATAAGAAGGCTCAAAGTCACTCAAAGGGCAATGGAGAGGGCTATGCTTGGGGTTTCATTTCGCGATCGAATCAGGAATGAGGAGATCCGCAGAAGAACGAGAGTAACCGAATACTCTTTATTATGTACACCATATAGATTACAGAACAGAAATAAAAAGATTTTACAAAAGGTGACACAATGGGCGGTCTTATCGCTAAGAGCGATCTTTTACAGACAACCTTTGGATGGAATACTAAGGGGAGGTGGGAGTGAAATAGTATAGGCAGTCTACAGTGTACTATTTACATAGAGTATACAGTAAATATCATGTACGTTAAATGTATCATGCTAGTGTAACTAAATATATTATATATCTAATTAATAAACATCATACAAGAGCAAATAAAATATAATGACATGTTTAAAGAGAGAGGATGTGCTTTTTTATCATAGTTTTAAAAGTGGACAGAGTTTGAGCACGCCTTATGGACACGGGCAAGTCATTCCATAGCCGAACTGCTTGTATAGTAAAGGATTTATCGTAGAAACTAGTTGAATGCATAGACATCTCTAACATCAGGGTTTCCGATGACATCAGACATCTATTATGTGTGTCATGAAGGAACTTAAAACGTTCTTTAAGATAAGAGCGGGTTTTAGGATTAAACAAAATGCTGTATAGCTGAAATAGATATGAGAATTCCGGCGAAGACGAATGGGAAGCCACTTAAGCTTTGTACGAATAACGGTACAAAATTTATCCATTACAAAAGTTATCCATGATACCAAGTCAAAACATGTTTCTTGTACAACACAAAAACATCACAACCGTGAATCAATCGTACTACATATCGCTCTATATGTAAATATAACTTTGCATTATTATACTCCTCTGTTCCGAAGTCCCCAAGGACCACCTAGTCAAGAGTCTAGTTCATAACTTTCAGACCTTTTAGCGCAACTTACGAGTACCAATTTCCATTAAACTACATATTGCTGAAACTGGGAAAATTGTTTTAGACGACAAAACATTAATTTGTTCAACGTATCTAAAGGTCTTTTGTTATGTAGGTAAATATGATATATTTTGACTTGTGTTATATTGTTTTGCAATAATTTCGTTTAGATGCGGTACCGTGTGAAATATTTCACTAATTTTATAAAGGCGAAAGTTTGTAAGTCAATGTGAATATTTGCGTGTTTGTAATTTCTGAATCAATTTTGATGAATTTTGGCACATATATTAATACCAGGGTATTTTTCATTTGCTTTCATTGCGGAGACGTATAGATTCCTCAGAGCTCCATGGTCTTGCTCTCATGGTCTGCCGACTATTATTAATTGTTCCTGACAAATTGATAAGTAGGTGCGTAAGCAATGAAACGACAGTACTCCGGGAATGCTGGTTTATTACTGGCCCACCGCTACCGCGCCGCCGCGCTCACGGCTGCGTACGCGATCAACATAGGTACCTACTTACATGTCACAAATACATACGTCGACCACCGTCAAAGCCGCAGGCACAATCTATTTGCATAACTCCCAGCAAAAACTGTAGCCTGAGCTTAATCCCCGGTCTGTCGTACCCTAAAGGTGCTGAATGCCCTTCTGATGGCCACCCCCTGAATGTGATGTGTTTGCGGATGACAGCTTATGCGTGTATGTTTGGTCTTCTGTGAAAGAAAGTATGCGAGAGAGTCCACTATACCATGTTAGTTTTAGTAGTAGGTTTTAAGTTAATTAATGTAATAGTTTGTTTCTATGTTAGTTAATGTAATTGGTTTTGTACCGTTTTAACTAACTACTTATAAATAAGGAAATAATCTCCACATTCTAACGGGATCGAAACTTATGCCGATGATATCCTGGATATCCTGTGTGTTAATGCTGGTTAAACTGTAGTACTTTTATGCAAGAAAGAGTAACAAAGAACTAGCCATCCATCGTTTCTCACTGGCAAAGTAGGGTTTGAGCAATGTATACACTAGATAGAGATACATATATATATAGTTCTAATCCTCCAAAACCTGGAGCACAGGCGTAGAGTAGCCAGCCTTTTGGTGTTCTATAGGACGCATTTTGGCGATTGTGCGAGGGAATTGCATGATTTCCTCCCCCCCATCTAGCGTTTGGCCGACGCGCAAATAGTTCTGATTCTCAGCCTAGTTTGAATAAATGACTTTTTGATTTGATTTTGGCCTCCTCTTTTATACCGCGGACATCGAGGGATTGGAACAATTTGCCAGTGGCGGTGTTTCCGTCGGACTACAATTTGAGTGTCTTCAAGGTTAGAGTAAATAGGCTTTTAATAAACTAGCGTGCTTTATCATCAACGATTGCATCACTGAAGCACTATGTTATCCTTACTAATATTATAAATGGGAAAGTAAGATTGTTTGTTCCGGAAATTTTCTCTTTCAATCTAATCTTTTTATCCCGGAATTTGATATTCCCGAGGGAAATCTAAAAAGCGCGACATAACCGAACTCCACGCGGGCGAAGACGCGGGCGGAAAGCTAGTAACTTATAAAAAAACCTACTATATTGATGTGTACATTTCAGTCATACCCTTCGGATAACATCGGCAGAGTTTTTTTTTACCTATATTTGAGCTCTAACAAAAACATTCTCTTCAGTGGACGGATGCGTCTCTGTGCTACAATAAGGGCTGTTAAAGTGGACGCTAACTAACAACGTTCCGAGACACAATGCACTCTCTCAGTTAAACTTAATCCAGGCGACGTTATTATTCTTGGCTGGGTGTGAGAGGGGAGATAACTTGATGAATGATGGTCTGTAGTCATTATACATATATAAATAACATGGTTAGGTCGGGTAGGTAGGGTTTGTAGATGTCACATATCTTCGAATTTTGGGTTTCATCGTTTTAAAAACATACAACACACAAAACAAAATCTGACTTTAGTTGAAGGTTTAACTTTTGAGTCAAAGTTCTTAATTCAAAAGTAACAATTTAGTAGGAACTAAATTTATCATCACTTTTATATAAAAAAAACTGCATTTTAATAATGGTTAAAAAAATGGAGGACAAACTTAGAGGATGGAAAGCTATTTTTCCTCGCTTTGGTACTCTACATTGGCGGTCTTTTTTAGCAAGAAGAATGAAAAAGATGTAATTAAATTTCATAAGTTTAAAAAGAAAAAAAAATCCGTGGGTGTGACAGAAGAATTACGTCCGGAGCTTAGAGGAGAAAAATTTTCAGAAGATTTAACATATCCAAAAAAGAAAAGTTTTTTCAGAACGATAGTTATTAATAAAATAACAATAATCAATTGTGATAAATGTGTTTTTTCAATAACTTCACCATCGAAAACCACAGTCAAAGTGGCAATTTACTCCTGGATGTTTAAATTTAAATTTAATCTAAAGTTATTTATGCTAGTCCAAAGTAGGTTGCTATTCCGGTAGGAAATCTGATTTTAATTTATTTCGATAGAAACAAAATATTTGCATATATGCCAATATTTTGGTTAAAAGATATTTTCTGTTTGTAAAATACAGTATGTTAACTAACAGAGGGCGTTCCCGTTAACCCGAAATAGTATAGCATACATACATGCTAAAAAAATATTTCCATTCGAAAACAAAATGTTTTTAAAATTTTTCCAATAAGAAAATATTCAATAAAAATTTTAAATTGACATGTAAAAGAAACACACTGTACACGCGAACTTGAAAGACGGCAAGGTCGCAATTTGTTTATGATACTACGCTACTATTTTGATTTAAAACAGGAGGTTTCAAATTTATTTCCAATTAGAATTTTTTTTATTCGGATTTTTTTATGCTTATTTTTCTATGCTGATATTTTTATTTTAATCTATTAATGATATATATTAACGAGTTTAAGGGAACGCCCTCTGTTATTTAACATACTGTATAAGTGGCTACAATTTAATTTTAAAAAATATCCTCCAAACTGAATTTCGGCTAAGGCGACCTATTTCGTTAATTATGTGGTGTGAGATGAACCTTTGGCACGACAGATATTATAGTATGCAAGTGACAGTGATATTATTCCTGAACTAAGAAAAAAAATCTCTGTGATAATTTCTTTTTCAAAAATCACTAAAACTTGCCACCTAATCTACGAACAATTGGGATCGTTTGGACCGCCCATTGGTCCGTTCGGTCCAAACGATCCCAACTAGTCGCAATCATTTGACAAAACTGTGTTCGCCGATTAGGGTTCAATCTTTGCTAAATTCTCTCCGAGTAGTTACGTGTTCTTGATTGATGATGATGATTTCCAGTGAAGCTGACGGAGGACGGGTATGATCAGTTGTGTTGCGATGTGTGCCGGGTACGATGCCCCAAATATTATTGTGGTCGGGAGTTTGATCGTGGATGGTCTCCAGATCAATCTCCCTCTGGCGCAGCATCATTGGTCGTGTTGTTGGACTTAGCATTTCATCAGCTAGCTCAACTGCCGTTTTCCTTCCTATTCGCTCAGTTTTTTTTTTAGGTTTTAGGCTTAATAAAATAGTGCGCTTTACCATCAACGGTTGCATCTTTGCTTACCATCAGGCGGGATTGTGGTGAAGCACTAGTTTGTAATTATAAACAAAAAAATTATTTATCTTTCCTGTCATGTGCTGTCCAGTGACTGCTTCTTGAATTGGCCTTCTTTCAATAACTGTCATCTCCCTGTATACAACTTTTTTTTAAACGCGAAACCCGAAACACGTGTCCAGTATTTTTAAGTAAAGAATTTATGTGCAAAATTTCAAAAAGATATAATGAAAAACCACAAAGTTATGAGCTAGTTATCCTACTTGGCTGTCCCAACAAAAATTTGGTCCAAGCTCCGCCCAGGCAGGCGAGGGCGGCGAGCGACCTCTGGAGTCAGCTGTTGCGCGCAAACCATAAACCCACCATACCATCCATACTAATATTATAAATGCGAAAGTAACTCTGTCTGTCTGTCCGTCTGTCTGTCTGTCTGTCTGTCTGTCTGTCTGTCTGTTACGCTTTCCCGGTTAAACCTCTCAACCGATTTTGATGAAATTTGGCACAGACAATCTTTAGACCCTGAGAAAAAACATAGGCTACCTTTTATCCCGGAAAAAATTGATATTCCCGAGGGAAATCTAAAAAGCGCGATATAACCGAAATCCACGCGGGCAAAGCCGCGGGCGGAAAGCTAGTATTGCAATATTTTCTAAATGTATTTGTGAAAAAATATAACATGGTGTAAAAATGATTGGAATTGGTTCAGTTGCTTACACAGGTTTCGCAAAAATAACGTTGTATATGCTAGTTGTAAGTTTTCTTTACATCCATACTAATATTATAAATGCGAAAGTAACTCTGTCTGTCTGTCTGTCGGTCTGTCTGTCTGTCTGTCTGTCTGTCTGTCTGTCTGTCTGTTACGCTTTCCCACTTTAACCTCTCAACCGATTTTGATGAAATTTGGCACAGACAATCTTTAGACCCTGAGAAAGAACATAGGCTACCCTTTATCCCGGAAAATTTGATATTCCCGAGGGAAATCTAAAAAGCGCGATATAACCGAACTCCACGCGGGCGAAGCCGCGGGCGGTAAGCTAGTATAAAAATAAAAATATATAAAATCAAACAAGTGTGTGCGTAGACATGGCACCATAATTACGTAACATACTGCTACTTCAAATTTTAATCATTTTGAAACATACTGCTAATCCATTGTTTCATATTATCTAAAAATGTGTTTGGTCAACAACGCAATAAACGTTGTTGAACTGTCAAAATTAAACCCATTGCTACTGATAGTATATTACGCAATTATTCTGCAGGTGCAGACACGGAAAATATCGAAGTTTAGCCAAAATCAGCAGTTGAACTGGTAAAGCGAACGCTGAGATGATGATGATGATGATCCTGCAGGTGCAGTGAATCTCTTTTGTTGACGACAATACGTCACAAATGGAGAGAGATCACTTGCAGGGACAACGATCTTTTCCGAGTCACAAGGGCATCACATCGCCAACTACCAACCTCTGAGTGGTTAATTAGAAATTTTCAACATAAAAACATAATAACACTTTTGTGTCCGACCCAAGATTCGAACCGAGGACCTCACGCTCAGTAGTCACGCTTGTAGCCATGAGACCAATGGCGCAGTCAAATACCTGACTATATCACGCATATGAAGACCACAATCATAAAATTTTCTACAAAAAAACTCACCAATAAAACATTGCTAAGATTCTCACTTCAATGAAGTAAAGGTCATGGTTCGTCTACCTTTTCCTTAGAAAAGCTGCCTTAACGGAGAATACTGTATGGATCCTTTAGGAGACAGCGATCATATTGCAATCAGAAACCCATCTGCCAACAGATTATGACATTATTACACGGATAACTTTCTCAACAGTGATAATGGAAAAGGGGTGGGTTATAAGCTGAAATGTATATGAGTAAGAGAATATCACAGATTGGGCTAGTTGTTCCACCTTACTTTAACTACACCAGGCTGCTTGTATAACATCCTATCAGCAGCAAGGGGTTTCATTTTGACAGTTTAAGAAGGGACTCTAATGGTGCTTTCTCCATACAAACGTATACCGCTGTTTTCTTCGTGGATAACGCTTTTAGACCGATTTTTTTCCCCCTATCATTTGATTTTTTCCGAAACTAAATTTATAAAAGAAATATGATACTTGAAAATCCCAAAAAATAACCCATTTTTACCGCGATGTTCAGACGACTATTATGCAAACGTGATAAGTTTTTGACAAAAAAGAAATATAGATAATAGATGCATAGGTATACCTTTCCTCTAAATTTTGATATAAAAATTATTGAGGTCAGTCGTGTTTTGAAAAAGATAACAGCGGAATACGAAACGTCTTTTGGTCAACGTTTTTGTCGGTAAAATCAGCCTGAGCTGCAACTGTCTTTTTAGCACTTTACCGGGAGAGGTTGGAAGCAGAGCGACGGCAATAGTTTCTTTGAATACCTATTTTCCAAATTCCTCGGCACTAACATTCATTGCGTTGTTGGCGTTGTTGAGCAAAGATATTTGTGGTACATATGGAACAATGGATTAGCAATATGGTTCAAAATTGTTCAATAGAGTATAGTATGTTAGGCAATAAGGTGGTGATTTTGGAACTCGTATTGTGAAGATATTCATTTTATCTAGATTTTGTAACAATAAGAATATTTATTTGCTTTAAAACATGGCTCATGAAACGTCTTCTAGATGAGGGTATGTTGATATAGGTTTTAAGTGTGATACTGTCATAAAATACAAATAAAAAATTAGACTGACTTATTCCTTTAACTTTTTTGTTTTTTTCCTGTAATGTCGTGGTATCCTAGTGGTTAAAACACCAGCCTCTCAAGTATAAATGCACAGGTTCGATTCCAGGTCAGGCAAGTATCAATGTAACTTTTCTAAAGTTATATGTACTTTCTAAGTATATATTGGACACCAATGACTGAAGGTGAAGGAAAACATCTTAAGGAAACCTGGACTCTATAAGGCTTTAAGTCTGAAATCGTCAACCCGCAATGAGCAAGCGTGGTGATTACGCTCAATCTTTTTCTGTATGAGAGGAGACCTGTGTCCAGCAGTGGGACGATAAAAAGGTTGATGATGATGATGATAATTCCTTTAACGATTCAAAAGTAAACCTTATGTAGTAATCTTATGTAGTAGCAGTTCTTTAAGCTCTTTCTTAAACTTTGATAGAGAAAGATCTTGGATGTTTATCTGTAACCTATCATAAATTTTAACACCATTTTTTTTAATCACTGCATTCTTTGGTACAAATTCTAGCACCAGTCGTTGACCATGTCTTGGACCACGAGGGTATTCTTTATCACGTGCATAAAGGTCACAAGCCTTCACAAACAGGATAACATCAGGACAGCACATTAAGCTTCTACAATCTGTCAGATTCCTTTATTAGATTTTTAACTTTATCTCTAAAGCGTTAAGGCTCTAGGTCGAGTAGGAGGAATATTTGACGGTTTCGGGTAGCTTGATCTGCAGTCGTGCATACATAGTTATATACTTGGTAGAGGTAATATTTTGAGGTATCACTTTTTTATATGCTGCAACGATTGACATCATCAACGCCAGCTGTCTCTGTATCGTTTTAAGGGACTGCTGGTTCTGTGGCTCTGTTTTGCATAGGGTCGCAGCAAAGAAAAACATAAAACACGTTTATTGTGGTAAATATGTTGAAAAAGAAATACATAAAAAATAAAAAAGAACAATATGAAACGTAAAACGTTTAACATGCCTCCCATCCACGCAAAATTATGCTGAGCGATGGCCATTATGTGTGAATGTCAGGCGTACTTTAAGTAAACTTGTTCTTTTTGCATCACAACATTAGTAATGAATGATAATTATAGTCTACGTTCTAATGTAGTATGTATATACACACATATATGGCTATGTATGTAAACAATATTATATAACTCGTTAGAACATAATTAAAGGCCGTCTTGTACGATATCTTGTAATGTTTCAACTGACACCTGACCTTTCATGGCAACCCTGCCTTACAACATAATATAATAAATTGACATACTTAATAAAACTAAAACTGTACTTTATCCAACGATAAGGGTTTAAGTTTTTCTGTTTCGGTTTTCTTTATAATACACAGTAGGTACATTTTTATTACAGCAGGGTAATTGCGCAATACACTATCAGTAGCAATGGGTTTTATTTTGGCAGTACAACAGAGTTATTTCAACACCTCTCTCCCAAATTTTGAGTTTTGTATGTATATATTAATAAGTAGGTACATATTTTGATAATAGTCATCATCATCCCAGCGTTAATCCCAGTCGCATCAGAAGCCTTTTCAGCTTTGGAGTCTGGGGTTCGCTTTACCAGTCCAACTGCTAATATGGCTAAACTTCGACATTTTCCATGAAGCGACTGCCGTCTGACCTCCACAACCCGAAGGCGACATCGAAGCATTGCAGTTAGACCAATTGTAGGACTTTTGAGGGCTCCAACAACCCGTAACGACTGCCACTAGATATTCGTATGGTAACCGGGACCAACGGCTTAACGTGGTTTCCGAGGCGCGACCAGACCAATGCAAATATTTATATTCATGCATACAAATATTTGCATTGCGCGGGGATCGAACCCGCGCCTCCTTGCGCAGCGGCCGCGTTCTCTACCGCTATGCCACGAAGGCTGTCAATATTAATGAATCACAACAACAGTAATGAATGATAATTATCGTCTACGTTGTAATGTAATATGTATATTGCTACCTAGTACCTATATATACATATACAATATGTAAAGAAAACCCTGTCCGATCCGTGAAGGTATTGTTAGGTATCGTTAACTGATTCTAATAATGCCTACAAAGCTGGGCTAAACTTAAAAAAAATCCCCCAAAAAAAATAAATATTATTTCGAAAAAGCGAGGTAACTTAATGCATGTGCAGTAGACAACCCGATAGCCCCGCCCCCCTTCACCCGCGCATGTACACGCGGGTGAAGGGGGGCGGGGCATGCGGCACGTGGTCGCATCGCTATTCGCTCCGTCACAAATGGTGTTGTCAGTTTTTTAAAAATTACCAAATTTCGGGGAAATTGGAATTAATACCCGGGAAAAAAAGATTATTTCAAAATTCATTATTATTGTTACTGTGATGATTATGTAAAATTTTATATTATATTTGGTCAAGTGTTTACCTAACCTTTATTATCCTTATGGGTCGGACAGGGTTTTCTTTACATATTGTATATCTATGTGTGTAACCAATATTATATAACTCGTGTTAGAACATAATTAAAAGCCGTCTTGTACGATATCTTGTAATGTTTCAACTGACACCTGACCTTTCATGGCAGCCCTGCCTTACAAAATAATATAACAAATTGACATACTTAATATAACTAAAACTGTACTTTATCCAACAGTAAGTGTTTAAGTTTTTCTGTTTTGGTTTTCCTTATAATACACAGTAGGTACATTTTTATTACAGCAGGGTAATTGCGCAATACACTATCAGTAGCAATGTGTTTTATTTTGGCAGTACAACAGAGTTATTTCAACACCTCTCTCCCAAATTTTGAGTTTTGTATGTATATATTATAAGTATATATTTTGATAACAGTCATCATCATCCCAGCGTTAATCCCAGTCGCATCCGAAGCCTTTTCAGCTTTGGAGTCTGGGGTTCGCTTTACCAGTCCAACTGATGATATGGCTAAACTTCGAAATTTTCCATGAAGCGACTGCCGTCTGACCTCCACAACCCGAAGGCGACATCGAAGCATTGCAGTTAGACCAATTGTAGGACTTTTGAGGGCTCCAATAACCCGTAACGACTGCCACTAGATGTTCGTAGGGCAACCGGGACCAACGGCATAACGTGCTTTCCGAGGCACGACCAGACCAGTACAAATATTCATATTCATGCATACAAATGCCACCATGCGCAGCGGCCGCGTCCGCTACCGCTACGCCACGGAGGCTGTCATATATTTTGATAATAGTATGTATGTGTATATGGCTTATTTAAGTATTTATTTAAATAGTATGAATTAAAGCACCTGCTACTAATCTCTTCACCACCTATGGTTGACTGGTAGAGAATGCCTAAGGCATTAAGTCCGCCTCTGTACATTTTTTTTTGTGCGAAAGAATAAATAAATAATTGCGATGTCTTTATTGTTGAGCAAGCACATTTTTTGAACATATGGACCCATAGATTAGCAATATGCTTCAAAATGATTCCAATTAATAGTGTTTTACGCAATTAGGGTGCAGCTAGAAGTGATGATACTAAGTTTGAACCATTCAAAATTAGAATGTTACTCGTCTATGAAGAATGAAGAGATCGAGAATGTCAGGCATTTCAGAAATTCAGCCTCCAATAAATTTAGGTTCGGTAATGTAGAGCGATGGCAAGAATCTCTCCCAGAATTTATCTTAAAGATTAATGGATAAAGAAAGGAGTTAGTTCCATAAATTTTCTATGTCAGCTATAATTTAGAAGGTTATTATTAAACAACTGGGGACATGGTCCTCAAGGTTGCATAAGCGCGAAAGAAGGTATCAAAAAGTTTCTAAGGCGAAAACTCAAGTGGAATTCCAAACAAAGGAGTTCGTATGGACTTTATTCTACTTAAAGGCAAATTACCCGTAAAATTTAAATTTTCGTATGTTTTTTAGTTTGCAAGTCAATAGGTATTAAGTAGATATCAGCAGGTCAACCAATCTGTCAAATATTCCTAAGCAATCTTAAACCTTAATGCGTTAGCGAAAAAGTTGAAATTCATTAAAGGAATTGTTTAAAATCCAGCAAATCAAGCTACTAAAATCTGTTAAATGCAAGTATTATTTATTTTATTCATTTAAGAAAACTTACACCACATACATTCGAGTAGTCCAAATTAATATGTAGAAGAAAGTCACAAGATTTAAACAAAACATAAGTTCGCCGTCGTATCATTTAGCGGACCCCAGACTCCAAAGCTGAAAAAAAAATGCTTAGGATGCGACTGGGATTAACGCTGAGATGATGATGATGATAAATTCGCCATCGTAATAAATAGAAATATGGATTTCACGAAATATTCATTCAATAGGAAAACTAGAACAGTAAATCGTATTGTTAAAATTTTCCTAATACAAGTTGGCGAAGATCGAAAATCACCAACCAACCAGACTCTCCTGAAAAAATTCGTAGGTTTTCTTCGTGCGGAAATTCGTTCCCTTAATGATTCGGTAGCACTCGACTATTATAAGGGTACATCGTCCTTTGTCAAGGTTTTCAGTGTATGTGAGTCACCGAACCGTGGAAACCGTCATAAGCGGTAATCACACAAGATTAAGCGTTGGACTGGCGAGACCAAGGTCGTGAAAAGGTACGTTTTCGACTATTGTGTAAAATATTTTAAACACATTTCATTTTCGGCTGCCTTAACATAGGAATCAGGGTTTCACTTTGTTTCTACACAGTTTTATTAACTAACAAGAACGCCTTTTAAAAGGGCAAAGTTAGCATACTAAATATCTTTTTGAAAAGTGAAAGTGAATCTTGGGCACATAGACTGAAATGAATACCTATACACAGGTAAAAATAAGTTGAGGGAATTTATAAATAAATATATACGGACAAATCACACAGATAGAGCTAGCCCCAAAGTAAGCTCAAGACTTGAACAGACAGACTTGACAGAGTTAGTATTCCATAATACATTATGGAATAGTAACTCAACGATACTATATTTATAATAGATACATATATAGCTAAACATCCAAGAACCAGGCCAATCAGGAACAGATCACTTTCCATCATGACCTGACCGGGGATCGAACCCGGGGCCTCCACATTGCATGCAGGCGTGTTGACCGGTTGAAAGGTGGACCGACGACCTGGTGAAGATCGCGGGAAACCGCTGGATGCGAAAGGTGCAGAACCGGTCGTCGTGGAGGCCTATGTTCAGCAGTGGACGTCTTTCGGCTGAAACGATGATGATGATGCTAGCAAAGCGGCATCGCTAAGTAATGCTACGATCTTATACAGACAGAGTTCCAGGGCTGGATTTCTGCGACAACCGTTTTTTTACCCTCGGGGTGGAAATCCTCATGGATGTCCGGCCTGTCAGTCTCTTACTGGCTAAAAACCACCCCGGTGTTTCTCACATCTACCCCAGGGGTTGCTAGAACGGCCACTGTGTTTGACTCCCCCCGTGACGTCTAAAAGTGGCGCGCGTGGAACACTTCGCGCCGTTACTTCAGGTCCTAATTTTTGTTTGGGGGGCGACACATCCCCGAGTCTGTCGTCCCTGGTTCTGACATCGATGGGGTTCACCAATATTATCATTTGTAATCCTACTACTATTAAAAACGTAAGATTTTGTGCGGGTGGATGGATGTATAGGTGTTTTTTGCTCTTTCCCGCAACACAATTATATGGCTTACTAACTTTCCGCCCGCGGCTTCGCCCGCGTGGAGTTCGGTTATATCGCGCTTAGATTTTCCCAGGAATATCCATTTTTTCAGGATGAAAGGTACTCTATTATTTAATCCGGATTTCTAACTTTACTTCCGCAAAATTCCAAAGCAATCGGTTCAGTAGTTACGGCGTGAAAGCGGAACAAACAAACAAACTCACTTTCCGATTTATAATATTAGTACATAGACACATAATATTAGTACAGAATAATACCTAAGCTATAATATATACACATCGCGAGCGAAGTCATGTTCAAAAACTAGTCACTTAATAACTACGGAGCTCTACACTAAGTAAGCCCTGAAATGTTCTTGTCCGCTTATTTCAGTATAATGAGTTTGCGTATTCAATAAAAAATCAACCTTAAACCTTTACAGTGAAGATCGTAACTTGTAACGTCTTCACAAAACACTGAAGAAAAATTTGGAGCGTGTCTTTAAAAGATTATGCAAATTGAATAGTTTGGGCCGAGTCATGTCCCCCAACGACTTTTCTGGGTAAAATAGCTTGCCAGTTCAAAAGATTTATTAAAATAACACACCGTTTCTGCAATAAACTTCGCTGTGAAGCAACAAGTCCAAATAATAAAGTTTATAAAGGTTTTTGTTATACATTACGTTTCATTGTTCAATCTCTTGTCTAAGTTTATGTCCTCAATCAGAGACTAATTATTTGTTAGTTCAGAAATAAATATTATTATTTAGGACTTCTTTCCATCTAGCTAAAATTAAATTGTCTTTAAGGTTAGCACGATTATAGTAACTAGCGTGTTTTACCATCAACGATTGCATCACTGCTTACCACCAGGCGGGATCGCGGTCAAGCACTTTTGAATAATGTTTAAAAAAAAACATTTTTCGTCTGCCTGGGCTCCTCCATGTTTCCTTAGTCCAGTTGCTGTCTTTATCAAGAATAACCTGCATCACCACCTTCTCATATACATTATGTAAAGAAAATCCTGTCCGATCCGCGAAGGTTGTATCGATAACTGATTCTACTAATGCTTAGAAAACCGGGCTAAACTTAAAGAAACCCTAAAAAAATAAATATTATTTCGCAAAAAGAGGTAACTTAATAAATGTGCGGTAGGCAAAACATGCGTGGGCGAAGGGGGGCAGGACACGCGGCACGTAGTGGCATTGCTATTTGCTCAATAATACAGGCAATACGTGCTGTCACTTTTTTCAAAATTACCAAATTTTAGAAAAGTTGGAATTAATTCGCGGGGGAAAAAAGATTATTTCAAAATTAATTAGTATTGTTACTATGACGAATATGTAAAATTTTATATTATATTTGGTCATGTGTTTACTTAACCTTACATACAACTGTAAAAATTACCAAATTTTAGAAAAGTTGGAATTAATTCGCGGGGGAAAAAAGATTATTTCAAAATTAATTAGTATTGTTACTATGATGAATATGTAAAATTTTATATTATATTTGGTCATTTGTTTACTTAACCTTACATACAACCTTACATACATTACTTAGACCCCACAACTACTCCCCACATACACCACTCTACTCCACACTACTGAGTTTACCACTCTCGTGTTGCTTTTTTTTTATATGTAGGTAATTATTTTATTTTTAAAATGCAAATCTCTCATTTCTTAAATTTTTATTTCTCGTGTCGTTTATACAGCGAGTGATTCTCTTAGAGAAAAGTTCAGAGAGGTAAACATTCTGACTGTAGCTTCACAATATACAACGTGTAACAAAAAGGGTATATACATACCAAGGGCATGGCATCTTTAGATGATATCAAACGATATCGGAAGGGTTTCAACTCAAAATAAAATACTCAAAAAATTGGTACCAAATTTCCGGTTTCGTGTGTTTCTTAAAATAAAATCAGAACAAACGTGGCAGCATACTACATACGTTAATAACTACTCGTTACCCGTCAAATTACTTGCCAAAATCCGATAAATGTCTTCAATATCTCTGTGCGACTATAGTATATAGTAGCCTATCACAGGCAGTGTTTTTCCTCATAACTTCCTAACATAAAGAGATAGGATTAAAAAAACTTTCCAATATCGTTTGATATCATGTAAAGATGCCATGCCTTTGTTATGTATATACCCTTTTTGTTATACGTTGTATATTTGAAAATCTTATGTATGTTCATGAAAATATCTCGAATTTTAAGAAAATAAGCGATATTCATAATGTAAATACCAGGAACAAACACAATCTTACTGTACATCACACTAGTCTCCATAGAGTAGGCAACTCGTTCATGGGTCAATGTATACACTTTAACAACAAGCTTCCCATGGACATTCGAAACTTACCCATTAAACGATTTAAGACCCATATAAAGGCCAAACTTTGCAAAAAGGCGTATTATAAAATCACAGATTATTTAGAAGACAAAATACTGGGGACTGAGCTGCTCGCTCTGTTAAGCATTGTTATTAAGCAATATGCGTAATTATAAGGTAAATTATTGTAAACATTTTCATTTTTAATGTCTGGACTTGAAAAAAGACGATGATCCCTGAGTTTGTTTCGGCTATTTCTTCTCAGAGGTAGTTAGTTAGGAAATGCCGGCTTCATCTAGTTAAAACAATAAAATAAAAAATGAACATGAAGTGTAAAAGTGATCAGTGATCCTACTTGCTTAATAAACGATTTCATTTCATTTCAGTGTTTTTGGTAGTAGGTCATTTTCTATACTACAGGGCAGTCAACGAGAAAGTGCCGTATTGACACCTGTCAGTTTCAAACAATCGAAATCGTGTTTTGCAAATATCGTATTTATTATTCTCTCAATGACCGGATTGTATCTGGGAGAACAGGTAAGTCTGCCATCTGATTAATATCATAGTAGTAGACAGTGTAGATATAGTTAATATGTACCTAACGGCGCGTGACTGGTTAATTTTGAATATTGTGATTTGTTTTGCATCAGTTCAAGTCGATGATTAATTTGTTGGTTTTTTATTGAGAGTGGGTAAAGTGGATAAAACCCGACAGGAATTGCGTTTGACATAGCGAGCAACTGTTAGCGCAGGCAGTTTTTACTGAAGCTTCGATCGCGTGTGTTGGTCTTACTCAAACCCAGTGGCTCTTATCTGTTTTAATCTTAGATTATAATTGTAATTCCTTAATATTAAATTGATCTTAGTGTCTGTACAGTTAAAATAATAAGAATCGAATATCAAACTATAGTTCGATCCGTCGTGTTCCGGCATGATGTCTGGTGAAGCCGTACGGAGGACGGGTCTGAGCAGTTGTGTTGCGATGTGTGCCGGGTACGATATGCCTAATGTTGTTGTGTCGGGAGTTTGGTCGTGGAGGGTCTCCAGATCATCCTCTGGCGCAGCATCATTGGTCGTGTTGTTGGGTTAAACATTGCATCACCTCGCTCAACTGCCGTCTTCCTTCCTATTCACTCAGTTTTTTTGAGTGAATAGGCTTAATAAGCTAGTGCGCTTTACCATCAACGATTGCATCACTGCTTACCATCAGGCGGGATTGCAGTCAAGCACTAGTTTATAACTAATAAAAAAAAAAACCAGGTTACACTGGAAGCCGAGCCCGACTTAGGTGGGAAAAGGCTAAACAGGCAAATGTAACTTTATTATTAGAAAACTTGGTAACCTATTTCACCGAAATAGTAGAAAGTACTTCACATATCAGCCGCTATCCAAGTGTAGCTGTAAGTACTGATAACAGAAAATCCAATAATCCATACAGATTAGTTCTACAAACTATATTCATGTTCAACGACGTATATTTACTGATAAGATCACGATACTCGTATTCACTACGCGAAGAATAAAGATACCTACAGAATTATTTATGCTATTGTAGTCGGCCTCGTAAATGCTTTACCAACCTAAGGTGTAATGTCACCACTGCCTGGACAGCGGGTTTTTCAAAGACGTAGTGTGGGCACAGGCAAATGAAGGAACACGGATGGGTTTTAGTCACTGAAAGTCTGACACGCCCTTCCGCTTCGCCAAGATTGGGAGAATTTCCCATCCAAAAAAAAAAGTTTAATGTTACCTGGTTGTTCGTAGAAAAGTGGTGACCAAATGATATCGCCCACCGACATACGAGTTGTAACTCTTGAGTTCGTCTATAGGCAGGCAGTTTACTTTGTATTTTTTACTAGCTGCGCCTATCGTTTTCACCCGCGTAGGTTTCAATATGTTTTTTATATCGTCCGCTCTTATTGGATCTTCAGCTTTATACTTTAGTATAGAGTATAGATTTGACCACCAATGCTTTCTTTTGAGACGGTGAAGGAAAACCTCCCGAGGAAACAACATTTCTCAATTTTATGATGGGTAGATATGTGACAAAGACTAACCATCATTGGACCCTCTTGATCTAATAAAAGAGAGAAGGAGCGGATTGCGGAGCTGTAAAAAATTATAGGGTATTATTTATGCTTATGCTATTTGCTGATATGACAGTAAATTTCAAGCTGGAGTTTCAGTAAATTGGATTTGTTTGTCAAAAGTGCGAAAGCTTTTAAGAAGCTGACTAAACATCCTGGAGCCATGTAAGCAAACATCTCAGTCTTTCCCCAAGGACGCCCCTTTTCCTGTTCCACGGTATATACTGTTGACCCTCTTAAAATACTGTAAATAACTTAGTATTTATTATGTTTATCTTGGATCCCTGGGCTTGGGATAACACAAGCCGGTTTCTACTAAAAATAATGAGCTAATTAGAATTCAATTAAGGTTTGACTTTGCGGTTAAGCCTCGGCCATTTTGTTTTAGTTATACCGATCGTTGTGAAATATTTTTCCTTCTATTTTAAATCTAGACCTTTTAGCTAAGTTAAGGCTATTCCAAAATTGATTTTATTTCAGGTTAAACGAAAATCAACTTTATTTTATTTCCTACTAGCTTTCCGCCCGCGGCTTCGCCCGCGTGCGTCAACATCAAATTTTTCCGGCATAAAAGGTAGCCTATGTTCTTTCTCAGGGTCTAAAGATTGTCTGTGCCAAATTTCATCAAAATCGGTTGAGAGGTTTAGACGGGAAAGCGTAACAGACAGACAGACAGACAGATAGATAGACAGACAGACAGACAGACAGACAGACAGAGTTACTTTCGCATTTATAATATTAGTATGGATTTAAAACATCATTCTATTTTTGACAATGAACGAATGTAGTTTTAACAAATTATCCTTAGAGGAGACTATAGGTAAACCCATGCTGTTTAATATCGGGCATAGAATAGTACTGTACCAAGGGTATGGTAAATAAAACACGGGTGAGGTTTGAAAATGGAATGGTTTATTAGAGCGTTTGCTAGCCTGTATATACAATTCGGGTAAGTTTGAATTTTACTCAAAATATCTAATCGCAAGCAAGATATAGTTCGCGGGTCCGCTGTGATGTGTAGCTGCTGTCGTCGAGGTGGCGATCGTAAATATAAAACTCCTGGCCGGCGCGCCGCACCGCGCGTGGATGTTCCTCTTAGGTACAGTACCAACCCATATCCTCCCGTGGGTGTCGTAAGAGGGGACTAAGGAAACTCTCACCAGGTAAGCGGGCAGCAGCGCCTCTCCTGTGGAATAACAAATTACTGCTATTCCCAACTCGCCTTCCAAGCGTGGGAAACATGGCAATGGGGACCAACGGAATGAAAGCCTCGGGGAAGCCTTTGTCCAGCAGTGGACCTCTATAGGCTGAGAAGAAGAAGAAGAAGCAGATAGAGCCACTTGAGTAAAGGGTTTTGACCCATAGTAGTTAGTAATAAGCAAATATAATTCATTGGTCCATGTAGAAAAAACTATCAGAATGTTTGTAACTTGAACGAAAGTTTAAGTCCAGATTAAACATGTCCTCATAATTATTTTTTTTTTTTTTATTAGTTATAAACTAGTGCTTGACTGCAATCCCGCCTGATGGTAAGCAGTGATGCAATCGTTGATGGTAAAACGCACTAGCTTATTAAGCCTATTCACTCAAAAAAACTGAGTGAATAGGAAGAAAGACGGCAGTTGAGCGAGGTGATGCAATGTTTCACCCAACAACACGACCAACGATGCTGCGCCAGAGGATGATCTGGAGACCCTCCACGACCAAACTCCCGACACAACAACATTAGGCACATCGTACCCGGTACACATCGCAACACAACTGCTCAGACCCGTCCTCCGTACGGCTTCACCAGACATCATGCCGGAACACGACGAATCGCTT
Source organism: Sesamia nonagrioides (assembly GCA_017933935.1). Taxonomy (NCBI): domain Eukaryota; kingdom Metazoa; phylum Arthropoda; class Insecta; order Lepidoptera; family Noctuidae; genus Sesamia; species Sesamia nonagrioides. The sequence continues at coordinate 239,119 of JADWQK010001076.1, read as the reverse complement.
GGCGGCAAGACTTAAGATAATTAATTGCCTAATCTTTTTGGACTTTGTTGGGGTCAGCTTCCAGTCTAACCAGATACAGTTGAATATCAGTTTTTTACATGGAGCGACTGCCTATCTGACCTCTATAACCCAGTTATTGCCTATTGGGTAATACAGTTCTCTCGGTGGTAGACCATAACATCGGTTGTCGGCAGAAGTTACCACTCACCAGACAAAGTCTTGCCGCCAAGCGATTCGTCGTGTTCCGGCATGATGTCTGGTGAAGCCGTACGGAGGACGGGTCTGAGTATTGTGTTGCGATGTGTGCAGGGTACGATGCGTCAAATGTTGTTGTGTCAGTAGTTTGGTTGTGGAGGGTCTCCACATCAATCTCCCTCTGGTGCAGCATCGTTGGTCGTATTGTTGGGTTTAACATTGCACCACACCGCTCAACTGCCGTCTTCCTTCCTAGTCACTAAGTTTTTTTAAGTGAATGGGCTTATTAAACTAGCGCGCTTTACCATCAACGATTGCATCACTGCTTACCATCAGGCGGGATTGCAGTCAAGCACAATAATAATTATTAAAAAAAAATACGATAAACTTTGCTAATACCGGTGGTCAGACTGCCGGGTTTCTGACGCTGGGATCGACAACAACGTACTTTCCGGTACCCCTCCACGCCGCGTACGTACGTAATAACATACGTAGTACGTAAATAACGTACAAGTACGTTAAGCTGTTCATTTAAAAACATAAATAAAGATAGTCACTCATGCACATAACAACCCCGGCAAGCGAAGCTTAACCTTATCCATCGAACTGTGTGGATTTCCCCCCTTATTCATAAATTTTGCTTAAAGTTAAGTAATGATTAGCGATTAATTAACCATGCATTTTACACATTTGCACGTCTTTTTTTATAAATTATAAACTAGCGCTTGACCGCAATCCTGCCTGATGGTAAGCAGTGACGCAATCGATGATGGTAAAGCGCACTAGTTTATTAAGAGCCTATACACTCTAGCCTTGAAGACACTCAACTTGTAGTTCGACGGAAACACCGCCGCTGGCAAATTGTTCCAGTCCCTCGATGTACGCGGTATGTAAGAGGAAGCGAAACCCTCGCACACTCACCAAAATGAATACTATAGAACACCGAAAGGCTGGCTACGGCTCTAGGCACGTCACTTAACTTTAATCATCGTTTAAGAATAAACCCCTTAAACACTGTGGTGTGTATACATAAACGCTGATTAAAGTTCAGTGGCGTTAAAAGGTCAAAAATGTATGGCTAAAGAATCGCTAATCACTAGTTAAGTTTAAGGCAACGTTTGTTATTTAGCCATGGGCTCCTTAGATAATATATGTCCCGTCTTCCAGTAATTGAATTTCGTCATCCTCCAGTAAAAGTTTTGGACTTTTCTATATAGCTCACGAACTTCCCTTTACTTATATTAGTGTCTTTGGGAAAAGTATTTTTTGGGTTGTCACCTTTGTCCCTAAAGGTCAGCTTACTAAACTCCGTAAACTGTAGTACAAAAAAGTACTTTTCCTGTCTACTGAACATATTATTCGTGTTGTTTAGCCATGAAATATGTTTGAGATTAGTCAAATAAATTGCCGACATACTTCCATTTTTTACCTAAAAAGTGAAAAGAATAATTGCTTAATCGTAGCAAACTGTATTGGTTGTTTCTATGGACGTTTTATGTCCCAAACATGTAATATTATTTGTAAGTGGAAACGCCTTTAATGTTTTACCCTATTGGTGTTCCACGAAATCTTTAAATGAGATTGCTTTTAATCCAAATTGTTCCAGGACAGTGGATAGAATACTCGGTTTTGCCCTATCTTTTCATCACGGCGCATCGCATCGCCTACCTACCTGCGCTACTACTACATTCTTCGTCTTTCCCATCTTCTTAGTCTTAGGTTGGTATAGCACAGCCTATCCTATAGCTATACCTTTTTTTTTTTTTAACGCTGTGGGAATGCATTTACGCACCTTACCCCGAAGGGCGTGTGTGGGACTCGCCCAGCCGAAGCCGGGAATACCCACTAAACCCACAGCGGCACTCCGGCATCGCCATAGTGGCGGGGGAGTGGGAAACTAGCGCAGCCTGAGCTACCTCTCCCCCGCCGGCGAAACCCGCCTAGTAAGGCGGGCCCTCAATTGCCCCTCCTAGGGAGGGGCCGTGGCTCCCGCATGGTGAGCGATGTAAGGCGGGCGTCGGCCTCACGCCCGCCGCTCACCTCAGGGAGGGAGAAAGCGGGCGAAATCCCGCCTTCTCCTGCCCCTACGCCGCCTGCGGAGCGCCGGAGCGAGGGGATCCTCCTCCCGCTCGCGCTCCGCGGCCTCCGATGGCTTCCTTCTGCGAGGTCGTGATGTCGCAGAAGGAAGCCATCGCCGCCCAGGCCTCCTCGCTCCCCACCATCGCTCTGACAATGGCGGGCAGCGAGAGGTCCCCTCCAACCGCCGTGACAAGATCGCGGCGCGGCACGGCCCATGACGGGCACACCGCGAGGGTGTGTTCCGCCGTGTCCTCCGCCGCGCCACAACCGTGGCACGACGGTGTCTCCTCTCGGCCTATCCGGTGCAGGTACCTGCCGAAGAAGCCGTGACCGGAGAGTACCTGCACCAGACGGAAGGAGAGGAACCCGCGACGCCCTATAGCTATACCTACCAACTTCGACTAAACTATCCTTTACCTCAAATTATTATATAGCTTCATTAATAATTGAGTTAAAACTAAAACACCGCTAAACTTAAGTGGCAGTGGGCAAGGCACTTTGCTCGTAGAACCAATGGCCGATGGGGCAGTAAGGTTCTGAAGTGGCGGCCACGTACTGGAAGACGCAGCGTAGGGAGGCCCCCAACAAGGTGGACCGATGACCTGGTGAAGGTCGCGGGAAGCCGATGGATGCGAGCAGCACAAGACCGTTCATCGTGGAAAGCCTTGGGGGAGGCCTTTGTCCAGCAGTAGACATCTATAGACTGAAGAAGAAGAATAATTGAGGTGTCAAATGCAAAAACAGTTTTTTCAATTCTGACTCGAGAGATTAGTATGTTCAAACGAACTTCAAATGAACTCTTCAATTTTATTTCTATATTTATGGATATATTATCTTATAATCGGCTTTAAATTTCTGCCTGCACCTTATGCCAGTATCTAACAATGATACCAAAATCTTCAAATAATCTAAAACCTCTATACTTCATGGCTCAACAAGTCATTACTTAGAAAGCACTTTTGTCATAATAACAAAGTTATCACTAATGGATTATTCGTAGATAATTTTAGTACGGGATAATTCTGTGAAAAGCACGAGCAAAAATATGACGCTATTTATGACGCATAGCGCTCTGATTAATTGATAGGCTGCAATGCGATTCTGGAACCAGCCCCTAACCGGCGAACACACTTTTGTCAAATGATTGCGACTAGTTGGGATGGTTTGGACCGAACGGATCAGTGGGCGGTCCAAACGATCCCAACTGATCCCAACTAGTCGCAATCATTTGACAAAAATGTGTTCGCCGATTAGGGGGCATATCACTGTGGAAACTGAACTGTGAGCTTGGAATGAGCAGTCATTTAAATTAAGCCTAGGTATTGACAATATTGAGACTTCATTCTAAGCTCTCTTCACCTAACATTTTACGGTGAGATTTTTACAGAATCCTGAATCCCTTCTTATTCTGAATCCCTAGTCTAGTATAGGTACTGATCCCACCAGTAGTAAGCAAACTACCCACAGTTGGTATGCGTTCAGTGTGAACTACACTGATTGAATTATTAAAGGAGACCGGTGACATGTCACACATAGTTCCTAAAGTATCAGTCAGCTAAGGCCAAATTAACAGTTTACCTGTCCTCTATCATCGGAACTGCTCCTTATAATTTTTTACCAATGAATCTCTATGAACACCCCTTGATTGTTAGATTTCTGAAATTTAGTCGCCCATTTTAATTTTTTTTTTTTTTCAATATAGCTGAACCTTAGTTGTGTTATGAAAATCGGTTCAATAGTTAGGTTTTTAAACACAAATTGCGGATTAAATTTCAAGTAAATAAAATGGCGTCGTTTGAATTTCACAACTCATCGTCTGTTTAGTCTTTTCCCAACTATGTTAAAGCCAGCATTCAGTCTGATCGGATGCAGCTCTATCTATACCAGTATTTCATACAAAGCCACTGCTTTTCACAACTGAAAATTAAAAAAAATAACTTTTTACATATATGTAGATATATGTATACAACTGACAAAAAAAGGACTACAAAATGAAAAAATAATTTCAGAAGCCGGTGACAGAAAACGAAAATACAAAAACGATTGGAATTCGGTTTTTGTTTATTGTAAATGTTTTTTTCAGGGAAGCTGATCCCTTTTCACCAATCATTCATTCCACTTATTTATAACTTTTATTATAAATAACCTTTTGTTCTCCTAAATCAGTACATAACTGGAAATAATAAACGTTGGCGGTCCTCGTTTATTTAATCATCGAAATTCAATCCCAATATGCAAATAGGGAGGAGATTGGAAACGAATAGATATTGAGTTCTTATAAAATGTATCTATAGTTTCTGGAACTTAAACTGCCTATTCTTTTTCCAATTATGTTAGGTTGGATTCCAGTCTAACCGTACAGAGCTGTCTATCAGTGTTTTTACAGACCAACTACCTATAACCTCAGCAAACACTTTACTGAGTAGCACGATCACTTGATAATACTTGCTGTCATGCTTTTGGATTTCAGAAGACCTGTAACGCTTGTCAAATGAGTATGATCATCTGTTCCATCAACATGATATCTTTTGAAAGCTACCATGCTAAAATGGAATTGGGCTGGACTCGTCTGCCACAAATCAGATGACCAATAGCAAACTTGCTAAGGACCTATTGGGTCCCGCTTAATGGTAAACAAAATCGTAGCAGGACCAGATGGAGATGGCGGGATGAGCCGGAAAGCAGTTTTCAACAGAAAGAAGTGGAAATAGAGTAGAGAGGTCTTTGTAATGGGACGTACTCGACTAATAATCTATACTAATATATAAAGCTGAAGAGTTTGTTTGTTTGTTTGTGCGCGCTAATCTCAGAAACTACTGGTCCGATTTGAAACATTCTTTTTGCGTTGGTTATAGCGGGATGTTATATAGCCTAAAGCCTTCCTGGATTAATGGCCTTTCCGACGCAAAAAGAATATTTTTTTTCAATTCGGACCAGTATTTCCCGAGATTAGCGCGCACAAACAAACAAACTCTTCAGCTTTATATATAGGTATAGATTAGCTGCACCCCTCAGTTTTACCCGCATGATCCTATTCGAAAATCGGGATAAAAAGTATCCTATACAACAATATTTTTTGTTTATGCGAGACCCGAAATACGTTACACGTACAAAATTTAATATTAGTTGAATAAATAAAAAAAAAAATGGTCAAAGCTCCGCTCGAGCGGGCGAGCGTGTTGCCCTCTGGCGTCAGCTGTTGCGCACGCGAGTACTATGATCTATCGTAAAGCTGCGGCGTGCGCTCGATATCCACACTGCAACAATTTCGAAATGTATTTGGAAAAAATATAACATGGTGTAAAAATGATTGGAATCGATTCAGTTTCTTATTCTGACTAAACTGTATTCAGGTTTCGCATAAACAAAAAATAACGTTGTGTATTAATCCTAGTTATAAAGTATCTCTTTGCTAACTTTTAACCAAATCTTATTATAATACTAGTAGCCGCCAGCGACTTCGTATGCGTAGAATTAATTATACTCCGCTCCCGTTGGCCGCAGCGTGATGTTATATAGCCTAAAGCCTTCCTGGAATAATGGGCTATCCAACACAAAAAGAATTTTTCCAATCGGACCAGTAGATCCTGAGATTAGCGCGCACAAACAAACAAACTCTTCAGCTTTATACAACGTGTAACATAAAGGGTATATACATAACAAGGGCATGGCATCTTTACATAATATTAAACGATATTGGAAGAGTTTTTTAATCCTATTTATCTAATTTTGGAAGTTATGAGGAAAAACACCGCCTGTAATGGGCTACTACCGTACTAGACGCACAGAGTTATTGAAGACATTTATCGGATTTTGGTACGTAACTTGACGTGTAACGAGTAGTTATTAACGTATGTAATGTGGTGCCACGTTCGTTATGATTTGATTTTAAGGAACACACGAAACCGAAAATTTGGTATCAATTTTCTGAGTGTTTTATTTTGAGTTGAAACCCTTCCGATATCGTTTGATATCATCTAAAGATGCCATGCCCTTGGTATGTATATACCCTTTATGTTACACGTTGTATATTAGTATAGATTAGTAGGATATGAAACTGTTGTATGACCAGTATTAGTGATGCTCAAGTGCTGTCGAAACTAAACCCTTTCACGTTCAATACGTAGCTTTACAATAGACTGCTCAGTTCCCTACAATGCAGCGAATGTGTAGGAACCTTTATATGACGGGTCGAGCAATCCAATTACAGGATTAGCGATCAGTAAAGTGGGGTGAAGTGAGCCGAGACACCAACACCGGCGGACAGTGTCCAGCAATGTTCGGATCGAAGTCGGACACAGCCGGACAAAATAATGAAGTTCGAAATTGATCTTTATGAATCGATTTGACTGGCTGCTGGGACTAGGAATTTTTCATTAGTACAGATTAAATTGAATTGGGCTGAACACATCTGCCGCATTTCAGACGATCAATGAGTCAAAGTTACGGCTCAATGAGTCCCAGTTAATGGCAAACGATATCGCGGCAAGCCAGACGGAGATGGCAGGGTGAGCTACACTCTTTTTTTGGAATTATAAACTAGTGCTTGACCGCAATCCCGCCTGATGGTAAGCAGTGATGCAATCGTTGAGGGTAAAGCGCGCTAGTTAATTGAGTGAATATGAAAGAAGGCGACCCTTGAGCGAGGTGGTGCTATGTTACACCCAACAACACGACCAACGATGCTACGCCAGAGGCAGATTGATCTGGAAATCCTCTACGACCAAACTCCCACATACATCGCAACACAACTGCTCAGACCCGTTCTCCGTACGGCTTCACCAGACATCATACCGGAACACTACGAATCGCTTGGCGGCAAGACTATTTTCAGGAAAAGTCCTTGGCAACTCTGGTCAAAGCACAACAGGGGGACTTTAACGATCAATATTGAAAAATAAAGAAAAAGTATGTATTTTTCGAAACATGTGAGTGATCTATTTAAAACGCTTTGAAAGATTGTTTCAAATTATGCCCAAAAGTAAGTCTGCTTGCCGCCGCCGTATGTCTATTACATTTCTTTTTCAGTGTAACCTTAAATAAATGTAGTGTAATGCTAACAGATAGCTAATCCGCTGGGCTATGTCGGTGACTTTAGTTCTTCTACGGATCTTCTCGTTCCTAATTCGATCACGTAGAGAAACAGCATAGCCCTCTCAATAGCTCTCTGTGCGACCTTGAGCTTTCTTATGAGGCACCCCTATGTGCCTAATAAGGAAGCTCAAGGTCGCACACGCGCACGGGACTACGTTTCTGATCCATATGTCATCACCGGTAACACACATTGGTTAAAGACTTGTCTTTAGGGACTGAGGTATTTTGGACGAGAAGACACTAAGGAGTTCCCAAACGCTGCCCAGCCGAGTTGGATCCATCGAAACACCTCGTCTTGAAGTCGGAACTATCAATCTGGATCAGCTGTCCCAGATATATATACTGATCTACAGCTTCAAGGATGGAGCTCCCAACATAAACCTTAGCTCTCTGAAATGGCAGTGGGAGTTTTAGATCGTAATTTTCTCGCATTATATTACGTACTAGGTGCGCCAAGCGGTTTCTCCCGCGTAGGTTTTGAGATGCTCCGCTTTTATTGGTCACAGCGTGATGTTATATAGCCTAAAGCCTTCCTGGATTAAGGGGCTATCCAACGCAAAAATAATTATTCAAATCGGACCAGTAGCTCGGCGCTCGTCGAGTAGTAGATTGGCGCGTTCAAACAAACAAACAAACTCTTCAGTTTTATATATTAGTACTAGCTGACCCGGCGAACTTCGTTCCGCCTTAAAGGCAATATCACATGACTACTTATAAATAAATATTATTATTCAATGATTCTTTATTTGGGAGCACAATCCTGGCGGTTCTCCGGAAATCTTTAATGTGCTACAATACTCGGAAACAAAATCCATTGGCCCAATGCGAACGTCATTGCGCTATATTATATGCGTATAGAAACGCTGCCCGATTCAAATCAGTATTTGATGAATTTCTTCTTGTGATTCTTTCATCATCAAATGACCTCTCCCGCTCTGGGCGGAGCGGAAGGGCGTGTCAGACTTTTACCTAGACTAAAACCCACCCGTGTTCCTTCACTTGCCTGTGCAACGGCCAGTGCCATGGTTTCTTTTTTAACCAACCCGCAACCCTGTGGACCAGTCCTCGTGGACCCCGTCAAGGTGTGCTGACATCTCTTTGAGGCGCGTATGAAACACAACGCGCCGTCAACTCGGGCCTGGTTCTTACCAGGAGGCGAGCTGCCTATCGCTCGCCGCCCGCAAGCCCGCGCCTACGGTGGTCGGGAGTCCGATGTTGCCACCCGACCAGGGTGCTTCCTGCGGCGGTTTGAGGCGTGAGAGTAGTGGGATTTCCGCTCCCTCACGCGCTACGCCTCCTCCTTTGCCAGCATCACTGCTTCACAGAAGGAGTTGAAAGCTTGCCATCATGCACTCTTGCTCCGGACTATGGCCCGGACCAGGGTAGGACGCGAGAGATCGCCGCCGATCGCCGCCACGAGGACACGGCTGTGCTCTACCCAAGCCAGGCAGACCTCCACCATATGCTCCACCGTGTCCTCAGGGCGATGCACACAGTGGTCACCCTGGCGTTTCCTCCCGCCTTATACGGAACAGGAACCTCCCGAAACAGCCGTGTCCGGTGAGGACCTACGTCAGTCGGAAGGTGAGGACGCCGTGGCGCCTCTCTAGGTACTCCTCAAAGAGAGGACTTACCGCCGATATTGTGGCGTGCTCTGTGCTGGATTGCGACAATCACACTTTCCATGTTGCCATGAGATCCCGCCGGAGCTCTGTCCGCTGTACTGCGATTTTATGCATTAGATATGGACACAATCTAATGGATGTTATTATACATATAAACGTTTCTTTTTAATTACTCTATCTATGTATTAAAAGAAACCTCATCAAAATCTGTTTCGTAGTTTTAAAGATTTAATCATACAAAGTGACATAGGGAAAGAGAAAGTGTCTTTGTTTTATAGTATGTAGTGAAGTGGTAAATAGCACAGCAATACAATATTAGAAATTTTGAAGTTGAAGTTTGCTTTGGGGCTTTTATTAAAAAAATTAAACCGGCTGAGAGTATTTATATTCCTTGCTTTAAATGAATGCATCAACATTCAACCGGTAAGATTTTTTTTAATATGCTGAGTAGTGCAGTAGTGTGTTTGTACCATTTTTAACAAATGAACCGCTAACTTATATTTTGACTAAGTTGTTTTGTTACTCCATGTCACGTCACACGGGAACGACGGGAACAACGGGAACGGGATAAAAAGTCTACTATGTGATAATTATGTCCTTCTCCCAGTTCTTATCTACCTCCCGACCAATTTTGAGCCATACTGGTTAAGCGGTTCTTGAGTTATAAATAGAGTAACTAACACGACTTTCATTTATATACATAGAATTCATTCAAATCGGACCAGCCCTTTAGGAGGAATTCAGTGACGTACAAAGGTACAGCAGATTTAGGAATATACCCATGGAAAGCATTGTCATCTACATTTGTAACAAAGATATCATACCTCTCTCTACCCCTAGAGCTCTTGTTTCAGTCTCTTAAAGTTAAATAAAAAATCTTAAATATTTACTTATTTCTATTTATTTTTTTCTTTTTTAGTTCATAAGTACAATTTTAGTTAAATAAAAAAGTGAAAATATTTTTTTTATGTTTTCTCCTTTTAGTTCTTATGTACAATTTTCTTTTTAAGTAACTACAAAAATTAAAAAAAACTATAAACTTGTCTAAAACAAAAAAAAAAAACTTGTCATTGCCCGGGTTTGAACCGAGGAACACCAGCCATCGCGAGTAGACCATACCACTATCGCCTACTCCACAGCCGCTATGTCAAGCCGCTCGAAATTAGCGCCCATATTATGCGTGAAATATTGCGAAAGAGAAAACTCGAAAATATGCGCTTCCCCAGACATAAAACTGAGCTAGATCAATTTCTCGTCCCCGAAAACCCCCACATATTAAATTTCAGCGAAATCTTTAGGGCCGTTTCCGAGATCGCATGCTTCTTCAAGCGATCAGCGCCATCTGCCGGGCTGATTTGTAAATCTAAACCATCCAGGTCGCCACTCAAACGCATACAGAAAAATTCATTAAAATCGGTCAAGCCGTTTAGGAGGAGTTCAATGACATACACACGTACAGCAGAATTATATATATAAAGATAGATTAGTCTACATTATTATAAAGAATTATTATTACCGTACAAACTGAGCCTTTTTGTACATTCATTGTGTTCCATGTTATTTAGTAAATATTTTTTCTATCACAAAAAAAAACTACAACGATTATGGGTGAGTGAATCTCGATTAAATCTCGTACATGATCGATCCGACCATGGATTAGATAGAACATAGGGTAAGTACGATTTTTTTCGGGTATTACGTTCCCGTACGAAAATTTCTGACTTCCACATGGCTGGTATAAGTACCAATTTCAAAACCTAGACAGTTCACTGCTCTCAAAACGGTGAAGAAACACTTAGTGACGACCATGAACCGGCTAGAATGTGCTAGAATCCTTCCTAATATTATAAGTCGGAAAGTGAGTTTAATTGTTTGTTCCGCTTTCACGCCGTAACGACTGAACCGATTGCTTTGAAATTTTGCAGACGTAAAGTTAGAAGTCCGGATTAAATAATAGGGTACTTTTTATCCGGGAAAAATTTGATATGCCCGAGGAAAAACAAAAATATTGTTAGCTTCATACCAGTTCGGTGATAGAGGGCGCTGTGTGTCGTTTAAAACAAGGTAATATATTGCAAACGAATATGCACATGTAAACTTCGAAGCTAAATGATACGATAGGTAGTAAATCCCCGAAAATGAGGAACCTAAAAGCGCGACATAACCGTATTCCACGCAGGCGCAGCCGCGGGCGGAAAGCTACTAAAAAATAAAGCAGCCATTTGACTTAAACCACAAACTGTATTCCAGTTGCGAGAACATTATGGGCTGATATATATGTTATGCTTTATAAAACCATCATTATTAAGGTTAAAACATATCTTTCCTAAAAAAAGCACACTCCTTATTTTCGTTTAGCTTATTAATTCTAAAATGTAAATTGTGTTCGTTTCATTTCGTTTTGTATAATCGCATTGCTCTTAATGAACGGCGGTGGCGCAAAACTTCTCAAATGAATGAACTTTACAGCGTACGCCCTTTTCAATTAACGGTGACTGACATTTCAACTCACAATTGTTATTTGTTTAACGACTCGACTGTACCTAGTACATATCTACTTATAATTTTTTTAGGTATTTAGACTCATCCTTGCAAATTAGAAGGAAGATGTATAGGTTACAAGCGACCCACCCTAGCTTCGCACAGGTGCAATGCTGACACTAAATACACTATAGAAAAACTATGAACGTTGTATAAAAAACCGCCACGAACGTCGCGTCGTGTACTGCCACAAACGCGACACCCCGCAATTTTTAAATCTTTAATATCTTCGAAAATATTTATTTAAATCATATGCTGTAAAGGGCGATATAGATCTATGTATATTAAATCAACAACGTATTTAAGGTATTAAATTGGATAAGGATTAATACTGTATTTATCGTAAAAAGTAAATGACAAAAAAATATATTTTGGGATATCCTTTTCTTTTATTTATTTATTTAATAAAACTTTATGCACAAATAAAAACATTGCACAATGGCGGACTTAATGCCTTAGGCATTGTCTACCTTAAGGTGATGCAGAGACAAAACATGGTACTTAGGTGCAAAGATATACCTAAAAGAGAAGTTGAAAGAGAAATACAAAAAAAAATTATAATAAATACATAAATACATACTTATAAATTATAAACAGTAGAGAGAGGTAAAAAAATATAGATAGAGAAAAAATAATTTATACATTTGATGAATCTGCCAATTTCTTGCGTAAGTAAGTATTCCCGAGCTTTAATTTTAAATGTGTACCGACTGGTCAACGTCCTGATATTCTGAGGAAGATCATTCCAAAGGAAAACCGCCTGGACAAGAAATGAAGACTTAAGAAAACCAGAGCGGTGTGAGGGACATCGTAGAAGACAATTATTGGAAGAACGAATTTCAATTTTTCGACTTTTCAATGTATACAACATTTAGTACGTTATTTTAATAAATCTCGTAGGGTTCAGCATGTTTCACTGCAAACGCGGAAAAAATGTAATTATTTACGACATCACATTAGAAACCTCAAAAATAATAATATTTCTCCACTATTTAACAGATGTTATTATACTTATGATCACTCTATCTATTTAAAAATCCGCATCAAAATCCGTTGCGCTGTTTTAAAGATGTAATCATACAAAGGGACATAGGGAAAGAGAAAGTGACTTTGTTTTATAATATGTAGTGATTCACCATCGCACTATGATCCTAAAAAAAGAGTCCGAAAACGATGTAATATTTAGCGCATGCGGATGAAAGGATACCACGTCATTACGTGGTAAATATTTCTTTGACCCATGGGTCAAAGGACAATATTACACGCAAATGACCTTTGACCCACGGGTCAAAAGTCAATATTACACGCAAATGACAGAAAGATACAGTCGCCGGCGTTTATAAACTTTTACCCTTAATCCTTGCACGTGTTTCTGTGTACGCTACAAAAATCCTATCGAGGTTTTAATCAGATTCCACTTTTGTAATGGCACCTATAATCCGGTTCCTAGAATGCACGTGAGTTCAATATTGTTACACTTTGCTTGAAAATGGGACACAACAACTAATGAGCTCGGAAAACGTGGAGCTATAAGAACAACATGCAGAATTTATAAGGCTATATTTTCACTTTAATAAGAATAAGCCGGCTGGCATTACGTCCGTCTTAGTATAAATGGAATAGAAAACTTTTAATTCAGATTTCATAAAGTTAGTAATAATTTTAAATAACTTTTAGTGTAGATTACAGACACAGGTATACGTATATAAAATTAAAACATAGCGTAGAGCTGCATCCACCTCTGCAACATGAGTGAATCCCACCGATCCGCGAACACACCGAGAATACTGTTCTGTGCTTCCGCGAACATGCACATTGTATGAGCGAAGCGTTTAAAATCCATACTAATATTATTAATGCGAAAGTAACTCTGCCTGTCTGTCTGTCTGTTACGCTTTCCCGCTTAAATCTCTCAACGGATTTTGATGAAATTTGGCACAGACAATCTTTAGACCCTGAGAAAGGTCATAGGCTATCTTTTATTGAAAAAATAAATTATATTCCCGAGGGAATCTAAAAAGCGCGATATAACCGGTGAGAACATGATGTAGAAACTGGCATGTCTGCTACCTGCACCCTAATTGCGTAACACCCATATGACTATCATTTGAATCATATTGAAACATATTGCTAATCCATTGCCCCATATGTTCGGAAATTGTGTCTGCTCAACAACGTAAATAACGCAATGAATATTGTTGAACTGTCAAAATGAAACCCATTGCTACCGATAGTGTAGAGACCCGTGTAATAGATTGCAAACCACTACCTCTTGAAGAAAAGAAGCAGTGGAACATTATAGCAGCGTAGCTGAGCCGCGCGGTTTCACCAGCGTAGATTGCGGTATGTTTTTTTTTTTGTTTTTGGTTGTAACGTGATGTTTTGTAGCCTAAAGCCTTCCTGGATTAATGGGCTACCCAACGCAAGAAGAATTTTTCAAATTGGATCAGTAGTTCCTGAGATTAGCGCGTTCAAACAAACTCATCATCATCATCCCAGCGTTAATCCCAGTCGCATCCGAAGCCTTTTCAGCTTTGGAGTCTGGTGTCCGCTTTACCAGTCCAACTGCTGATATGGCTAAACTTCGACATTTTCGGTGAAGCGACTGCCGTCTGACCTCCACAACCCGAAGGCGACATCGAAGCATTGCAGTTAGACCAATTGTTGGACTTTTGAGGGCTCCGACAACCCGTAACGACTGCCACTAGATGTTCGTATGGCAACCGGGACCAACGGCTTAACGTGCTTTCCGAGGCACGACCAGACCAGTGCAAATATTCATATTCATGCATACAAATACTTGCACTGTGAGGGGATCGGACCCGCGCCACCTTGCGCAGCGGCCGCGTCCGCTACCGCTACGCCACGGAGGCTGTCATTCGCATTCATTCAGTCAGCGCGTTCAAAGAAACTCTTTAGCTTTATATATTAGTACCTCTAGATTATGAAAGACACTTACCTTCGTACATACATACATACAGTAAAATGTAAGCAAAAGGCTTTTTATTGGTAGGTACAATCTATGGTAAATCAGGCTTTTTGGTATGGCGAAGACAATTAAACCGCTTCGTATAAATCAGGCTAAAGTCTTCATAATTATGCTGAACACACGTATTTAAAGCGTACCATTGTGGTTCAAGTTTTGTTAGTCTTTCTGTATAATTAAAGGGGAAGTAAGTTACAACAAACCAAGAAACTCGATTATTAATCTCTTAGAGAAACTCTATTGTGGTGATACGAGACGCGATATAATTGTATGCATAATCGATTCGATCAGTCGTTTCTCGCTCGATTATTTGCCACTTATCGAGTGTTGTAGGGCTTCACGCTTTATTGGTTTTATGTATAGAGTAAACATGGCTTACCTACATTCTTTAACTTTTCATTATCCATACTAATATTATAAATGCGAAAGTAACTCTGCCTGTCTGTCTGTTACGCTTTCCTGCTTAAACCTCTCAACCGATTTTGATGAAATTTGGCACAGACAATCTTTAGACCCTGAGAAAGAACATAGGCTACCTTTTATTGAAAAAAAAAAACATATTCACGAGGGAAATCTAAAAAGCGCGATATAAGCAAATTCCACGCGGGCGAAGCCGCGGGCGGAAAGGTAGTAATAAATAAATGATTAATAAGTACCGCTTAGCTTATACAACGTTATTTTTTTGATTATGCGAAACCAGAATATAGTTTGTTCAGAATAAGCAACTGAATCGATTCCAATCAGTTTTACACCAAGTTATATTTATTCCCAAATACATTTAGAGTGAGACCGCAGAGTGGTTACCGAGCGGTTACGATAGATCCCAGCTGACGCTAGAGGTCAAGGGCCGCGCTCGCCCGCCCGTACGGACCTTGGACAATATTTTTGTTCGGACAACCAAATAGAATAGCAATATCATAACGTGGTGGTTTATCATTATATCTTTTTGAAATTTTATACAAAGATTCTTTACTTTATAAAAACTGAACACGTGTTTCGGTTTTCGTAAAAACAAAAAATTATGTTGTATAACCAACATTTACTCTCTTGAAGGAACCCGTGGCTAAATAATGGTAGCCGTACAGCGCGGTCATTGCGTAACATATTATCAGTTGCAATGGGTTTCATTTTGACAGTTCAACAGCATTCATTGCGTTGTTTGCGTTGTTGAGCAGCACATTTTCGAACATATAGAGCAATGGAATAGCAATAAGCTTCAAAATGATTCCAACTGCTAGTAAAAAGGTGTTCCGCAAGCAGGGTGCTGTAGGATAATTACGTAACTTACTATCAGTAGCAATGGGCTTCATTATAACAGTTGAACAATATTCATTGCGTTTTATTTACATTACCGACTAGACAGTAAGCAGATACATTTTTCGAACGTATGGAGCAATGGAATAGCAATAAGCTTCAAAATGATTCCAAGTGCTAGTAAAAGGGTGTTACGCAAGCAGGGTGCTGTAGTATAATTACGTAACTTACTATCAGTAGCAATGGGCTTCATTATAACAGTTGAACAATATTCATTGCGTGTTATTCACATTACCGACTAGACAGTAAGCAGATACATTTTTCGAACGTATGGATCAATGGAATAGCAATAAGTTTCAAAATGATTCCAACTGATAGTAAAAGTGTGTTACGCAAGCAAGGTGCTGGTCAATCGATCAGGTTAAGCTGCGATTGCCGCGGTTGTTCTATGGATGGGTGACCGTCTTTTCCTACCAAGACCCTTCCATGCCTCGGGAAGCACGCTAAGCTATTGGTACCAGCTGTGATATGTAAATCTTTGACAGTCATAACGGGTAGTCAGAAGCCCGAAAATCTAACAACCAGTATTTGGTATTTCTGGGTAATACCCAGTAACTGTGTCCTAGAGGACAGATAGATATGAAGTCGCTCCATGTAAAATACTAGTATACACTGGAAGCCGACCCTAAAATAAATAGAAGGGTTATAAGGTAAAGTAAATGGTGAGATTAATAAGTATATTTTTATGCATATATTTCTGTAAACCGTATAGAAACAAGAACGAAAGAAAAACGTTTATTTGATTTAAACATGACGTAAAAGTTTACAAAAACAATTGAGTAAAAATAGTTGACATGCGTCCACATCCACGCAAAACGGCTATCGCTCAGCATTATGCTGCGACCCTATGCAAAACATAGTCCAGCGCTAGTTTTCAGCGACACCCGGTGCCGACGTAAAGACCTCACCCGGTGCAGCAAACAATCACATCTGACTCCGAACCGGTACGGCCGACAGCAGGTCAAGCCACCCCAAACCGTCAGATATATACCACAGACTACCTACAGTATTAGCTCTTCTTTCTCACTCATTGTGTAACCCGCTATAGAGTTTTCTACATTTAAATCTATAACAAAGAGTATGCCAATATAATCTATTCTATTCTATTGGAGCAATTAAGATATCAGTCAGGCAGAGACTTGTTTCTAAAGAGTTTGTTGGACTGTTTTTTCCCAACTAACACATTAAAAATGGGTGCAAGGTTGAAGGAATGGTGGAATAGTTTTATGGGCAATATAGTTTTTTTTAAGCGAATCTGGTGGTAAATACGAAATCGACTCGATTTCTTAATCGGTACTTTCGGTATTTCCAAGGCCTCATTTTGTCATGAATTCAGACGCGACTGTTGCTAGAACAGCTCATCTGTAGTATGAGTACCTACACTAAGGAGACCGTACCAATCCGTACCGTTTCAAATCCGTGCCGTCGTCAGGGACAAAGCCAGTCCATGGCCTTTTATTCATATAGTGAAGCTTCGCTGTCGGTATGAAGACATTACTGTGAACAACGTCATATAAAATTATAGAGACGAATATGTTTTATGGTTTAAAAAAAATGCCGTATTCAATGAACTCAATTGTGCAGCCCACTGCTGGAAATAGCCTAACTACAATTTTTTTAAGTTATAAACTGGTGCTTGACCGCAATCCCACCGATGGTAACCAGTGATGCAATCGTTGATGGTAAAGTGCGCTAGTTTATTAAGAGCCTATTCACACTAGCCTTGAAGACACTTAAATTGTAGGGCGATGGAAACACAGCCGCTGGCTGGTTGTTCCAATCCCTCGATGTACGCGGTATAAAAGGAGAGGCGAAACGCTTCGTACGGATCGTTGTGGTGTCAATCACACAAGGGTGGAAACTCGCCGTACGAAGGGTCGTCCGATGATGGAACGGAGATGGGAGAATTAAATAATGCAATTTGCTCGCACATTCCCCAAAATGCATCTTATAGAACACTGACAGGCTGGCTACTCTTCTCCTGTGCTGGCTTTGGAGACCACGCCAGGCAACGCCACAATATCCTCTCCTCCGCCTTCTGCATCCAGTCCGTCCCTACCTATTTTAGGACATCGGTCGTCATCAAGTTGGGAACGTCCCATATTACACTTGTGCTAATGCTTTATTAAGCCCTTTTAATGTCATTATAACCAGTGCGAGAGCGCTCCGAGCAATTTATGAGTATCTTAAATTAAATATATATTGAATCAAACACAAAAGAAAGAAAGAAGGGAATGGAGAGTCTAATAGTGTATATATAGTAATATACATGTATATGTATATTACTATATATACACTATTAGACTCTCCTTTCCCTTGGTATTCCATCCAAAGGTTGTCTGTAAAAGATCGCTTTTAGCGATAAGAGCGCCCATTGTGTTACCCGTTGTAAAATATTCGTATCAGTGTTCTGTAATGTAAATGGTGTACATAATAGAGTATTCTATTCATTCATGACCGATAGCACATTTCCATTTTCAAACTATAGGTAGGTTAAGTACATTTTTTTTGTTTATAAATCATAAACCAGCACTTGACCGCAATCCCGCCTGATGGTAAGCAGCGATGCGATCGTTGGTAGTAAAGCGCGCTAATTTATTAAGAGCCTATTCACTCTAGCCTTGAAGACACTCAAATTGTAGTCCGATGGAAACACCGCCGCCGGCAAGTTGTTCCAGTCCCTTGATGTACGCGGTATAAAGGAGGAGGCGAAACGCTTCGTCCGGGTCGTAGTAGTATTAACAACGTAAGGGTGGAAACTCGCCGTACAACGGGTCGTCCGATGGTGGAACGGAGATGGCGGAATTAAATCATGCAATTCCCTCGCACACTCCCCAAAATGCATCCTATAGAACACCGAAAGGCTGGCTACTCTACGCCTGTGCTCTAGGCTTTGGAGTAGGGTTGTAACGGAGCTTCGCCTCCGCTTCCGTTACTGCGGAAGTTCCGCAAGAAATCGTATCTTCGCTTCCGCCTCCGCCTCCGCACAATTTTTGCGGAGTTATAACGGAGGTTTATTTACGTATTTATAAAATAAATAACGCGCAAGCTGCGACCCTCGACAACCGTCCGACCGCGTTTGAGCGCGAAATGGTCAAGAATCAACTAGTGCGAGGCGGGAATGCGGCAAACACAATTTGTTTCTCCTTAATTTTCATTACAAGAAGGTAATATTTTTTTTTACCAAGTATATTTATGTACGTATTTAAAACAAAAATTTTGTTTTAATTAACCATAAATTTCAATTTTTTCTATATGTACTTTCACCTCCGCCTCCGTTAACCTCCGCATCCGCGGAGGTGAGACTCATCGCCTCCGCATCCGCCTCCGCCTCCGCTAACAAGCCTCCGTTACAACCCTACTTTGGAGACCATCTTGAGTTAAATCAGGGTCACCAATTAGCCTCTTCGCACGCCTCTCCACTGAATCCAAAGTAGTCAGGTGACATTTCGCAGCACCAGCCGAAATGTGGCTGCAGTACTCCACACACGAACGGACCTGTGTTTTCAACAACATTAGAAGCTGCCCCGGTGTGAAGTACCGCCGGACCTTCGCCATGACGCCAAGTTTTCTGGCAGCCACCTTGGCCTTGGACTCAATGAACCACCCAAAGTTTAGGTTCGAGGAAATCTCAACTCCCAAAAGCTGAAGGCGGTCGGTGCACTGCACGGGCTCCTTTTGGCGGTGAAAATGCACGCCTGTGTTTTGGCGGCATTGAATGCTACAAGATTGGCTTTGCCCCATTCGGAGACTGCCTGTAGTGCAGCACTCGTACGCTCTACCATAGCCTCTCTTTCGGACCGGATTGATTCCTTACTAGCTCGAGCTTCCGGCAGATATCTCTCCACAACTGTGCTGTCATCTGCATACCCATAGATGCCGGGCATCAGCAGATCGTTAATATGCAGCAGGAACAGAGTTGCAGAGAGAACAGACCCCTGAGGAACACCGGCATTGGTCGACATGGGCTCCGATGAGCATCAGTCGACAACAACTCGGAGGGACCGTTCAGTCAGCCAGTCAGGCCAGCGGAAATGCCGTACGCTGGAAGCTTACTCAAAAGGCCAGTGCCATACCCGGTCGAAGGCCTTCGAGACATTAAGGGAGACGGCAATCGCTTCCCCATTTTTCTCGAGGGCCTCGCCTCACAGGTGAGTGGCATATACTAGTAGGTCCCCAGTTGACCGATTGCGTCGAAACCCGTACTGTCGGTCACTGAGGAGATCGTTACCTTCCAGGTAAGTCAAGAGGCGCGAGTTCAATACACGCTCCATAATCTTGCAGAGTATGAAGGTTATTGAAATCGGCCTATAGTTTGTAGGATCGGCACGACTACCCTTTTTGGGCCCGGGCTGCACGTTGGCAAGCTTCCAGGACTTGGGCACTGTACCAGTCCTAAATGAGAGGCGATACAAGCGCGTCAATACAGGAGACAACTCAGGCGCACATGCCTAAAGAACAATCGCTGGTATACCGTCCGGACCACTATAGCCTTATTCACGTCCAGACGATACAATACTCTCAGAACCTCCTTGTTCCTAATGCGAACCTCCGGCATTGAGGTTCCGCAATGAGGTAATTTAGGTGCAGTAGCACTGTTAGTATCAAGACGCGAATTATGGGCAAAGAGAGATGCAAAGAGACCTGCTTTCTCTCTCGCCGTATGGGCCAGTGCTCCATCGGGCCTAACCAGCGGAGGCAGTGTGGGCCGACAGAAGTTCGCCTCGACCGATTTCGAGCCTTCTTAAGCGCCTTTTTGTAGGACTTGGCAGCGCGGTTAAAGGCTCTCTTCTTCTGTCTGTCTGTCTGCTATGCTTTCCCGCTTAAACCTCTCCACCGAATTTGATGAAATTTGCCACAGACAGTCTATAGACCCTGACAAAGGACATAGGCTACCTTTTATTGAAAAAAATAATTTAAATTCCCGAGGGATATCTAAAAAGCGCAATATAACCGAATTCCACGCGAGCGAAGCCGCGGGCGGTAAGCTAGTTATGATATAAATACTTCATTACAGGGCTCCAAAAGGCCTACCTTCAACCCTTACTACAAACTCTTTTCCCCAACAAAGATGAACAAGAAAGCCAGCAACGATTCCACTCAAACAAAAGAAAAACCGCTCCCATAATGAATACCAACGCTCTCTCGACTTTCCACTGTTGGTAAAACCGTAGCGCCCCTGACAGTTACTAATAAGCCTACTACTACCCACTCCTAGCTCATTAATTTTCTCGCTATGAGTGACGACACAAAGCTGTTGCTTCTCCCTCAGCTGATATTACTACTATAGATTGTGGTGGATTAGTTTTGTCATAGTGGAGAGAAAAATCATAGTGGTTTTATGTTTCTGGGTAGTCAAGTTTATAAAAATAACTAATCTATGAACTAACTAGCTGTTTCCCGCTACTCCGTCTGCGTGGACTTCAGTTTACAGCGCGCGGTGGTTCCCGTAAATAAAACAGAAGTCATTTGGTATAAAATAAGCGCCTTTTAAAATAATGGGAGCAATATGTACGTCCGCGTTCGCTCCCATTTTCGCAACATATTTTGTTACTGCTCCGCTCCTATTGGTCATAGCGGGATGTTATATTGCCTATGTCCTTTTTCAGGCTCTAGACTATCGGTGTACCAAATTTCATTAAAATCGATTCAGTAGTTTTGGCGTGAAAGCCGGACAGACAGACAGAGATACTTTCGCATTTATAATATTAGTATGGATTGGTTCCATGAATGGGTCATTTTATGAAAACAAAGTTGGTTTTTTTTTTGGCAAAAGTTTTATAATTCTTTAGTATCTGCCTGTCCTCACGTGAAAAAGTTGTATACTTATTTATGCATGTATGTAGGCTTGCTATTTTTTTCATCGGTTATTCAGCAGCATTTGCTGAAAACAAAAACTCATGACCGGGTTTACATTTTGAATTCGTCATATTAAGACCTTATATTTTTTTGTATTTGTATTTTCTATTTAAAAAAAAATATTGCCCCACACTAGGAATTATTCCTGTATCGTGGGATGCGTTTGCAATCATTTAAACTCACATATGTACATAAACAGCTAGACCCAATAACTACGCTGTAACCCAAGAATCCGATTATAATATGCTGCCATTTAAATATCCGATGAAGACACTCTTAAAGATATTCTATATAGGGCATAACGAATAAATATGTGCAAATCACGCCTCAACCGGATCCCAAACGGCTCGATCTCCTCCATTTCCACATAAATATACAAATTATACCTATATCCTTTTCCAATACGTTTCTCTTGGCACGTAAATGAAATATATTTCAGTACGGTAAATAATTCTGACCTAGTGATGAAATAAGTAGGAAATCAAATGTCGTGACTGGCACTGAG
Organism: Sesamia nonagrioides; assembly: GCA_017933935.1. Classification (NCBI taxonomy): domain Eukaryota; kingdom Metazoa; phylum Arthropoda; class Insecta; order Lepidoptera; family Noctuidae; genus Sesamia; species Sesamia nonagrioides. The sequence goes on along the minus strand of JADWQK010001076.1, from coordinate 216,921 downwards.
GGGCTTCGCGGCGCGTCAGTACCAATTACAGCCTTAGTCTATAGAGTGTCACTTACCAGTAAGTCGCAGATTACGCACAATTGCATAATAAACACTTCTAGAATAGTGAACAAAGAACATGTTTTAAATGGCCGATTTTTAAGTAGCTTTTACGCTGACCAGTGGAAAAATGTATGTTCAACCTGGTGAAGTGCGATAAATATGGTCTTTCTCTTATCCTATCAAGAAGACAGAAGTCTTAAAAAATGCAGTGACCTCTTTGCTGCCACCAAAAATGGCGTAGAAATGACTAAGATTTGGTAAATAAACCAACGTGAGAGTCGTGGTGGCCTAGTGGTTAAACCACCAGCCTCTCAAGTATGAGTTCGCGGGTTCGATTCCAGGTCAGGCAAGTACCTACCAATGTAACTTTTCTAAAGTTGTATGGACTTTCTAAGTATATCTTTGACACCAATGACTGAAGGTAAAGGAAAACATCTTGAGGAAACCTGGACTTTAAAAAGGTCCGTATTACAGAACGTTACTCAAGCATTGATCTGTGCTTAAGCATTACTTAAAACTAGTTTCAACCAATCAAAGGGCTTGAAACGAGACTTAAGTAGAGCTTGAGTTTGAGTGACGTTCTGTAATACGGACCTATGTCTGAAATTGCCAATCCGCATTGAGCAAGCGTGGTGATTACGCTTAATCCTTCTCTGTATGAGAGGAGACCTGTGCCCAGCAGTGGGACGATAAAAAGGTTGATGATGATGATGATGATGAAATAAACCAACCACGCGAAGAAGAAGACGCTGATGTTGGAACTTATAAACCAAACAATGTACTTACATAGATTGTCATAGTTCTCTTGACAGCTCATTAGTTTGACTATCTTATTGTTCTGTTGTTCGCTCGTAATATACTCACTCTCTCTTGTGTCAACTGTTGTACTCTTCTAGATGTATTATGATTAAATCTTAGTATACCAAATTAATCCTTAGTTATTTTTGCCCATTCCCAACAGGTTATGGGCCTAGGATACGCGACAAATAAGCGTGTGTAAAAAAATTTCTTCTAAAAATCGTAAAATACGAGAAACACAATAAATACGCTATGTCGCATAACGACGCGGTGCCATTACCGGCACCATCAACTTCAACAGCAAAAAGTTCCGGAATTACAGTCATTTTTTTATATGGAGTTTTAAACTAATGCTTGACCGCAATGATGGTGAAGCGCGCCAGTGTAATAAGACCTTATTCGCTAAAAAAAAACTGAGTTAATAGGAAGGAAGACGGCAGTTGAGCGAGGTGATCCAACAACACGACCAACGATGCTGCGCCAGAGGGAGTTTAGTTTGGAGACTCTCCACGACGAAACTCCCGACACCATCATACCCGGCACACATCGCAGCAAAACAGCTCAAACCCATCCTCCGTACGGCTTCACCAAAATTTCGAGAAGCTTAGAGGAATATCTAACTACGGAAACTGGAAGTTTATAATGCGGATGTATTTAGTCCACGAAGATTTATTGGATTCTATCATACAATCTGCACAGGTGTTCCAAAGGTCAATGACAATAAAAAATATTTTTGTCATAATAAAACATCGTTCGTAAACTCTGTAAACAGCCTTCATTAAGTCCACTGTCACAGTCTTCAGCGTCCGTATTTCATTTCTCCACGACTGACAGTTGCCTAGATTTAACGGCAGAGTATTATTTTGTGGGGACCTCAAATAATACAGCGCTATATTTAATGCGCTTACTTCAAGCCAATGTGTTTACAGCACCTCGGCTATTCTATCACGGGTTTTTGTAAACAAAAACCTAACACAAAAAATAAAGGTCGATTTTTGCAGACAGCCTTTATTTAAAACAGCCAATACAAAATTACCTTCAAAGTAGAGTGAATAAGCATTTTCTGGGTGTACTCATTCTATTATAGACCTCATCCTTCGTTATCCGTCAGGCTAAATCGAGGTCAAGAGTTTAACCATTATTTACAGGGTGGAAACTTTCAGTAGAGCAGTAGAGGGAAAACCTTATGCGCTTGCAGCTACATGATTCTATCTATGATTTGTTATGGAATATTGATATCTACCTATATAAAGACTTTAAAAAAAGAAATGAAAAAGAGGTAACAAGAAAATAGCCATTCATAATTAGTCCAAGGGATATCGTTAACCCAGTAACTGGATTGTGGAGTTCAGATGTAGATCCAAGTAAAATACTTTTAATGAGCTGCACTCAGGCTGGTAGCTTTTTAATTTTTTAACATATTATAAACTAGTGCTTGACGGCAATCCCGACTGATCGTAAGCAGTGATGCAGTCATTGATGATAAACCGCGCTAGCTTATTAAGTGCCTATTTACTCTAGCCTTGAAGACCAAATTGTCAAATTATTCCAATCCCTCGATGTATGCTGTATAAAAGACGAGGCGAAATGCTTCGTCTGGATCGCAGTGTCAACAAGGTGGATACTTGCCGTAGGACGGGTCGTCCGATGATGAACCGAAGATGGATAATTAAGTCATGCCATTCCCACGCACACTCTCCAGAATGCATCCTATAGAACACCGACAGGCTGGCTAATATTCGCCTGTGCTCCAGGCTTTGGAGCTGACAAATAAGGTAAATAATCTTTTCACGGTACGTGGTGAAAAAGTTCAAAATTTTACTTTTTAATGTATAAAAATCTATACTAATACTAGCTGTCCCGGCGAACTTTGTTCCGCCTTAAAGGCAATATCACATGATCTTATTTTTTACTTTTTAAATTAGGATAATTGGGGTAGCACAAAAGTGTAGGAGAAGTTGAAGCTCATCATCATCAACCTTTTTTATCGTACCCCTGCTGGGCATAGCTCTCCTCTCATAAGGAGAAGGACTGAGCGTAATCACCACGCTTGCTTGGCGATTTCAGACTTAAAATCCAGGTTTCCTTAAGATTTTTTCACCTTCGACTTGTAGGTAGGTATATAGGTACCAGGGTAGCACAAAACTGTAGAAGAAGTCGAAACAATAAAGCTAATATACATATACATTATAATCATTAAATCCCAATAATATATAGAAGAAATTTCATTTTATCTACTTTGTAGAGCTGCAAGGTACCAGAGTAGCACAAAACTGTAGAAGAAGTCGAAACAATAAAGCTAATTCATCATTAAACCATAATAATTGCATGAACGAACTTTTATTGTGCCTAGTTGGTAAAGGTGCAAGGTACCAGGGTAGCACAAAACTGTAGGAGAATTCGAAACAATGAAGGTTATTCATTCCCGCAGGAACGACGGGAACGGGATAAAATGTATCCTATGTCCTTCTCCCAGTTCTTAGCTACCTCTCCCTACCAATTTTCAACAAAATCGATTCAGCCGTTCTTGAAAAATAATGTTTTATAATAATAATTATAGATAATACATGGAAGACGTTTTATTTTGCCTACTTTGTGGAGGGAGGTGCAAGGTACCAGGGTAGCATAAAAGTGTAGGAGAAGCCGAAACACCGTTTCCGAGATCACACGCTTTTTCAAGCAATCGGCGCTATCTGCCGGGCTGATTTGTGAATCTAAACCATTCAGGGCGCCACTCAAACGCATGCAGAAAAAATCATTTAAATCGGTCAAGCCGTTTAGGAGGAGTTCAATGACATACACACGTACAGCAGAATTATATATATAAAGATATAAAACTGAAGAGATTGTTTATTTGAACGCGCTAATCTCAGGAACTACTAGTACGATTAGAAAAAATATTTTTGCATTGAATAGCCCATTAATTCGGGAAGGCTATATAACATCACGCTGCGACCAACAATAGGAGCGGAGCATAACTAACCCCACGCGAACGAAGTCGCTAGTATAATCTAAAACACAACCGAGGGATATCAATTTGTCAGCAAAGTAACGAAAATGAGTACAGTGTTTGAGATATCTTTTGAGAAGGTCCCCTGTGACTATTCATTTATTACGAGTTCAGTGTAGAAAATTGGTGAGCAGTGTGTTTATTAGACCAGGGAGGGCTTGGAAAGATGGCAATAACTTTCAGAGCATTTCGTATTTTTCAACAGAATTGATATAAGCTTTTCCGTAGTTTGGGTCAATCTAATACGTTTATGTCTGTTATGTCATCAGTTACTTTTAGAGAATGTTACTTTTTGTACTTTACGGCCCTCAGATATATCATTGTACTGCTAGAAGTGTTTTTATATGCACCATTGCATTTGCGGCCGGACTGCTGTATTTTGAATCAGTGATTGCTTTTTTATGTATAATGTGTTTTTTATGTAACGTTGTTGTTGTTATTATTGAACTACCAAAGTTGTGAGTTTGTTTTATTATCACTAGCACTATGAGTCTCGGAAAGCACGTTAAGCTGTTGGTCCCGCTCCCGGTTGCCATACGAACATCTAATGGCAGTCGTTACGGGTTGTTGGAGCCCTTAAAATTCCAACAATTGTTCTAACTGCAATGCTTCGATATCGCCTTCGGTTTGCGGAGGTCAGACGGATGTCGCTTCAAGGAAAATATTGAAGCCTAGCCAAAATTATCAGTTAGACTGGTAAAGCGGACCCCAGACTCCAAAGCTGAATAAGCTTCGGATGCGACTGGGATTAACGCTGAAATGATGATGACTAGCACTATGAGTCTCATTGTTTCTCTCAATAAAAAAATTAGGTGTAAAAATAAGTTTCCATCGTTTAACAAAAGCTGTCCTCACTACGAGGTTTCGTTGAAATCGTCAGGTGTAAACTGTGAGTAAGTCGTAAGTTCAGACATCTGGTAATAAGTGTAGGTAATTTAAAGAAATCTACAGCTTTGGCCCATCGATTGCTTTCAGAAGCTTATGGTGAAGCTGCTTTAAAAGAGAGAAGTTGTCGTGAGTGTTTTGATCCTATTCGAAAATCGGGATAAAAAGTATCCTATACAACAATATTTTTTGTTTATGCGAGACCCGAAATACGTTACACGTACAAAATTTAATATTAGTTGAATAAATAAAAAAAAAAATGGTCAAAGCTCCGCTCGAGCGGGCGAGCGTGTTGCCCTCTGGCGTCAGCTGTTGCGCACGCGAGTACTATGATCTATCGTAAAGCTGCGGCGTGCGCTCGATATCCACACTGCAACAATTTCGAAATGTATTTGGAAAAAATATAACATGGTGTAAAAATGATTGGAATCGATTCAGTTTCTTATTCTGACTAAACTGTATTCAGGTTTCGCATAAACAAAAAATAACGTTGTGTATTAATCCTAGTTATAAAGTATCTCTTTGCTAACTTTTAACCAAATCTTATTATAATACTAGTAGCCGCCAGCGACTTCGTATGCGTAGAATTAATTATACTCCGCTCCCGTTGGCCGCAGCGTGATGTTATATAGCCTAAAGCCTTCCTGGAATAATGGGCTATCCAACACAAAAAGAATTTTTCCAATCGGACCAGTAGATCCTGAGATTAGCGCGCACAAACAAACAAACTCTTCAGCTTTATACAACGTGTAACATAAAGGGTATATACATAACAAGGGCATGGCATCTTTACATAATATTAAACGATATTGGAAGAGTTTTTTAATCCTATTTATCTAATTTTGGAAGTTATGAGGAAAAACACCGCCTGTAATGGGCTACTACCGTACTAGACGCACAGAGTTATTGAAGACATTTATCGGATTTTGGTACGTAACTTGACGTGTAACGAGTAGTTATTAACGTATGTAATGTGGTGCCACGTTCGTTATGATTTGATTTTAAGGAACACACGAAACCGAAAATTTGGTATCAATTTTCTGAGTGTTTTATTTTGAGTTGAAACCCTTCCGATATCGTTTGATATCATCTAAAGATGCCATGCCCTTGGTATGTATATACCCTTTATGTTACACGTTGTATATTAGTATAGATTAGTAGGATATGAAACTGTTGTATGACCAGTATTAGTGATGCTCAAGTGCTGTCGAAACTAAACCCTTTCACGTTCAATACGTAGCTTTACAATAGACTGCTCAGTTCCCTACAATGCAGCGAATGTGTAGGAACCTTTATATGACGGGTCGAGCAATCCAATTACAGGATTAGCGATCAGTAAAGTGGGGTGAAGTGAGCCGAGACACCAACACCGGCGGACAGTGTCCAGCAATGTTCGGATCGAAGTCGGACACAGCCGGACAAAATAATGAAGTTCGAAATTGATCTTTATGAATCGATTTGACTGGCTGCTGGGACTAGGAATTTTTCATTAGTACAGATTAAATTGAATTGGGCTGAACACATCTGCCGCATTTCAGACGATCAATGAGTCAAAGTTACGGCTCAATGAGTCCCAGTTAATGGCAAACGATATCGCGGCAAGCCAGACGGAGATGGCAGGGTGAGCTACACTCTTTTTTTGGAATTATAAACTAGTGCTTGACCGCAATCCCGCCTGATGGTAAGCAGTGATGCAATCGTTGAGGGTAAAGCGCGCTAGTTAATTGAGTGAATATGAAAGAAGGCGACCCTTGAGCGAGGTGGTGCTATGTTACACCCAACAACACGACCAACGATGCTACGCCAGAGGCAGATTGATCTGGAAATCCTCTACGACCAAACTCCCACATACATCGCAACACAACTGCTCAGACCCGTTCTCCGTACGGCTTCACCAGACATCATACCGGAACACTACGAATCGCTTGGCGGCAAGACTATTTTCAGGAAAAGTCCTTGGCAACTCTGGTCAAAGCACAACAGGGGGACTTTAACGATCAATATTGAAAAATAAAGAAAAAGTATGTATTTTTCGAAACATGTGAGTGATCTATTTAAAACGCTTTGAAAGATTGTTTCAAATTATGCCCAAAAGTAAGTCTGCTTGCCGCCGCCGTATGTCTATTACATTTCTTTTTCAGTGTAACCTTAAATAAATGTAGTGTAATGCTAACAGATAGCTAATCCGCTGGGCTATGTCGGTGACTTTAGTTCTTCTACGGATCTTCTCGTTCCTAATTCGATCACGTAGAGAAACAGCATAGCCCTCTCAATAGCTCTCTGTGCGACCTTGAGCTTTCTTATGAGGCACCCCTATGTGCCTAATAAGGAAGCTCAAGGTCGCACACGCGCACGGGACTACGTTTCTGATCCATATGTCATCACCGGTAACACACATTGGTTAAAGACTTGTCTTTAGGGACTGAGGTATTTTGGACGAGAAGACACTAAGGAGTTCCCAAACGCTGCCCAGCCGAGTTGGATCCGTCGAAACACCTCGTCTTGAAGTCGGAACTATCAATCTGGATCAGCTGTCCCAGATATATATACTGATCTACAGCTTCAAGGATGGAGCTCCCAACATAAACCTTAGCTCTCTGAAATGGCAGTGGGAGTTTTAGATCGTAATTTTCTCGCATTATATTACGTACTAGGTGCGCCAAGCGGTTTCTCCCGCGTAGGTTTTGAGATGCTCCGCTTTTATTGGTCACAGCGTGATGTTATATAGCCTAAAGCCTTCCTGGATTAAGGGGCTATCCAACGCAAAAATAATTATTCAAATCGGACCAGTAGCTCGGCGCTCGTCGAGTAGTAGATTGGCGCGTTCAAACAAACAAACAAACTCTTCAGTTTTATATATTAGTACTAGCTGACCCGGCGAACTTCGTTCCGCCTTAAAGGCAATATCACATGACTACTTATAAATAAATATTATTATTCAATGATTCTTTATTTGGGAGCACAATCCTGGCGGTTCTCCGGAAATCTTTAATGTGCTACAATACTCGGAAACAAAATCCATTGGCCCAATGCGAACGTCATTGCGCTATATTATATGCGTATAGAAACGCTGCCCGATTCAAATCAGTATTTGATGAATTTCTTCTTGTGATTCTTTCATCATCAAATGACCTCTCCCGCTCTGGGCGGAGCGGAAGGGCGTGTCAGACTTTTACCTAGACTAAAACCCACCCGTGTTCCTTCACTTGCCTGTGCAACGGCCAGTGCCATGGTGTCTTTTTTAACCAACCCGCAACCCTGTGGACCAGTCCTCGTGGACCCCGTCAAGGTGTGCTGACATCTCTTTGAGGCGCGTATGAAACACAACGCGCCGTCAACTCGGGCCTGGTTCTTACCAGGAGGCGAGCTGCCTATCGCTCGCCGCCCGCAAGCCCGCGCCTACGGTGGTCGGGAGTCCGATGTTGCCACCCGACCAGGGTGCTTCCTGCGGCGGTTTGAGGCGTGAGAGTAGTGGGATTTCCGCTCCCTCACGCGCTACGCCTCCTCCTTTGCCAGCATCACTGCTTCACAGAAGGAGTTGAAAGCTTGCCATCATGCACTCTTGCTCCGGACTATGGCCCGGACCAGGGTAGGACGCGAGAGATCGCCGCCGATCGCCGCCACGAGGACACGGCTGTGCTCTACCCAAGCCGGGCAGACCTCCACCATATGCTCCACCGTGTCCTCAGGGCGATGCACACAGTGGTCACCCTGGCGTTTCCTCCCGCCTTATACGGAACAGGAACCTCCCGGAACAGCCGTGTCCGGTGAGGACCTACGTCAGTCGGAAGGTGAGGACGCCGTGGCGCCTCTCTAGGTACTCCTCAAAGAGAGGACTTACCGCCGATATTGTGGCGTGCTCTGTGCTGGATTGCGACAATCACACTTTCCATGTTGCCATGAGATCCCGCCGGAGCTCTGTCCGCTGTACTGCGATTTTATGCATTAGATATGGACACAATCTAATGGATGTTATTATACATATAAACGTTTCTTTTTAATTACTCTATCTATGTATTAAAAGAAACCTCATCAAAATCTGTTTCGTAGTTTTAAAGATTTAATCATACAAAGTGACATAGGGAAAGAGAAAGTGTCTTTGTTTTATAGTATGTAGTGAAGTGGTAAATAGCACAGCAATACAATATTAGAAATTTTGAAGTTGAAGTTTGCTTTGGGGCTTTTATTAAAAAAATTAAACCGGCTGAGAGTATTTATATTCCTTGCTTTAAATGAATGCATCAACATTCAACCGGTAAGATTTTTTTTAATATGCTGAGTAGTGCAGTAGTGTGTTTGTACCATTTTTAACAAATGAACCGCTAACTTATATTTTGACTAAGTTGTTTTGTTACTCCATGTCACGTCACACGGGAACGACGGGAACAACGGGAACGGGATAAAAAGTCTACTATGTGATAATTATGTCCTTCTCCCAGTTCTTATCTACCTCCCGACCAATTTTGAGCCATACTGGTTAAGCGGTTCTTGAGTTATAAATAGAGTAACTAACACGACTTTCATTTATATACATAGAATTCATTCAAATCGGACCAGCCCTTTAGGAGGAATTCAGTGACGTACAAAGGTACAGCAGATTTAGGAATATACCCATGGAAAGCATTGTCATCTACATTTGTAACAAAGATATCATACCTCTCTCTACCCCTAGAGCTCTTGTTTCAGTCTCTTAAAGTTAAATAAAAAATCTTAAATATTTACTTATTTCTATTTATTTTTTTCTTTTTTAGTTCATAAGTACAATTTTAGTTAAATAAAAAAATGAAAATATTTTTTTTATGTTTTCTCCTTTTAGTTCTTATGTACAATTTTCTTTTTAAGTAACTACAAAAATTAAAAAAAACTATAAACTTGTCTAAAACAAAAAAAAAAACTTGTCATTGCCCGGGTTTGAACCGAGGAACACCAGCCATCGCGAGTAGACCATACCACTATCGCCTACTCCACAGCCGCTATGTCAAGCCGCTCGAAATTAGCGCCCATATTATGCGTGAAATATTGCGAAAGAGAAAACTCGAAAATATGCGCTTCCCCAGACATAAAACTGAGCTAGATCAATTTCTCGTCCCCGAAAACCCCCACATATTAAATTTCAGCGAAATCTTTAGGGCCGTTTCCGAGATCGCATGCTTCTTCAAGCGATCAGCGCCATCTGCCGGGCTGATTTGTAAATCTAAACCATCCAGGTCGCCACTCAAACGCATACAGAAAAATTCATTAAAATCGGTCAAGCCGTTTAGGAGGAGTTCAATGACATACACACGTACAGCAGAATTATATATATAAAGATAGATTAGTCTACATTATTATAAAGAATTATTATTACCGTACAAACTGAGCCTTTTTGTACATTCATTGTGTTCCATGTTATTTAGTAAATATTTTTTCTATCACAAAAAAAAACTACAACGATTATGGGTGAGTGAATCTCGATTAAATCTCGTACATGATCGATCCGACCATGGATTAGATAGAACATAGGGTAAGTACGATTTTTTTCGGGTATTACGTTCCCGTACGAAAATTTCTGACTTCCACATGGCTGGTATAAGTACCAATTTCAAAACCTAGACAGTTCACTGCTCTCAAAACGGTGAAGAAACACTTAGTGACGACCATGAACCGGCTAGAATGTGCTAGAATCCTTCCTAATATTATAAGTCGGAAAGTGAGTTTAATTGTTTGTTCCGCTTTCACGCCGTAACGACTGAACCGATTGCTTTGAAATTTTGCAGACGTAAAGTTAGAAGTCCGGATTAAATAATAGGGTACTTTTTATCCGGGAAAAATTTGATATGCCCGAGGAAAAACAAAAATATTGTTAGCTTCATACCAGTTCGGTGATAGAGGGCGCTGTGTGTCGTTTAAAACAAGGTAATATATTGCAAACGAATATGCACATGTAAACTTCGAAGCTAAATGATACGATAGGTAGTAAATCCCCGAAAATGAGGAACCTAAAAGCGCGACATAACCGTATTCCACGCAGGCGCAGCCGCGGGCGGAAAGCTACTAAAAAATAAAGCAGCCATTTGACTTAAACCACAAACTGTATTCCAGTTGCGAGAACATTATGGGCTGATATATATGTTATGCTTTATAAAACCATCATTATTAAGGTTAAAACATATCTTTCCTAAAAAAAGCACACTCCTTATTTTCGTTTAGCTTATTAATTCTAAAATGTAAATTGTGTTCGTTTCATTTCGTTTTGTATAATCGCATTGCTCTTAATGAACGGCGGTGGCGCAAAACTTCTCAAATGAATGAACTTTACAGCGTACGCCCTTTTCAATTAACGGTGACTGACATTTCAACTCACAATTGTTATTTGTTTAACGACTCGACTGTACCTAGTACATATCTACTTATAATTTTTTTAGGTATTTAGACTCATCCTTGCAAATTAGAAGGAAGATGTATAGGTTACAAGCGACCCACCCTAGCTTCGCACAGGTGCAATGCTGACACTAAATACACTATAGAAAAACTATGAACGTTGTATAAAAAACCGCCACGAACGTCGCGTCGTGTACTGCCACAAACGCGACACCCCGCAATTTTTAAATCTTTAATATCTTCGAAAATATTTATTTAAATCATATGCTGTAAAGGGCGATATAGATCTATGTATATTAAATCAACAACGTATTTAAGGTATTAAATTGGATAAGGATTAATACTGTATTTATCGTAAAAAGTAAATGACAAAAAAATATATTTTGGGATATCCTTTTCTTTTATTTATTTATTTAATAAAACTTTATGCACAAATAAAAACATTGCACAATGGCGGACTTAATGCCTTAGGCATTGTCTACCTTAAGGTGATGCAGAGACAAAACATGGTACTTAGGTGCAAAGATATACCTAAAAGAGAAGTTGAAAGAGAAATACAAAAAAAAATTATAATAAATACATAAATACATACTTATAAATTATAAACAGTAGAGAGAGGTAAAAAAATATAGATAGAGAAAAAATAATTTATACATTTGATGAATCTGCCAATTTCTTGCGTAAGTAAGTATTCCCGAGCTTTAATTTTAAATGTGTACCGACTGGTCAACGTCCTGATATTCTGAGGAAGATCATTCCAAAGGAAAACCGCCTGGACAAGAAATGAAGACTTAAGAAAACCAGAGCGGTGTGAGGGACATCGTAGAAGACAATTATTGGAAGAACGAATTTCAATTTTTCGACTTTTCAATGTATACAACATTTAGTACGTTATTTTAATAAATCTCGTAGGGTTCAGCATGTTTCACTGCAAACGCGGAAAAAATGTAATTATTTACGACATCACATTAGAAACCTCAAAAATAATAATATTTCTCCACTATTTAACAGATGTTATTATACTTATGATCACTCTATCTATTTAAAAATCCGCATCAAAATCCGTTGCGCTGTTTTAAAGATGTAATCATACAAAGGGACATAGGGAAAGAGAAAGTGACTTTGTTTTATAATATGTAGTGATTCACCATCGCACTATGATCCTAAAAAAAGAGTCCGAAAACGATGTAATATTTAGCGCATGCGGATGAAAGGATACCACGTCATTACGTGGTAAATATTTCTTTGACCCATGGGTCAAAGGACAATATTACACGCAAATGACCTTTGACCCACGGGTCAAAAGTCAATATTACACGCAAATGACAGAAAGATACAGTCGCCGGCGTTTATAAACTTTTACCCTTAATCCTTGCACGTGTTTCTGTGTACGCTACAAAAATCCTATCGAGGTTTTAATCAGATTCCACTTTTGTAATGGCACCTATAATCCGGTTCCTAGAATGCACGTGAGTTCAATATTGTTACACTTTGCTTGAAAATGGGACACAACAACTAATGAGCTCGGAAAACGTGGAGCTATAAGAACAACATGCAGAATTTATAAGGCTATATTTTCACTTTAATAAGAATAAGCCGGCTGGCATTACGTCCGTCTTAGTATAAATGGAATAGAAAACTTTTAATTCAGATTTCATAAAGTTAGTAATAATTTTAAATAACTTTTAGTGTAGATTACAGACACAGGTATACGTATATAAAATTAAAACATAGCGTAGAGCTGCATCCACCTCTGCAACATGAGTGAATCCCACCGATCCGCGAACACACCGAGAATACTGTTCTGTGCTTCCGCGAACATGCACATTGTATGAGCGAAGCGTTTAAAATCCATACTAATATTATTAATGCGAAAGTAACTCTGCCTGTCTGTCTGTCTGTTACGCTTTCCCGCTTAAATCTCTCAACGGATTTTGATGAAATTTGGCACAGACAATCTTTAGACCCTGAGAAAGGTCATAGGCTATCTTTTATTGAAAAAATAAATTATATTCCCGAGGGAATCTAAAAAGCGCGATATAACCGGTGAGAACATGATGTAGAAACTGGCATGTCTGCTACCTGCACCCTAATTGCGTAACACCCATATGACTATCATTTGAATCATATTGAAACATATTGCTAATCCATTGCCCCATATGTTCGGAAATTGTGTCTGCTCAACAACGTAAATAACGCAATGAATATTGTTGAACTGTCAAAATGAAACCCATTGCTACCGATAGTGTAGAGACCCGTGTAATAGATTGCAAACCACTACCTCTTGAAGAAAAGAAGCAGTGGAACATTATAGCAGCGTAGCTGAGCCGCGCGGTTTCACCAGCGTAGATTGCGGTATGTTTTTTTTTTTGTTTTTGGTTGTAACGTGATGTTTTGTAGCCTAAAGCCTTCCTGGATTAATGGGCTACCCAACGCAAGAAGAATTTTTCAAATTGGATCAGTAGTTCCTGAGATTAGCGCGTTCAAACAAACTCATCATCATCATCCCAGCGTTAATCCCAGTCGCATCCGAAGCCTTTTCAGCTTTGGAGTCTGGTGTCCGCTTTACCAGTCCAACTGCTGATATGGCTAAACTTCGACATTTTCGGTGAAGCGACTGCCGTCTGACCTCCACAACCCGAAGGCGACATCGAAGCATTGCAGTTAGACCAATTGTTGGACTTTTGAGGGCTCCGACAACCCGTAACGACTGCCACTAGATGTTCGTATGGCAACCGGGACCAACGGCTTAACGTGCTTTCCGAGGCACGACCAGACCAGTGCAAATATTCATATTCATGCATACAAATACTTGCACTGTGAGGGGATCGGACCCGCGCCACCTTGCGCAGCGGCCGCGTCCGCTACCGCTACGCCACGGAGGCTGTCATTCGCATTCATTCAGTCAGCGCGTTCAAAGAAACTCTTTAGCTTTATATATTAGTACCTCTAGATTATGAAAGACACTTACCTTCGTACATACATACATACAGTAAAATGTAAGCAAAAGGCTTTTTATTGGTAGGTACAATCTATGGTAAATCAGGCTTTTTGGTATGGCGAAGACAATTAAACCGCTTCGTATAAATCAGGCTAAAGTCTTCATAATTATGCTGAACACACGTATTTAAAGCGTACCATTGTGGTTCAAGTTTTGTTAGTCTTTCTGTATAATTAAAGGGGAAGTAAGTTACAACAAACCAAGAAACTCGATTATTAATCTCTTAGAGAAACTCTATTGTGGTGATACGAGACGCGATATAATTGTATGCATAATCGATTCGATCAGTCGTTTCTCGCTCGATTATTTGCCACTTATCGAGTGTTGTAGGGCTTCACGCTTTATTGGTTTTATGTATAGAGTAAACATGGCTTACCTACATTCTTTAACTTTTCATTATCCATACTAATATTATAAATGCGAAAGTAACTCTGCCTGTCTGTCTGTTACGCTTTCCTGCTTAAACCTCTCAACCGATTTTGATGAAATTTGGCACAGACAATCTTTAGACCCTGAGAAAGAACATAGGCTACCTTTTATTGAAAAAAAAAAACATATTCACGAGGGAAATCTAAAAAGCGCGATATAAGCAAATTCCACGCGGGCGAAGCCGCGGGCGGAAAGGTAGTAATAAATAAATGATTAATAAGTACCGCTTAGCTTATACAACGTTATTTTTTTGATTATGCGAAACCAGAATATAGTTTGTTCAGAATAAGCAACTGAATCGATTCCAATCAGTTTTACACCAAGTTATATTTATTCCCAAATACATTTAGAGTGAGACCGCAGAGTGGTTACCGAGCGGTTACGATAGATCCCAGCTGACGCTAGAGGTCAAGGGCCGCGCTCGCCCGCCCGTACGGACCTTGGACAATATTTTTGTTCGGACAACCAAATAGAATAGCAATATCATAACGTGGTGGTTTATCATTATATCTTTTTGAAATTTTATACAAAGATTCTTTACTTTATAAAAACTGAACACGTGTTTCGGTTTTCGTAAAAACAAAAAATTATGTTGTATAACCAACATTTACTCTCTTGAAGGAACCCGTGGCTAAATAATGGTAGCCGTACAGCGCGGTCATTGCGTAACATATTATCAGTTGCAATGGGTTTCATTTTGACAGTTCAACAGCATTCATTGCGTTGTTTGCGTTGTTGAGCAGCACATTTTCGAACATATAGAGCAATGGAATAGCAATAAGCTTCAAAATGATTCCAACTGCTAGTAAAAAGGTGTTCCGCAAGCAGGGTGCTGTAGGATAATTACGTAACTATACTATCAGCTAAAATGATTCCAATGCTAGTAAAAGGTGTTACGCAAGCAGGGTGCTGTAGTATAATTACGTAACTTACTATCAGTAGCAATGGGCTTCATTATAACAGTTGAACAATATTCATTGCGTGTTATTCACATTACCGACTAGACAGTAAGCAGATACATTTTTCGAACGTATGGATCAATGGAATAGCAATAAGTTTCAAAATGATTCCAACTGATAGTAAAAGTGTGTTACGCAAGCAAGGTGCTGGTCAATCGATCAGGTTAAGCTGCGATTGCCGCGGTTGTTCTATGGATGGGTGACCGTCTTTTCCTACCAAGACCCTTCCATGCCTCGGGAAGCACGCTAAGCTATTGGTACCAGCTGTGATATGTAAATCTTTGACAGTCATAACGGGTAGTCAGAAGCCCGAAAATCTAACAACCAGTATTTGGTATTTCTGGGTAATACCCAGTAACTGTGTCCTAGAGGACAGATAGATATGAAGTCGCTCCATGTAAAATACTAGTATACACTGGAAGCCGACCCTAAAATAAATAGAAGGGTTATAAGGTAAAGTAAATGGTGAGATTAATAAGTATATTTTTATGCATATATTTCTGTAAACCGTATAGAAACAAGAACGAAAGAAAAACGTTTATTTGATTTAAACATGACGTAAAAGTTTACAAAAACAATTGAGTAAAAATAGTTGACATGCGTCCACATCCACGCAAAACGGCTATCGCTCAGCATTATGCTGCGACCCTATGCAAAACATAGTCCAGCGCTAGTTTTCAGCGACACCCGGTGCCGACGTAAAGACCTCACCCGGTGCAGCAAACAATCACATCTGACTCCGAACCGGTACGGCCGACAGCAGGTCAAGCCACCCCAAACCGTCAGATATATACCACAGACTACCTACAGTATTAGCTCTTCTTTCTCACTCATTGTGTAACCCGCTATAGAGTTTTCTACATTTAAATCTATAACAAAGAGTATGCCAATATAATCTATTCTATTCTATTGGAGCAATTAAGATATCAGTCAGGCAGAGACTTGTTTCTAAAGAGTTTGTTGGACTGTTTTTTCCCAACTAACACATTAAAAATGGGTGCAAGGTTGAAGGAATGGTGGAATAGTTTTATGGGCAATATAGTTTTTTTTAAGCGAATCTGGTGGTAAATACGAAATCGACTCGATTTCTTAATCGGTACTTTCGGTATTTCCAAGGCCTCATTTTGTCATGAATTCAGACGCGACTGTTGCTAGAACAGCTCATCTGTAGTATGAGTACCTACACTAAGGAGACCGTACCAATCCGTACCGTTTCAAATCCGTGCCGTCGTCAGGGACAAAGCCAGTCCATGGCCTTTTATTCATATAGTGAAGCTTCGCTGTCGGTATGAAGACATTACTGTGAACAACGTCATATAAAATTATAGAGACGAATATGTTTTATGGTTTAAAAAAAATGCCGTATTCAATGAACTCAATTGTGCAGCCCACTGCTGGAAATAGCCTAACTACAATTTTTTTAAGTTATAAACTGGTGCTTGACCGCAATCCCACCGATGGTAACCAGTGATGCAATCGTTGATGGTAAAGTGCGCTAGTTTATTAAGAGCCTATTCACACTAGCCTTGAAGACACTTAAATTGTAGGGCGATGGAAACACAGCCGCTGGCTGGTTGTTCCAATCCCTCGATGTACGCGGTATAAAAGGAGAGGCGAAACGCTTCGTACGGATCGTTGTGGTGTCAATCACACAAGGGTGGAAACTCGCCGTACGAAGGGTCGTCCGATGATGGAACGGAGATGGGAGAATTAAATAATGCAATTTGCTCGCACATTCCCCAAAATGCATCTTATAGAACACTGACAGGCTGGCTACTCTTCTCCTGTGCTGGCTTTGGAGACCACGCCAGGCAACGCCACAATATCCTCTCCTCCGCCTTCTGCATCCAGTCCGTCCCTACCTATTTTAGGACATCGGTCGTCATCAAGTTGGGAACGTCCCATATTACACTTGTGCTAATGCTTTATTAAGCCCTTTTAATGTCATTATAACCAGTGCGAGAGCGCTCCGAGCAATTTATGAGTATCTTAAATTAAATATATATTGAATCAAACACAAAAGAAAGAAAGAAGGGAATGGAGAGTCTAATAGTGTATATATAGTAATATACATGTATATGTATATTACTATATATACACTATTAGACTCTCCTTTCCCTTGGTATTCCATCCAAAGGTTGTCTGTAAAAGATCGCTTTTAGCGATAAGAGCGCCCATTGTGTTACCCGTTGTAAAATATTCGTATCAGTGTTCTGTAATGTAAATGGTGTACATAATAGAGTATTCTATTCATTCATGACCGATAGCACATTTCCATTTTCAAACTATAGGTAGGTTAAGTACATTTTTTTTGTTTATAAATCATAAACCAGCACTTGACCGCAATCCCGCCTGATGGTAAGCAGCGATGCGATCGTTGGTAGTAAAGCGCGCTAATTTATTAAGAGCCTATTCACTCTAGCCTTGAAGACACTCAAATTGTAGTCCGATGGAAACACCGCCGCCGGCAAGTTGTTCCAGTCCCTTGATGTACGCGGTATAAAGGAGGAGGCGAAACGCTTCGTCCGGGTCGTAGTAGTATTAACAACGTAAGGGTGGAAACTCGCCGTACAACGGGTCGTCCGATGGTGGAACGGAGATGGCGGAATTAAATCATGCAATTCCCTCGCACACTCCCCAAAATGCATCCTATAGAACACCGAAAGGCTGGCTACTCTACGCCTGTGCTCTAGGCTTTGGAGTAGGGTTGTAACGGAGCTTCGCCTCCGCTTCCGTTACTGCGGAAGTTCCGCAAGAAATCGTATCTTCGCTTCCGCCTCCGCCTCCGCACAATTTTTGCGGAGTTATAACGGAGGTTTATTTACGTATTTATAAAATAAATAACGCGCAAGCTGCGACCCTCGACAACCGTCCGACCGCGTTTGAGCGCGAAATGGTCAAGAATCAACTAGTGCGAGGCGGGAATGCGGCAAACACAATTTGTTTCTCCTTAATTTTCATTACAAGAAGGTAATATTTTTTTTTACCAAGTATATTTATGTACGTATTTAAAACAAAAATTTTGTTTTAATTAACCATAAATTTCAATTTTTTCTATATGTACTTTCACCTCCGCCTCCGTTAACCTCCGCATCCGCGGAGGTGAGACTCATCGCCTCCGCATCCGCCTCCGCCTCCGCTAACAAGCCTCCGTTACAACCCTACTTTGGAGACCATCTTGAGTTAAATCAGGGTCACCAATTAGCCTCTTCGCACGCCTCTCCACTGAATCCAAAGTAGTCAGGTGACATTTCGCAGCACCAGCCGAAATGTGGCTGCAGTACTCCACACACGAACGGACCTGTGTTTTCAACAACATTAGAAGCTGCCCCGGTGTGAAGTACCGCCGGACCTTCGCCATGACGCCAAGTTTTCTGGCAGCCACCTTGGCCTTGGACTCAATGAACCACCCAAAGTTTAGGTTCGAGGAAATCTCAACTCCCAAAAGCTGAAGGCGGTCGGTGCACTGCACGGGCTCCTTTTGGCGGTGAAAATGCACGCCTGTGTTTTGGCGGCATTGAATGCTACAAGATTGGCTTTGCCCCATTCGGAGACTGCCTGTAGTGCAGCACTCGTACGCTCTACCATAGCCTCTCTTTCGGACCGGATTGATTCCTTACTAGCTCGAGCTTCCGGCAGATATCTCTCCACAACTGTGCTGTCATCTGCATACCCATAGATGCCGGGCATCAGCAGATCGTTAATATGCAGCAGGAACAGAGTTGCAGAGAGAACAGACCCCTGAGGAACACCGGCATTGGTCGACATGGGCTCCGATGAGCATCAGTCGACAACAACTCGGAGGGACCGTTCAGTCAGCCAGTCAGGCCAGCGGAAATGCCGTACGCTGGAAGCTTACTCAAAAGGCCAGTGCCATACCCGGTCGAAGGCCTTCGAGACATTAAGGGAGACGGCAATCGCTTCCCCATTTTTCTCGAGGGCCTCGCCTCACAGGTGAGTGGCATATACTAGTAGGTCCCCAGTTGACCGATTGCGTCGAAACCCGTACTGTCGGTCACTGAGGAGATCGTTACCTTCCAGGTAAGTCAAGAGGCGCGAGTTCAATACACGCTCCATAATCTTGCAGAGTATGAAGGTTATTGAAATCGGCCTATAGTTTGTAGGATCGGCACGACTACCCTTTTTGGGCCCGGGCTGCACGTTGGCAAGCTTCCAGGACTTGGGCACTGTACCAGTCCTAAATGAGAGGCGATACAAGCGCGTCAATACAGGAGACAACTCAGGCGCACATGCCTAAAGAACAATCGCTGGTATACCGTCCGGACCACTATAGCCTTATTCACGTCCAGACGATACAATACTCTCAGAACCTCCTTGTTCCTAATGCGAACCTCCGGCATTGAGGTTCCGCAATGAGGTAATTTAGGTGCAGTAGCACTGTTAGTATCAAGACGCGAATTATGGGCAAAGAGAGATGCAAAGAGACCTGCTTTCTCTCTCGCCGTATGGGCCAGTGCTCCATCGGGCCTAACCAGCGGAGGCAGTGTGGGCCGACAGAAGTTCGCCTCGACCGATTTCGAGCCTTCTTAAGCGCCTTTTTGTAGGACTTGGCAGCGCGGTTAAAGGCTCTCTTCTTCTGTCTGTCTGTCTGCTATGCTTTCCCGCTTAAACCTCTCCACCGAATTTGATGAAATTTGCCACAGACAGTCTATAGACCCTGACAAAGGACATAGGCTACCTTTTATTGAAAAAAATAATTTAAATTCCCGAGGGATATCTAAAAAGCGCAATATAACCGAATTCCACGCGAGCGAAGCCGCGGGCGGTAAGCTAGTTATGATATAAATACTTCATTACAGGGCTCCAAAAGGCCTACCTTCAACCCTTACTACAAACTCTTTTCCCCAACAAAGATGAACAAGAAAGCCAGCAACGATTCCACTCAAACAAAAGAAAAACCGCTCCCATAATGAATACCAACGCTCTCTCGACTTTCCACTGTTGGTAAAACCGTAGCGCCCCTGACAGTTACTAATAAGCCTACTACTACCCACTCCTAGCTCATTAATTTTCTCGCTATGAGTGACGACACAAAGCTGTTGCTTCTCCCTCAGCTGATATTACTACTATAGATTGTGGTGGATTAGTTTTGTCATAGTGGAGAGAAAAATCATAGTGGTTTTATGTTTCTGGGTAGTCAAGTTTATAAAAATAACTAATCTATGAACTAACTAGCTGTTTCCCGCTACTCCGTCTGCGTGGACTTCAGTTTACAGCGCGCGGTGGTTCCCGTAAATAAAACAGAAGTCATTTGGTATAAAATAAGCGCCTTTTAAAATAATGGGAGCAATATGTACGTCCGCGTTCGCTCCCATTTTCGCAACATATTTTGTTACTGCTCCGCTCCTATTGGTCATAGCGGGATGTTATATTGCCTATGTCCTTTTTCAGGCTCTAGACTATCGGTGTACCAAATTTCATTAAAATCGATTCAGTAGTTTTGGCGTGAAAGCCGGACAGACAGACAGAGATACTTTCGCATTTATAATATTAGTATGGATTGGTTCCATGAATGGGTCATTTTATGAAAACAAAGTTGGTTTTTTTTTTGGCAAAAGTTTTATAATTCTTTAGTATCTGCCTGTCCTCACGTGAAAAAGTTGTATACTTATTTATGCATGTATGTAGGCTTGCTATTTTTTTCATCGGTTATTCAGCAGCATTTGCTGAAAACAAAAACTCATGACCGGGTTTACATTTTGAATTCGTCATATTAAGACCTTATATTTTTTTGTATTTGTATTTTCTATTTAAAAAAAAATATTGCCCCACACTAGGAATTATTCCTGTATCGTGGGA
Organism: Sesamia nonagrioides; assembly: GCA_017933935.1. Classification (NCBI taxonomy): domain Eukaryota; kingdom Metazoa; phylum Arthropoda; class Insecta; order Lepidoptera; family Noctuidae; genus Sesamia; species Sesamia nonagrioides. The sequence goes on along the minus strand of JADWQK010001076.1, from coordinate 195,617 downwards.
TGCGTTTGCAATCATTTAAACTCACATATGTACATAAACAGCTAGACCCAATAACTACGCTGTAACCCAAGAATCCGATTATAATATGCTGCCATTTAAATATCCGATGAAGACACTCTTAAAGATATTCTATATAGGGCATAACGAATAAATATGTGCAAATCACGCCTCAACCGGATCCCAAACGGCTCGATCTCCTCCATTTCCACATAAATATACAAATTATACCTATATCCTTTTCCAATACGTTTCTCTTGGCACGTAAATGAAATATATTTCAGTACGGTAAATAATTCTGACCTAGTGATGAAATAAGTAGGAAATCAAATGTCGTGACTGGCACTGAGGGGCTTCGCGGCGCGTCAGTACCAATTACAGCCTTAGTCTATAGAGTGTCACTTACCAGTAAGTCGCAGATTACGCACAATTGCATAATGAACACTTCTAGAATAGTGAACAAAGAACATGTTTTAAATGGCCGATTTTTAAGTAGCTTTTACGCTGACCAGTGGAAAAATGTATGTTCAACCTGGTGAAGTGCGATAAATATGGTCTTTCTCTTATCCTATCAAGAAGACAGAAGTCTTAAAAAATGCAGTGACCTCTTTGCTGCCACCAAAAATGGCGTAGAAATGACTAAGATTTGGTAAATAAACCAACGTGAGAGTCGTGGTGGCCTAGTGGTTAAACCACCAGCCTCTCAAGTATGAGTTCGCGGGTTCGATTCCAGGTCAGGCAAGTACCTACCAATGTAACTTTTCTAAAGTTGTATGGACTTTCTAAGTATATCTTTGACACCAATGACTGAAGGTAAAGGAAAACATCTTGAGGAAACCTGGACTTTAAAAAGGTCCGTATTACAGAACGTTACTCAAGCATTGATCTGTGCTTAAGCATTACTTAAAACTAGTTTCAACCAATCAAAGGGCTTGAAACGAGACTTAAGTAGAGCTTGAGTTTGAGTGACGTTCTGTAATACGGACCTATGTCTGAAATTGCCAATCCGCATTGAGCAAGCGTGGTGATTACGCTTAATCCTTCTCTGTATGAGAGGAGACCTGTGCCCAGCAGTGGGACGATAAAAAGGTTGATGATGATGATGATGATGAAATAAACCAACCACGCGAAGAAGAAGACGCTGATGTTGGAACTTATAAACCAAACAATGTACTTACATAGATTGTCATAGTTCTCTTGACAGCTCATTAGTTTGACTATCTTATTGTTCTGTTGTTCGCTCGTAATATACTCACTCTCTCTTGTGTCAACTGTTGTACTCTTCTAGATGTATTATGATTAAATCTTAGTATACCAAATTAATCCTTAGTTATTTTTGCCCATTCCCAACAGGTTATGGGCCTAGGATACGCGACAAATAAGCGTGTGTAAAAAAATTTCTTCTAAAAATCGTAAAATACGAGAAACACAATAAATACGCTATGTCGCATAACGACGCGGTGCCATTACCGGCACCATCAACTTCAACAGCAAAAAGTTCCGGAATTACAGTCATTTTTTTATATGGAGTTTTAAACTAATGCTTGACCGCAATGATGGTGAAGCGCGCCAGTGTAATAAGACCTTATTCGCTAAAAAAAAACTGAGTTAATAGGAAGGAAGACGGCAGTTGAGCGAGGTGATCCAACAACACGACCAACGATGCTGCGCCAGAGGGAGTTTAGTTTGGAGACTCTCCACGACGAAACTCCCGACACCATCATACCCGGCACACATCGCAGCAAAACAGCTCAAACCCATCCTCCGTACGGCTTCACCAAAATTTCGAGAAGCTTAGAGGAATATCTAACTACGGAAACTGGAAGTTTATAATGCGGATGTATTTAGTCCACGAAGATTTATTGGATTCTATCATACAATCTGCACAGGTGTTCCAAAGGTCAATGACAATAAAAAATATTTTTGTCATAATAAAACATCGTTCGTAAACTCTGTAAACAGCCTTCATTAAGTCCACTGTCACAGTCTTCAGCGTCCGTATTTCATTTCTCCACGACTGACAGTTGCCTAGATTTAACGGCAGAGTATTATTTTGTGGGGACCTCAAATAATACAGCGCTATATTTAATGCGCTTACTTCAAGCCAATGTGTTTACAGCACCTCGGCTATTCTATCACGGGTTTTTGTAAACAAAAACCTAACACAAAAAATAAAGGTCGATTTTTGCAGACAGCCTTTATTTAAAACAGCCAATACAAAATTACCTTCAAAGTAGAGTGAATAAGCATTTTCTGGGTGTACTCATTCTATTATAGACCTCATCCTTCGTTATCCGTCAGGCTAAATCGAGGTCAAGAGTTTAACCATTATTTACAGGGTGGAAACTTTCAGTAGAGCAGTAGAGGGAAAACCTTATGCGCTTGCAGCTACATGATTCTATCTATGATTTGTTATGGAATATTGATATCTACCTATATAAAGACTTTAAAAAAAGAAATGAAAAAGAGGTAACAAGAAAATAGCCATTCATAATTAGTCCAAGGGATATCGTTAACCCAGTAACTGGATTGTGGAGTTCAGATGTAGATCCAAGTAAAATACTTTTAATGAGCTGCACTCAGGCTGGTAGCTTTTTAATTTTTTAACATATTATAAACTAGTGCTTGACGGCAATCCCGACTGATCGTAAGCAGTGATGCAGTCATTGATGATAAACCGCGCTAGCTTATTAAGTGCCTATTTACTCTAGCCTTGAAGACCAAATTGTCAAATTATTCCAATCCCTCGATGTATGCTGTATAAAAGACGAGGCGAAATGCTTCGTCTGGATCGCAGTGTCAACAAGGTGGATACTTGCCGTAGGACGGGTCGTCCGATGATGAACCGAAGATGGATAATTAAGTCATGCCATTCCCACGCACACTCTCCAGAATGCATCCTATAGAACACCGACAGGCTGGCTAATATTCGCCTGTGCTCCAGGCTTTGGAGCTGACAAATAAGGTAAATAATCTTTTCACGGTACGTGGTGAAAAAGTTCAAAATTTTACTTTTTAATGTATAAAAATCTATACTAATACTAGCTGTCCCGGCGAACTTTGTTCCGCCTTAAAGGCAATATCACATGATCTTATTTTTTACTTTTTAAATTAGGATAATTGGGGTAGCACAAAAGTGTAGGAGAAGTTGAAGCTCATCATCATCAACCTTTTTTATCGTACCCCTGCTGGGCATAGCTCTCCTCTCATAAGGAGAAGGACTGAGCGTAATCACCACGCTTGCTTGGCGATTTCAGACTTAAAATCCAGGTTTCCTTAAGATTTTTTCACCTTCGACTTGTAGGTAGGTATATAGGTACCAGGGTAGCACAAAACTGTAGAAGAAGTCGAAACAATAAAGCTAATATACATATACATTATAATCATTAAATCCCAATAATATATAGAAGAAATTTCATTTTATCTACTTTGTAGAGCTGCAAGGTACCAGAGTAGCACAAAACTGTAGAAGAAGTCGAAACAATAAAGCTAATTCATCATTAAACCATAATAATTGCATGAACGAACTTTTATTGTGCCTAGTTGGTAAAGGTGCAAGGTACCAGGGTAGCACAAAACTGTAGGAGAATTCGAAACAATGAAGGTTATTCATTCCCGCAGGAACGACGGGAACGGGATAAAATGTATCCTATGTCCTTCTCCCAGTTCTTAGCTACCTCTCCCTACCAATTTTCAACAAAATCGATTCAGCCGTTCTTGAAAAATAATGTTTTATAATAATAATTATAGATAATACATGGAAGACGTTTTATTTTGCCTACTTTGTGGAGGGAGGTGCAAGGTACCAGGGTAGCATAAAAGTGTAGGAGAAGCCGAAACACCGTTTCCGAGATCACACGCTTTTTCAAGCAATCGGCGCTATCTGCCGGGCTGATTTGTGAATCTAAACCATTCAGGGCGCCACTCAAACGCATGCAGAAAAAATCATTTAAATCGGTCAAGCCGTTTAGGAGGAGTTCAATGACATACACACGTACAGCAGAATTATATATATAAAGATATAAAACTGAAGAGATTGTTTATTTGAACGCGCTAATCTCAGGAACTACTAGTACGATTAGAAAAAATATTTTTGCATTGAATAGCCCATTAATTCGGGAAGGCTATATAACATCACGCTGCGACCAACAATAGGAGCGGAGCATAACTAACCCCACGCGAACGAAGTCGCTAGTATAATCTAAAACACAACCGAGGGATATCAATTTGTCAGCAAAGTAACGAAAATGAGTACAGTGTTTGAGATATCTTTTGAGAAGGTCCCCTGTGACTATTCATTTATTACGAGTTCAGTGTAGAAAATTGGTGAGCAGTGTGTTTATTAGACCAGGGAGGGCTTGGAAAGATGGCAATAACTTTCAGAGCATTTCGTATTTTTCAACAGAATTGATATAAGCTTTTCCGTAGTTTGGGTCAATCTAATACGTTTATGTCTGTTATGTCATCAGTTACTTTTAGAGAATGTTACTTTTTGTACTTTACGGCCCTCAGATATATCATTGTACTGCTAGAAGTGTTTTTATATGCACCATTGCATTTGCGGCCGGACTGCTGTATTTTGAATCAGTGATTGCTTTTTTATGTATAATGTGTTTTTTATGTAACGTTGTTGTTGTTATTATTGAACTACCAAAGTTGTGAGTTTGTTTTATTATCACTAGCACTATGAGTCTCGGAAAGCACGTTAAGCTGTTGGTCCCGCTCCCGGTTGCCATACGAACATCTAATGGCAGTCGTTACGGGTTGTTGGAGCCCTTAAAATTCCAACAATTGTTCTAACTGCAATGCTTCGATATCGCCTTCGGTTTGCGGAGGTCAGACGGATGTCGCTTCAAGGAAAATATTGAAGCCTAGCCAAAATTATCAGTTAGACTGGTAAAGCGGACCCCAGACTCCAAAGCTGAATAAGCTTCGGATGCGACTGGGATTAACGCTGAAATGATGATGACTAGCACTATGAGTCTCATTGTTTCTCTCAATAAAAAAATTAGGTGTAAAAATAAGTTTCCATCGTTTAACAAAAGCTGTCCTCACTACGAGGTTTCGTTGAAATCGTCAGGTGTAAACTGTGAGTAAGTCGTAAGTTCAGACATCTGGTAATAAGTGTAGGTAATTTAAAGAAATCTACAGCTTTGGCCCATCGATTGCTTTCAGAAGCTTATGGTGAAGCTGCTTTAAAAGAGAGAAGTTGTCGTGAGTGTTTTCAAAACTTTAGAAATTGTGCAGACAAAAAACGTAGTGGAAGACCGAAATTATACGAAGACACGGAATTGGAAGCATTATTGGTGGAAGATAGAAGAAAGAAGAAAAACACGACCATTACTACTCCAGATATGACAAAATTATTTTTCTACATAAAACCGTCTCGTCTGCATGTTCAAAAAACGACGGTAACTTATTTTACACCTATTATAAAACAGAAAAAGCAGCCTATATTTTACGGGTCTATTTTTATATTCTTTAGTTCCAAATGTGTTAACTGTTGAACTCGATAACGCCTGGTGGAAAACGCATATCTTATCTAAATATCAACCACATATCTTATCCATGATATATGATGAAACAAGCAAGCCCACGAGATGCCTATCCACTCTTAATTAAAATACGTGAAAGGAAAATATGCAGACGCGTGACATATAATAATGGTAGTGAATATATTTTTCTCCAAATTCCTAATTCAGTAATGAAGATTCTCTCTTGTTAATGCCATTCTACAGTCCAAAGGACACCTATTTCTCCATGTCACTTAAGAGCACCAATCAGAACTGACAAACATCTAACAACATTATCCCCGTACTTCTTTAGGCGATAAAACCGAATTCATCAATTAATGTATATGGACGATTTATTTATTAGAAATAGGAAAATTCTATAGATTATTGGGATATTTTCAAAGGTCATGTCAATACCTAGTAATATGTATAGTATACATGTGTGTGTGTGTGTGTGTGTGTGTGTGTGTGTTTGTGTGTTTGTTTTAAGTACCATTCGAGGACATCGGCATGAATACACAAGGCACATCTGAGGACATTTTCAATCCGAGGACATTTTTGTGGGTCCTCGATTTGACTTGACTACTGTATCGTATTATTCACGCAATTTTGAACATTACTGTATATATGATAAGGAAAACTCAAGAAATCCTCGGATTGGTGGTGATCATTCATATACACATTTCGACCGTGTGTGACCACTAGACGGCGCCACTAGTGATTTTCACACACTCAATAAACACACGACTCATGTTTATAATACTATCCGAGGACCTAGTGTGTAAATGTTACACTCAAGACCTCGGAATAGTACTTGAACTAGTCAGTGTGTTGAGGTCCTCCTTTCGGGTACAATTTCAGGTTGTATCTGAAATTACAATTGCTATAAGAATAAGAAAAAGTTGATTTTAAGTCAGATTGTAAATGAAATAGTTATTAAATAAATCCACCGGAGAGCATTTTGTGTTGCTTGGTCGCAGAGGAAATATTATTTTCCTTCAGTTGACGCCCAACCGTAACTGTCTTTAGAGAGCGTGTGCGTTTTTTATTAGATACGTATCTCGTAGATTATAATATTTATTTATTATAACGAGTTGTGTATTAAATATCTTCTTCTTCTTCTTCTTCAGCCTATAGATGTCCACTGCTGGACAAAGGCCTCCGTCCGTTTACGAACCTTGTTTTAAGAACACAATCTATACATAATTTAATTTTTAAATATTGCTTTTTTTAAATTTGGGTGCTTCGTGCATTGATTTATGTTGAAATTTTTATCAAATTATAATTTAAAATATGAAGATCACGGAAAGACAACGGTGAATTGTCTGGCTTTGGGAGCCGTGTACGCCGTGGTTTGCGGAGAGCCCGTAGCAATTGCTGTGTCTCTGGATACCGCGGAGGTCGTGGCAGACACCGAAGCTATGGCAACCGTGGAAACCGTGGCTGTCCCGGGAGCTGTAGCAGCCACAGTAGTCCTGGCTGCTACAGACGTCATGGCAGCCGAAGCATTCGCGGAGGTCATGTAGAGGCAGTGGTACAAGGTCGAGGATATCTGCCCGCCCAAACAAGGCGAGACTGACTTACTTAAATTTCTTTAAATCTTCTCATGACAGCGCAGAATATTGACAGCATATTACTGACTTCATATTCAGCGATACAAACGAGTTGCAGTGCTTACCATTGTTGCTTATAAAGAGCTATTGATACGCAATCACTACAATGTTGTTCAGGTACTACGTATTTTCTACCGTCAAATCGCGCAATGGATTCGGGTAGTTATTGAAGTGCATTAACTTACTACTTATTACGAAGTAATAGCATCGGGTTTTTATACTTACCGATTTTCTTTTTTAGCAATCTATCTCCGGATGACGAACCGTGTGTGTTGGTTGGACAACCTTTTTTTTTCGTTCCGGGGTGGAAAATCCTCAATGGATGTCCGCCGCCCTGGGGTGGGCGACAGGGTCTGTCAGACTCCTACTGACTAAAAACCACCCCGGTGTCTCTCCAGACACGTGCGCGCGGAGCCGCGGAAGTGTTAATTCTGCCGCGGCCCCACACTCTCGTGCTGGCCCGGTCTGTCCGGGCTTCGCCTCCTGCACGGGGTCCATCAGATAGGGGACGGAGACTTCCCCACGTCCCCGCCATTCTTCGGCGCCCGGTGCGTCTTCTGCGGCCCGGGAAGGGAGTTGAGATCTCTCTATCCCGTTTCGCAGCTTGCTTCTGCGACATCCGCCGGCAGCGTCAGGTCGCCTCCTACTTCAGTTGTGAGGACACGGCGCTGCTCCTCCCAAGCTACACACTCGCAGAGCGTGTGCTGCGCCGTGTCCTCCCCGCATTGGACGCAGTGATGGCACCGAGCGTCCGGCTCCCTGCTTAGGCGACGCAGGTACTTGCCGAAGCAGCCGTGCCCCGACAGTACCTGCGTCACCCTGAACGACAGGGAGCCGTGCCTTCTCCCGAGTCAATCGTCGAGTACTGGCCGGATCGCCTCGACGGTAGCGAGGCCGGCGGCGGTAGGTCGCATAAGCCTCTGCCGCCAGTCCGCCACCAGGACCTGACGGAGCTCCTCTCGGCGCAACTCGATCTGCCTCTGCACCGGGCTGTAGCCCCGTGTCCGCTCTTCCTCGCGCCATCGGTACAATAACGCGAGTACTTTCGCCTCTAGGTCCCCGGGCGCCGCCTCGTAAGTAATCGTGCGTTACCCGCGGACGACCCTGACGGCCATCGCCCTCTGCGGTTTACGCAGAATGGCTACCATACCAACGTCGCTTCCCTGTACGGGCTCCCCCAGGCAGCGACAAGCGTGTCGTCCGCGTAACACGTCAAGTCGGCGCCCGTCGGGAGCTTGCCTCTCAACACCCAGTTGTAGCCGATGTTCCATAGGAGCGGTCCCAAGACCGATCCCTGTGGAACACCGCGCGACATTTGGTGCGGACCGGCACCGTCACATCCCCGATAGATGACACATCTGTCCTCCAGATAATCCCCTACTATGTGGCGGAGTTAGGGAGGCACCCGATGGTATTTCAGAGCCTCCCGAATACAGCGCCAGGGTAGCGTGTTGAATGCGTTGGAGATGTCTAAAGACACTGCGAGACACCGTAGCATCCGCCAGGGCCCTCACGCGCATGATGGCGTCTATGGTAGAGCGCCCCCGACGAAAACCGAACTGGTTGTCGTCCAGGTTCTGTCCCTCTCTGCATAAGAGGCCGACGAGGCGATCTGCGATAATACGCTCAAAAAGTTTGTCCGCCTCGTCGAGCAGCAGTATGGGCCGATACGCGGACGGCGAGTCCGCGGGGCGTCCGTCCTTCCTGATCAGGACTAGCTTCCCCTCCTTCCACACACTGGGATCGAGGGGAATCGAATTCTGGGATCTTCTACCCTGCTCGAGGTATGCCCTGAAGTGGTTGAACAACCTGGCCCATCCTACAAAATTGTTAGGTTAGGTATTTTATTTTAAGTTTACTTTGTAAAGATCTAATGCGAAAATTCTTTAAAAATGTCTACAAATTTCCTTATAAATTAATCTGATGTTGCTTGTTACAGAAGAAAATCAAAAACAAAGTCCTCGGATAATATTCAAGATACGAAATGCGCATGCAGAAACTGTATTAAAATTACTAAGTATATAAATATATCTGCTATTAAATGTAGAGAAAAGTTAGGTACAGAAGAAGGTATAAGTCCTCGATTTAGACATTTGGGACTGGGTAAAACGTCCTCAGATTGTTCCTGGAAAGTATAACACAAGGTCCTCGCACTGTATATGGCTAAAGAAAATATGTGTGAAAGTGAGTCCTCAGTTTGTCATGTCTAGTCAGGTGATTGGGTCCTCGGAAAGTTCACACAAAAGTCCTCGGAAGGGTATCGCTAGGAGCATGAGCTGTGTATATTAAGGTTCTCGCATTGGTCAAGAAGAGTTTAATAACAAAATGGTGCAATAGCAGAGCAGGAAGATAACTGTCAACCATAATTTCAAATTTTGTCACTATATATCTTATTAAAAAAACTGTACGATGTTGTTTTACAGGTTTTTTCGAAAGTCCTCGCATAGGTGACCTAAAATTAAAGTCCTCTAATAGGACTCCCTACAAACAGGGGTGTGTGTGTGTGTGTATGTGTAGTATGCATGTGTGTGTGTGTATATGTGTAGTGTGGTGTATGTAGTAGTAGTATGTGTAGTATCTAATAATATCCTATAAGACGTGTAATATCTTGTAAACAACTGTTATTTCTACTGTCACTTTAGTGTGGGACGGACCATTAAACACATCAACTATTAAAAACATAGTGTTCAGATATGAATTTCGATTCTTGGAGCAAAAATAGAATATTGCAAAAAAATCTTTAGGGATGTATATCTATAATTAACCGACTTCAAAAAAAGGAGGTTATAAATTGTTTAAAATGTATATACGCCAAATTTCAAGTGTATGTATGTATTTATGTTTGTGCGCGCATATTTCCAGAACTACAAGCTGTTTACTGTGCTACAAATCCAATAATATATAAGTAATTCTTTTGTTGTACTATGTATTATTCAACTTAGGGAATACTATAAGTTCCATCAAAATCGGTTCAGTAGTTTTTGAGATAAGGATTTTTTTCGTATTGATGAGAACTTATTCTAACATGAGTATTGGCTGTTATGAGGTGAAAAATGTAATTTTCGAATTTCGACTATGACACTGCAAAGCATGAAATAAAAACTTTATATAATTAAAAATAGAAACCGAATTCAAAAATACTCATAAAAGGAAAAAATAATTTTACTTTTGTCATGGCTCTAGACGTCGGTGTCTCGAAGTTTCTGTTGTTAAGCTCGCCACCGACTTCTAGAGTCATAACAAAAGTAAAATTGTTTTTTTGAAGTCGCTTTCAACTTTTTTTTTTTTTTTATGAAAAATGTTTTGTTTATTCTTCATTTTCTAAATGATAAGGCTATTATTAATGCCGTCTAGTTTCTCTTCGCCAGCTGAGTAAAATTAAAATTAGAAACAAATTAGTCTAATTTGAACATCAATATAAGATAGTGCCCAAAAATGCCAGCCATTGAACTAGATAATTAGCCTTAAGCCGAGCAATATTAAAGTAAAACGTTATAATGAGAACACAGAATTGAAAATCTAATCACTTAAAACCTCCAAGAGACCTCGATGACAAACCAAACAGCGTTAAATATAATCGAGGTCGCAAGTTCTCAACAAACTCCCTCTAATTTTCCACTCTAAAAGATTACAGCAGACATTTTCTTGTACCTTGATATCTCACAAAATGTTACGACTCTTGGATCCGAGAACTTTTCATGTTAACCAAATGTTTTTAGTCACTGAGGAAGAGGCCGTGGACGTGGAGGATTCTAAATTAAATTACATCGAGAACATTTCAGGGATCGACACCATTTTAGCGGAATAATCGGTTTTAGACACGGGAACCGCACGACTATACGATAAGTTACTTATATATTTTTTGTTGGGTACATTCTTACTAATATTATAAATCGGAAAGTGAGTTTGTTAGTTTGTTCCGCTTTCACGCCGTAACGACTGAATCGATTGCTTTGAAATTTTGCTGACGTAAAGTTAGAAGTCCGGATTAAATAATAGGATAATATAAGAGATTTTCCGGAAAAAAATTGAGATTCCTGAGGGAAAACAAAAATATTGTTAGCTTCCTACCAGTTCGGTGGTAGATGGCGCTGTGTGTCGTTTAAAACAAGGTAATATTTTTCATGCACATGTAATCTTAGAAGCTAAATGATACGATGATTAATCCCCGAAAATGATGAAATGACCAATCTAAAAAGCGCGATATAACCGAATTCGAGAGGTGTATATTCAGCTAATATTCATAACATCATGATTTGTTCCTCCAAAAGGTTAGTCAGAGGTTTGTTGTGTGCTTAGTTTATGTATTCAGTTCAACTAATTTTTTCATTAAAATAACACAAAGCCTCTCTGTGTTGGGCTAGTGTGGACCAGTTCTGCCTTTGTGCAACAAATTCATCCCGCCATCTTGGTTAACGTTTACAAGCTAATCGTGATACGTCATTTCCACACACACATTGTCTAGTTTAGAACACGTCCCGGAATGAAAAGAGCCTCTAAACCTAGGTACATTATACTCTGTACCTATCATGCAATTGCTTACAGCTTCTCATCAACCTAGCTCCTTTATGGGGAGCACAAACACGTAAAATTCGAGGGACGCAATCCTAGCATATCCCAGTTTGAGCCACTAGAATAATTTGATAAAATGATCCTGGATTTTATGTCGTATCTGATGGTTGGAATTTCACGGTTATAATATTACGTGCAGTCCAAGCTACGTTTGAATTCTGATTTTAGTGTTTGTTCTGTGACCACCTCAAATGCACTAAGCATTTGAAATGGTTGCTGAAATTCAGTATGGCGGTTTTCAAAATGTTTCTCAGATAGAATTTGTTGACGGAAAAATTATGGTATGGTATGATAAAATTATGGTATGTCGACCTCAGGGTATGAGTCGAATGAAAGCGATTTTTCTCAATTTGTTTTGTTGATGTCAAAGAAATATTTCTGCGACTGATGTTGTTTATCATTCATCAAAAGTGTATTTATTTGGTATGAGCTAAATGTAACTAAATTAAAGAGTAAATTATTCCCTCGATTTATTGTTAAAAGCGGCCGCCAGCGACTTCGTTCCCGTGGAGTTAGTTATGCTCCGCTCCTATTGGCCGCAGCGTGATGTTATGTAGCCTAAAGTCTTCCTGGATTAATGGGCTATCCAATACAAAAATATTTTTTCAAATTGGACCAGTAGTTCCCGAGATTAGCGCGTTCAAACAAACAAACATACAAACAAACCCTTAAGCTTTATAGAATACTATAGACTATAGATTAATTCAGTGAGAAGGAAGGACAATGATGACCTAGTGGTATTTCTGAGGGAATGATAGGCTGATTATGTTAATCAGAGAGTCAGGTATTTTTTTTTTAAATTATTTATTAACCAGCGCTTGACCGCAATTCCGCCTGATGGTAAGCAGCGATGCGATCGTTGATGGTAAGGCGTGCTAGTTTATTAAGAGCCTATTCACTCTAGCCTTGAAGACGGTCAAATTGTAGTCCGACGGAAACACCGCCGCCGGCAGGTTGTCCCAGTCCCTTGATGTACGCGGTATAAGGGAGGAGGCGAAACGCTTCGTCCGGATCGTAGTAGTGTTAACAACGTAAGGGTGGAAACTCGCCGTACGACTACTCCCTTACTATTCTTCTTATTCGTGAAATATTTGAAACCGATCCATGTTTTAAATTCAATTAGTGCTAATAGGTTTTAGTGAATCGATCTTAGTTTCGTACAAAGATCAAATCACTAAATAAACAGTTTTCCGCTAGCTTTGTTTAGATGATGGAAACAACCAATCACTAAACAAAGGCTAAACCTAACAAAGCCTTCAAAATACTAGCTTCGCAGCCCTCGATCGAAGGAACCCTGACCTTTAACCTGTATTAGGCACTAATGGTAACGTCAAATACAGTCGTAAGTCACTTTTATTGCTTTTCGTATTAAAACGTAAAAGACATGAAATGACTGTGTTGCCAGATGTAACACTTAACTTGGGTAATCAGTTTGCGAAAGCCTGAAATCAAAACCTTTAAGCAAATTGTATTTACTTAAAAGGCATTTAAAAAAAAATGCGATTGGATTTTTTGTAGGTATTTGGAAATGACGATTAAAGACGATTAACTAGGTACACAGTCGTCGACTGCTAAACATGGGTGATGAATAATTAGAATTTTCCATTAGAAATTTCTCAGTCCCAAATTTGAAAGTTAGCGGTAAGATACCTCTGTGCCTTCGGTCACGATCTTGTCGGATTACCGATCTATTGGACTATAAGAGTGAGTCATTATCATCATCATCATCAACCTTTTAATTGTCCCACTGCTGGCCACAGGTCTCAGTCTCATACAGAGAAGGATTGAGCGTAATCACCACACTTGCTCAATGTGGGTGTCCGATTTCAGACTTAGAGTCCAGGTTTCCTCAAGATGTTTTCCTTCACCTTGTTATCAGTCATTGGTGTCCAAGATATACTTAGAAAGTACATATAACTTAAGAAAAGTTACACTGGTACTTGCCTGACCTGGAATCGAACCCGCACACTCATACTTGAGAGGTTGGTGTTTTAACCACTATACCACCACGACTACGAGACGACTAAGGGTGAGTGCACCTCTGTTATCTGTGAATTGTGCTGCTTATATGTACAGACCACATCACATCAAGCTACTACAATCTGTCAGATTTCTTTATTAGATTTTTAACTTTATCTCCAAAGCATTGAGGCTCAAGGTTGATTGGGACAAAACCCGCCACACTGTTCCCAACCCACTGCAACTCCTGAAAGCCAGAATCAACAGTGGAGAGCGTCAGAAAAACGCCGAGCAATGAAGCTCGACGAGTCCCGGAGAAACGATTCAACTGTCTTGGGTCCCGCAACGAAATTAATCAGAAAAGAATAGCGGAGGAGTAAGAAAAAATATATTTTTTCCACTTGCCTCCATAACAAGCAGGAGACAGAACAGAACTAGGCCAATCGGCACAAAAGGATATTATTGCAACTGGGAGAAGCCCAGATTGCCAAGCAAGGTTGATTGGGAATATTTGAGAATTTCAAGTAGCTTGACCTGCTGTCGTCCTTAAATGAGTTTATGCATGTTTGTATGTAACCGCTGTCATCACCAAGCGATCATACAATATTGACCTATATTTAGAATCTAAACACACCAGATGGCTCTTAAAACATCCTCATATTAACACAGTAATAACTGCCAGATGTGTACTGAATCGTCGGTAGTGTATTCACCGTTACATCTGCGAACATTATTACGTATATGTCGTAAAACACATTTTTTATAGCTCAATATTCAGTAACTGTTAAAACAACTACTGTTTGCTATTAACTGTAAAGAGATGTAATTGTCTCACACAACGACAAGTTGTTACTGCTGAAATTATTTCAGAACATGAAAATGTGGAATACTCTACCTTGAAAGGTATGGTGTCGAGAGGGCTTTGTCGCCACAAAGGCAACGATATTAGGATAACGATCGAGCATGTTCATAATGATCTGCCTTTAATATACCGACTGCTTAGACTCGGGACTCTTTGAAAGGGAGTGTTAATAATCTACCATATGAGCCGAGTGCGGGTTGCAAATTGACATATGCCTTCGACTTTTTATAGAACACTTACCGGTTTTCTCACAATGCTTTCTTTCAAAATTTTGGTAACATAATTTTTTACACAAACTAAAGTGTCAGCCCGAGAATGGTAACAGTACCATAAAAAAATCATTATCATCTACCTTTTATCGTCCCACTGCTGGGCACAGGTCTCCTCTCATACTGAGAAGGATTCAGACTTCAGAAAGATTTCAGACTTATAAAGTTCAGGTTTCTTCAAGAAGTTTTTTTTTTAATATAAATTATAAACTAGCACTTGACCGCAATCCCGCCTGATGGTAAGCAGTGATGCGATCGTTGATGGTAAAGCGCGCTAGTTTATTAAGAGCCTATTCACTCTAGCCTTGAAGACACTCAAATTGTAGTGTGACGGAAACATTCATTCTTCAGTCATTTTTGTCCAAGATATACTTAGTAAACAAATAAGTCGATGAAATTCTTTGAAAACTCTCCCTTGGGAGGAGTTATCTCTAGAGTACACCCCCTTTAGGGAGTTATGTCAACGCAAAGTATGTATACCGTAAATTTCATACAGCTATCGGGATCGAGCGGTATGTAATTACATAGCGATTTTCCAATTGAATCCTGATAATTATCAGGGTTCAATTTCAGATGTCAATAGCAGCCTGGAGCCTGGATTTTTGTCGAGTTGATGGCAATTAGCTCCCCCTATGGAAGTAAAAATAACTTGTAAAATGTACCTGTGCCATATTACGTATACCTGTCTGACATTTTGGGGGAATAAGGCGCGATGATAGGTATGTGTTTGTAATGTAGATGCAGTCCCGGATCGAAAGACTTGGAAATCATGATGGAACCCTTGCCCAGCAGTGCAATGATGTGGAATAACAGTACCCAGAATAAATTTACAATCTATAAACACATAGACCTAAGGATCTAATCCTTCAATCAACGCCATGGTTTCTAACAGTCATATTATAAGAATTTTTCTAAACTTGTTTTTGTAGTGCTTTATCTTGTTATAAACATGTATTTTTATGGTACCACCTATAATGTAGGATCCTTCCAACACACAAAAAGCTATTAAACTCGCAGTTAAAATCAGTTTATGGAAATAAATCTCATTACAAAGAGATGAAACGTAAAACGATTAGAGCGACGCTCAAAACTGTAGATACCGCTGGAAGGGAATTACTTGATTAATCCGAGGTCAAAGTTTCACCTACGGCTTCCCTGAAATAGGCCAAATTACTAACCATGTTATGTTCAGTTTCGTTATTTAGTTCACCTTAGAAGGGGATAGAGAATTGTTACAGTACGAGGGGTACAGCCAGTAACTGGGTTTTGGGATTTAAGAAACAATTTTCGATAAAAGAATGTTCGCAGTCTGAACTCAGTCTTGATCTTGGTCAAAAATACAACTGAAATCCTTATAAATTGATGACACGTTTTGGATTTTGATTGTCCCTGAAATGAAATTGCAACTAGATTGATAACGTTTTTAGTTACAGGAATTGGCATTCAGATCAAGTAGTTCTTCTTTAGCCTATAGAGGTTCATCATCATCATCATCTCAGCGTTAATCCCAGTCGCATCCGAAGCCTTTTCAGCTTTAGAGTCTGGGGTCCGTTTACCAGTCTAACTGCTGATATGGCTAAACTTCGACATTTTTCCGACTTCGACATTTTTCTTTAGCCTATAGAGGTTCACTGCTGGAAAAAGGCCTCCTTCGAGGATTTCTTTGCTTTGAGGAGGGTTTTCCATAATCCCCACGCTTGGCAGGAGGTTTCGGGGATCGCAGTAATTTGATATGCCACAGGTGAAGCGCTGCTGTCCGCTTCCCTGGTGAGAGTTGCCTTAGTCGCCTCTTACGACACCCACGGGAGGATATGGGTTGGTTATTCAGGCTATTCCCGGTACCACAAGGCTTCAAGTAAAATAGTGATATTAATGTGGCTTCATTTTGGTGATACTGGATGCCCACGGCAACATAATTAGGAAAAGCATTGTATGATTGATTCGTTAGAAGTACTTATAGTTTTAAATTAGCATAACGCTTTAAGGGTTAGGCAAAGGTCCTACGATATTCGCCTGTTAAAAATGTTTACGTATGTTTAATAGATGGGGAGGCGCGGCCTATTGCCAGATTCAGGGCTTTTCGGTGAGAAACAAGCAAAGCCAAGCCATTCATTGTGAGCCAAGCGATTCGTCATGTTCCGGCGTGATGTCTGGTGAAGCCGTACAGGGGACGGTTCTGAGCACTTGTGTTGCGATGTGTGCCGGGTATCATGCGAAAAATGTTGTTGTGTCGGGAGTTTGGTCGTGAAAGGGTCTCCATAACAATCTTCATCTGGCGCAACATCGTTGGTCGTTCTGTTGGGTTTAACATTGCATCACCTCGCTCAACTGCCATCTTCCTTCCTATTCACTCAGTTTTTTTTTTTTTTTTGGGCGAATAGGCTTAATAAACTAGAGCGCTTTACTATCAACGATTGCATCACTGCTTACCATCAGACATTATTGCGGTCAAGCACTGGTTTATAATATTAAAAAAATGGATACAAATAACCCAATAACTTCATGTAGTTTTAAATCTGTTAGCCCTACTATCTGATAGAAAAGTCAGATCCAATCAGCGTTAGGTACCGATTTCTATTCATAACCCTGAATACATTCCGTTCGTGAATGCCCTATGAAAGTCTGAGTAAATTCTACTGATAATGTTTTATTTAAGGACTTAATTGCCTACGTCATTATTTCTTTACTAAATTTTAAGTCAAATATTGAAATAGACTCAGAATCATACCAAGTAAATATAATTCATAGTATATAGGATAAGTAGACTGGCCTTGCCGACCTTGCGAGGTCTAGCGTAGACATGTTATTGAATGGAGACTGCCAGTCTGTGATTCGACAAACATACGGTGGGAGGCCCTCAGGCTAGGTGCAGCGACAACCATCGCAGGATGACTGGTGGTAGTTGGAAGAGAGTCGCCCAAAATCGAGACGTGTGGCGTGCAATAGGAGAGGCCTATGTCCAGTAGTTAACTGCTACAGGGTAATGATGATGACCATCATCATCAAAGTTTTTATCGTCCCACTGCTGGACCCAGGCCTCCTCTCATACACAGAAAGATTGAGCGTAATCACCACGCTTGCTTAATGCGGGTTGGCGATTTCAGACTTAAAGTCCAGGTTTCCTGAAATGTTTTCCTTCATCTTGTAATCAGTCATTGGTGTCCAAGATATACTTAGAAAGAACATACAACTTTAGAAAAGTTACATTGGTACTTGCCTGACCTGGAATTGAACCCGCACTCACATACTTAAGAGGCTGGTAATTTAACCACTAGGACACCATGACTATAGGATGATAATGATGATTAATCAGAATCAAAGTTTATTTATTTGAAAGAATTAAACTCAATCTATTTATTTCAGTTAGTCAAAAAGTTGAAGCGACATGCCCATTGCCCATTCCAGAACGTAAATATTGATGGAGAACAATGGGTAAGAAACTCGAAAGAGAATCTTAAGAATTAAGATATAACATAGTTCTCGCACATATAATGTGCGAAAAGCAAAAAATAAATGGAGAAACAATTCAAAATATAAAATTACTAGCTTTCCGCCCGCAACTTCGCCCGCGTGGAGTTCGGTTATACCGCGTTTTTTTAGATTTCCCTCGGGAACATCAAATTTTTCCGGGATTACCTTATTATTTAATCCGGACTTCTAACTATACGTCTGCAAAATTTCAAAGCAATCGGTTCAGTAGTTGCGGCATGAAAGCGGAACAAACAAACAAACAAACTCACTTTCCCATTTATAATATTACTAAGGATGGTCCTGGCAGTTTATAAATACTGCACCAAATCACGAAAATGACGCCAGGATCTGGACTAAGTATATTGATCCACGAATGCCAGTCTGCTTTTTGAAGCACGGAGGGGTCTTGGAATATAAATATGATCACCCATCTACGGAGAAACCGTGCCAAGCGTAACTTAACCTGATCAATCGACCCGTACAGCTGTCATTATTCGTTGCCATAAGCTCCTTATTTAAAAGTATACTCTATTTTCCATCTTATTATAAATAGTAGCTTTCCGCCCATGGTTCCCCCGCGTGGAATTCGGTTATATCGCGCTTTTTAGATTTCTCTCGGGAATATCATTTTTTTTTTTTCAATAAAAGGTAGCCTATGTCCTTCCTCAGGGTCTATAGATTGTCTGTGTCAAATTTCATCAAAATCGGTTGTGAGGTTTAACCTCACAACCGATTACCGGGAAAGCGTAACAGACGGACAGACAGAGTTACTTTCGCATTTATAATATTAGTATGGATTTATTTTGAAGGGCTCTATTCAGGCGTTGAATGTCAGTACTAGATCACAAGCTGTAACTATTTTTAATTTTTTAAAATTTTCTTTGTTATGGCCTCCTAACAAGGTCTGATATCCCTGTTATAGAAATAGAAGTACAGAAAAATTGCGACGCGACATATTACAATGGAAAATCAAATTTAATTCCTTCACAATACAGTTCAATTTACGCGACAACTACAAACACTTTTCAATTTTTTCAATATTACTAGTACTGCACTCTAAAATCAACATAATGCTCATGGTAATAAAGTTGATATTCGTTTAAATTAAAATAGCATGGAGGTATGCAGCACCAGGCCTCCTTCACTCGTCCGTACCTCAGGTATCATGTTCGAGAAGGTTTTGTTTCCAGATTTTATGAAAAGATGCCAAAATCGTACAAAGGCTGTAAACAATATGGTTAATGTTGATCAGGCTCTACCTTTGTGTATAGATAAATAGGTTTTTTGAATACCTAAGAGTATCTAGATACGTTCCTAACACGCGCAAACTATAACTATCAATTCAGCACACAACTCTAGACGCGCAGAAATATTAAGACATCGGGAAAGTTCGTGCCGTTATTTGATGTAAATAAAACTACTGATACCTACATTACAAATCTTATTTATATTAGTCTATTATAATACATTGACCTAAAATTATATATTGACCTTTTCTAAGTTATATGTACTTTCTAAGTATAACTTGGACACCAATGACTGAAGATGAAGGAAAACATCTTGAGGAAACCTGGACTTTATAAGTCTGAATTCGCCATCCCGCATTGAGCAAGCGTGGTGATTACGCTCAATCCTTCTCTGTATGAGAGGAGACCTGTACCTAGCAGTGCGACGATAAAAAAAAAAAAAGATTGATGATTATGATGATATATTGATCACTTTTTCGAATCACATGCTCCTTGTCTGCAAAAACTTAAATTGAAACTTTTTTTGCCATCTAACTAACGAACTACGCTGACATACAAAAACATAGACATTGTACCTAATCAAATAAAACGAACTCACATAACTGCTTCGAGTAATTAACTTCAGTTAATGTAAAAACTTGGAAACCTAGACAGAAACTTCGCGATGATATTTATATTAAGTTTCGCAACTCCACAACCTTCGATGTTTGCATAGCTGTAACTTTTAATGTTCGCTGGAGTTGTTTTATGGTTCATTACCTCTCAGCTGCATCTTCTTTATGGACTTCAGTTTTAGCAACACAATGGCCCCGACTCCCTTGTTCACAAACTAAATTTAAAAAAAAAGAAAAAGAAAGGAAGAAATAGATGCACTGAACTGAACTTATTCAGTGCATCTATTTCCTTCTTTTTCATTAAAAAAAGGACAGAAGATAAAATGTCAGTTTAGACCTGTCAAATTAGTGCGTCCTGACTATTTCACAATAGAAATGTTTATAGAAAATATAAAGTTGGATAAAAAAACTCGAAGACTAGACGCGAGGGAATTTGACTACAGCATATTTTCTAAATTCTGTGGAATGGATCTCATTGCGCAAGTAAATTGGTTAAGAGATAGCTTTGTGAAACGTAGAAACAAAGCTAGGTGTGTTATTAAAATGGAAAAAAAATCTCTGAAAATACACCAGTATTTTATATTCAGTCTAAACAGATGCTCACAATGGGCCTCATAAGAAGGCTCAAAGTCACACAAATCATCATCATCATCCCAGTGTTAATCCCAGTCGCATCTGAAGCCTTTTCAGCTTTGGAGTCTGGGGTTCGCTTTACCAGTCCAACTGCTGATATGGCTAAACTTCGACATTTTCCATGAAGCGAAGTTGCCATGTGACCTCGACAACCCGAAGGCGACATCGAAGCATTGCAGTTAGACCAATTGTTGGACTTTTGAGGGCTCCAACAACCCGTAACGACTGCCACTAGATGTTCGTAGGACAACCGGGACCAACGGCTTAACGTGCTTTCCGAGGCACGACCAGACCAGTACAAATATTCATATTCATGCATACAAAGACTTGCACTGTGCGGGGATCGAACCAGCGCCACCTTGCGCAGCGGCTGCGTCCGCTACCGCTCAGAGTCACACAAAGGGCAAAGGAAAGAGCTATGCTCGAAGTTTCTCTGCTTGATCGAATCAGAAATGAGGAGATCCGCAGAAGAACCAAAGTCACCGACATAGCTCTTGGAGTCGCTAAGCTTAAGTAGCAGTGGGCAGGGCACATTGCTCGTAGAACCGATGGCCGATGGTGCAGTAAGGTTCTGGAGTGGCGGCCACGCACTGGAAGACGCAGCGTAGGGAGACTCCCAACAAGGTGGACCGATGACCTGGTGAAGGTTGCGGGAAGCCAATGGATGCGGGCAGCATAAGACCGATCATCGTGGAAAGCCTCGGGGGAGGCCTTTGTCCAGCAGTGGACCTCTATAGGCTGAAGAAGAAGAAACAGATGCAACTGACTACGAACTCAGCTGCTCGACTGAATATTGTTCCCAACATGGTTGTAAAAAGGCTAGGCAGATAAGTTCTGAAAAGCAAACGACGACGAAGACTCTGAGCATAGCACTTTCCATCGCCTTTAGTTTCAGTTCCGCATGTTATGATTGAAATAATACATGGGTTAATAAAAAAAACCGTTCAGTATTACAATTTTTTTTATCAAATGGAAGATTGTTCTAAATTTGACAAAATGTGACGAACCGTTTATTTGCATAAGTATCCATATTTCAAAGTTGGAAAAGTCAGAGTAAAAGTTCTAAAGTTACATGAGTACTCATGTTGCCTTTAAAGTATGCTCCTCATTTAACCTAACATATTATATCCCCAATTAACAAAATGATAATGGAGTAAGTCTCAAAGCTTCTTGTAGAGCGAGACTCCCACACGCTTCCATACTTCATTGATTACTCGCCCCTTATCTATATTTGCCTCATAATTAAATCGGTGGGAAGTTGGAAGATAATTTAACTTTCTCTGGCGCAGGAAGCGTCGATAATGTTCGCCACGATTACCGTGATCAATACACTAGATCCAGGCTCGACTTTGTTCGAGTTGACTGTCAAACAATTATAATAAAAACCTGTAACGTCATCGCAAGACATGTAGGTTTTTATATAAGAGACTAGCTGTACCCTGAGGTTTCACCTGTATAAATTTCGATGCCGTAGAAACTTCGGGATAAAATATTCCATGTGTTATTCGTGGTTATAAACTAGGCGTGTGCCAAATTTCATCCAAGTCCTTTGAGTAACAAACATCCATTCATCCACCATACTCACAAAATTTCGCATATTAGTAGGATTTTTCTCTTTTGAAAATAGTTTGGCGCTTTTCTTTCTGTAAATTATACCATCATCACGTTTCAAAAACGGTGAAGTAATACAACTTGTGCGATGTCCACAAGTTGTATTCCTTCTTCGTTTTTGGATGCCCTATGCATGTCCTAGAACTACCAACCCGCACTGGGCACGAGTGCCTTACGGCCCACTCCCTCTTTGTGCGAGGAGGCTTATATCCTTGTTCTGCTGTAGGAACATTATAGACTGAGTTTGTGCCTACAAATGAATTATTTTTAGGCTGTTAGTTGATGGCTGACCTAGCCAAAATACTGAGTGTAAAATATAATTCCATCTCGCGCGCTCACCTTTCGCTTGACGCAGTTACTTAACGGGCATGGTTGTTTCAGGAGATTCCTGTTCCGGATAAGGCGGAAGGAAATGCCAGGGTGTTACCACTGTGAGGAACGCTCAGAGGACATGTTGGAGCATATGGTGGGGTCTGCCCGGCTTTGACAGAGCTTCGCTGTGTCTTCGTGGTGGCGATCGGCGGCGATCCTTCGCGTCCGGCCCTGGTCCAGGCCATGGTCTGGAACGAAAGTGCATAGCAGGCCGTCACCTCCTTCTGCGAAGCAGTGATGCTGGAAAAGAAGTCTTAGCGCTCTCACGCCTCTAGCCGCCGCAGGAGACGCCTTGGTCGGGAGACATCGAACTAACGAAACGAACTACCGAAGGCGCGGGCTTGCACCGTAGGCGCGCCCGGTAAGGACCAGGCCCGGGTCGACGGCGCGTTATGTTCCACACGCGCCTCAAAGAGATATCAACACATCGTGTGTTGATGACCGACGCCTACCAGGTCTAGGGGTTGTTCGAAATAGATACCTTGGCCCTGGCGTAAAAGGCAAGTGAAGAAACCCAGATGAGTTTTAGTAAAAGTTTGAGACGCCGCCCTTGCGTTACGCCCACAACGGGAGAGACCATTGCATGATTTCCCATCGACAAAAAGGGTACTTCAGATAGCCTTCTTAATTACGATAACAGCCCATACTACTACGGCATTAAAGACAAAAGCACTATCGATAGTGTCAATATCGAATAGTTTTCTAGGACGTGGGCTTGGCGGCACTGTCGACAAGTACGCTGTGCACTCAAGCATGCGAGTTATTTCGAAGGATGCAGTTGGACTTTATTAGCCAATCCGATTCGTGAACAGTACGTGATGGAATATTGCACCGGCTTTATAAGCCAGCAGTCTGTATTTCTATTGTATGATCTCCTCTCTAGTACGTATTGTGAGAATTTATTGTTACGTATTACTCATCAACTTAAAATTATGTCTCAAGACTACTTTAGCTGAAAATTACTGTAGCTGAAAATTGATTAGTTTCTTTTTGGGTTTGACATCTCGCAGGTTCGATAGTCGTCCGCCTAAGGGGACCGCCTTTGGGTGCCTCAGTTAATTAAGGCGCATGTGCAAAGTTCAGCTAGTCAATTTAAAACAATCCTATATAGTAAATAAATAAATATATTCGGACAAACACAGATTGAGCTAGCCCCAAAGTAAGTTCGAGACTTGTGTTATGGGATACTAACTCAACGATACTATATTTATAATAGATACATTTATAGATTAACATCCAAGATCCAGGCCAATCAGGAAAAGATCGTTTTCCATCATGACCTGGCCGGGGATCGAACCCGGGGCCTCCACGTCGCAGGCAGGCGTGTTGACTGCTGCTCCACGGAGGCCGCACCATGCTGTTATAGAAAATAACAACATAGTATTATTTTTACCTTTTACTTTATATGCTGAACTTTTTAATATACAAAACAGACTTTTAGATTTTGTTTCTAATGACTGGATGATTTCGTGCTTTGTTATTTAAGTATAGAGTTAATTGATATTCCTAGTAGTTATTAGTACTGAATTTTACCCGATATATACAATTAATAAGGGAATAAACAAAAACTAAACAACTAAAAGCTACCACGAGAACAAACTACAGTCTCTTTAAAATCGATACGACTGCTTAACGAAACCCCAACTGTTCGCAATGCAACAGAATATCGAAGACATGAGAGTCGAGATATCCACTAAGTATTCACCAATGTGTATCGACAACCTGTAGATAGTAGATAATGTTAGCGGAAAACTTGTAACAATGTTGGCGGACGTCCAAACCATAGTATAAAGAGGAACAGAGTAGGCTATCTTCATAAAAACGGACCGCTTGCGGCTTGTATGTGTGCGCCTTAGTATCTATGGATCGCCGCACGCACACCTAGACACAATATTAGAGTGCTATCAGTGCGCTAGTCGCGGCTAGCACCGGACGAGGCTCGCGCGTCAAGTGTTCTTGTTAAAAAAATGCATGGATCGTCACGAGGATTGCGAACAACTAAAATCATATTTAAATGCTAATCAGCAAGTTTGCAATTTAAGTGCAGAATCTAGGTATCTTCACTACAAACATTATTCTAGAAACCAAACTTTATTAGTGGTTCCACCTGACGACTTTGTAAAAAATATTATTAAGAGGATGGAGCAGATGTTCCAAAAAGCATTTAAAAATGATCACATAAACTGCAAAGTTGGTATGTCTATTTATGAACAAATAAAAGATTTATATTTTTCAAATTATATTTCTAAAAGTTATTTACAAGGATACGGATATATTACACATTAAAATTTAATAACAACGCGTTTCGTAATAGTTGAAACCGAAGAAAGTAGGTATTTTTCTGTAGCTAATTTGTAATTTTGTATTGAATGTGTGAATCAATAAATATTATATTTGTATTAATTAAAAATAAAAATAAATATGGTTATTTATGTGTACAAAACTAAAAATAAAAATTACTAAAAAAAAACTGACTAGTATATGTAAACTAAATACTAAGCAAATAATTTAAACATAAGCTCTTAGTTTATAAATATTTGTTAGCGGTTTGGACGACAACCGTAACCGACGAAGCGCGGACAGTCGTCAACCCTAAGACAGTAGGTAATTAAATCGCGGAATGGGTCGGAGATAACCTACTTCCCCTCTTTATTCTATGTCCAAACGTTCGAGGTAAGAATCCAGAAGGCCTGTAACCGAGGCTTGTCTAAATGTTGTGCAGCTGGATTGAACTGATATCCCCTTAATTTCGACAGTAGTAGACTTGTCGCGGGGCAAATGAATAAGCGTCGTATTGCAGAAATACAGAGCCCAGCAAATGTCATGAAAAAGACCTCTCGTTGCGTCTTATTTTGTATTTTTTTAAATATAAGTACTCCACCAAGTAGTAGTACTCTAACAGCTAACTAATATAAATATAATGCTACTAAAAATAAGGAAACATCTTATAACCCGTATCTACGGCATAGTTAATACAATAAGTTAAGTGTTATGGGAACAAATAAGTGTATTAAATACAATAAAATAATAATAATAACGAGGTTTAATAGCTTGACGTTGTAAGAGATGACATACGTGCCAACAATCTCACACCATGGGATGCCAGAGATCGTGCGAAATTGAGGAGTAATTGTAGGAAAGCGGACCCTGAGCTCCAAAGCGAAAGTTGCGGATGGAACCGGGATTATACGCTAAGATGATGATGAATAATAATAACGCTGAATATACATAAACCAGAAGGTCCAGTTCCAATAATTGAAAACGTTCAAAATCTAGTCTCATTTCGGCGACAAACAAATGTTAGAAACTTGTCAAAATTTAGAAGAATTTGAAGTATTATTTGACAGATTGAGCCAGATCAGACTAGAAACATTCTTAAAGTTACGAGATTTACCGCTCTGGTTCTGTAAGATACTTTGAAATCACGTCAACACCTTAGTTAATTAGGACTTAATGATACAACGGCGTGGTTTCAACGGCCAAAATACATTTTGTTCGTACGGATAACATTTCTATTCGTTACCTTTAGAAGACACGATTAGTTTGCATGTGGAAAGATTTCGCGGGGAAAGATACAGAAAATTTGAAATGGAAAGTAGCATTGTAAGTTAGGAACGAAAGTCGAGTCGTAGATAACCATATAGAAGATAGCAGTATGAGGTGGATAGGTTTCGTTAAACTTGAAAAGAGGACGCGTGGGTTCGCGAAAGATGGAAGGAGCGAAGAGACGTCCTTAGCCACGAGTGGGACAGCGTAGGATAGTAAAATAAAAAATATAATAAAGATTATTCTAACTTTATTAGGCACGTGTGGCAGGCGTGTAGGCAGTAGGCACGCACACACAAATAAAAAAACACACACACACCTAGACCTCAACGGCATATGTATTAAGTATGTTAATTTTATGTAGTTCCTCTCTTTCTATTTTCTTGTTATCTAATTTTGTTCAAATTTCAAATATAAAACTGTCAAGTATCAAACTAAATTATTAATATTTGTCATCATGATACAGGCTGTGTCTAGTTTGAGACCTGCTGTTAATTCTAATGAAAACTTCTTCTGCTATTTGTAACTGCATGCTTCTCCTTGTATGTTTTTTTTTAAACCAAGTATAAGGCTGAGGCCGCACTACGGTTAAACCGCGGCGGTTTTTAATCGCGTGAATTTGTGCCGCTAGAAGACTAATGCAAGCGGCCGCACCTGCGTTTTTTTCCCGCGAGCATTTTGTAGCAAAAAAAATCAGTCGCGGGAAAAAACCGCAGCGGTTTAACTGTAGTGCGGCCTAAGCCTAAGTCTAAGGCTGAGGCCGCACTACGGTTAAACCGCGGCGGTTTTTAATCGAGTGAATTTGTGCCCCTAGAAGACTAATGCAAGCGGCCGCACCTGTTTTTTTCCCGCGAGCATTTTGTAGCAAAAAAATCAGTCGCGGAAAAACCGCAGCGGTTTAACCGTAGTGCGGCCTAAATAAGAATT
The DNA here is from genome assembly GCA_017933935.1 of Sesamia nonagrioides. Classification (NCBI taxonomy): domain Eukaryota; kingdom Metazoa; phylum Arthropoda; class Insecta; order Lepidoptera; family Noctuidae; genus Sesamia; species Sesamia nonagrioides. The sequence continues at coordinate 168,411 of JADWQK010001076.1, read as the reverse complement.
GTTTTTTTTTTTTTTTAATTCACGTTATATTTAATTAGCTATGCTTTACCATAGACGAATTTAGCCAGAGTATTATCTGAACACACTAATATAGTTTGTTACCTTCGTATAGCTACGATTAAAGGTTTTACTTTCTTGCTTAAGCCGCTTAAACTAAAAGCGCCTCACCACAACACTTCGACGAAGTTTGAATTTCTATTCACGCTTCCAAAGGGGAATTTCAGTCTAAGATGTCTTTGTCGATTACTTATTTAACACAACTTTGAATTTTAAGTTTTAAGACGTTATCAATAAGTAAGAGACAGTGTTAGTATTTAACGTTTGTGATTTGGTTTAACATAGGAAACTGAATCAGGTTGATAATGATTTAATGAACTCAAATTGTAAGAATAATAGTGTTTCTAATTATTATGTTGGCATCAGGCAGTGCACAAACAATCTATCCATACTAATATTATAAATGCGAAAGTAACTCTGTCTGTCTGTCTGTCTGTTACGCTTTCCCGCTTAAACCTCTCAACCGATTTTGATGAAATTTTAGACCCTGAGAAAGAACATAGGCTACCTTTTATCCCGGAAAAAATAGATGTTCCCGAGGGAAATCTAAACAGCGCGATATAACCGAACTCCACGCGGGCGAAGCCGCGGGCGGAAAGCTAGTACTAATATATAAAGCTGAAGAGTTTGTTTGTTTATTTGAACGCGCTAATCTCAGGAACTACTGGTCCGATTTGAAAAATTATTTTTGATATATAGATAGCCCGTTAATCCAGGCAGGCTTTAGGCTACATAACATCACGCTGCAATACGAGCAGAGCATCGAGCATCGGTCCACGCGAACGGAGTCGCTGGCGGCCGCTAGTAAATTATAAAGACAATTGGTTCCTCACAATAGACCTATAGTACCGACAATGTTATATAGTAGTCGAAATAAGTACAGAAAATTCCTTATAAAGAAAGACGGGTTAGATTTTATTTTTCATTATATTTTGCATCAGATTACGAATTCACTGAAACAGTTTGAAAGTACGTAAACTTATGAAAGAGATAAGTTTTGAAATGAAATGAAATCGTTTATTAAGCAAGTAGGATCACTGATCACTTTTACACGTCATGTATTTACATGGCATTTAATTTAGGGTTTAGCTATAATTTTATGTTATTAAGAAAAATGTTAAATCTGTGTCTGTAAATTCTCTATTAATATTACTAGTGGAACGGTATAAAAATATTTTATTAAGTCGAAGAGGAATTACAAGATTTACAATGAAGTTCTAAGCATTTAAAACGTTGATATAAAATTCAATATTTATTAACTTTTGGCGACACATTTGCTGCACGGACTGAGCAATCGACTGCTGCGCTACGTGTCCGGGTTCGGAACAAATTCGTTTCGTTTCGGGTTCGGGCTGAGCAGTTGTGTTGCGATGTGTGCCGGGTACGATGTGCCTAATGTTGTTGTGTTGGGAGATTGGTCGTAGAGAGTCTCCAGATCATCCTCTGGCGCAGCATCGTTGGTCGTGTTGATGGGTTAAACATTGCATCGCCTCGCTCAACTGCCGTCTTCCTTCCTATTCACTCAGTTTTTTTGAGTGAATAGGCTTAATAAGCTAGTGCGCTTTACCATCAACGATTGCATCACTGCTTACCATCAGGCGGGATTGCAGTCAAGCCCTAGTTTATAATTATAAAAAAAAAGTTTATAGTCAAAATGAAATCAAGATCCATTTCAGCCATCACTGCCTCGTGTTTAATTTAACACGCTCTATTAACTCAGTTTCGGATTAGCACAATCTAAGCAAACATTACAGTAATTGTTGGACAGCTGTTTCTATTGCTGTGCTATTACAGTGTTTGAACTGACCTGTTCAAATTAGGTTTCGATATAAGTTAGGTACATATATACGTGGCTTTGTTTATTGCCTGTAATTGGTTTTGATTACATACCCAATTTGATGCGAAATTGTTTATAGCCATATATTGATACAGTAGTGATAGTGTCAGTAGTGTTTCACTATTATTGGCTTGTGGCTAAGTAATAATTGTCGCACGGATCGATCATCAGGTTAAGTTAAGCCTGCCTGTGTTGGTTCATGAATAGAAGAGTCTTTGTTATTATACCATATTAATAACAGAACATACATACATATGAAGATTTTACGAAGGGTGACACAATGGACGGTCTTAAGTATCACTATCATCATTATAATCCCGGTTGCATCCACGGCTTCCGCGTTGGAGCGCGGGGTCCGCTTTCCTACATACACGCCTCCCTTTCGCACGATCTCTGGCATCCCGTGGTGTGAGATTGTTGGCACGCGTGTCATCTCTTACAACGTCAAGCCAGCACTTCCTTGGTCCGGTTCCGGGTTCCGGCCCGGTGGAGGCACCATGGCAAGACATTTGTTACCCACGTAACAGGTCGGTTTTCGTAAGACGTGACCGTACCAGCGTAGGCGAGCCTCTTGCAGTTTGTCTGCTATGTCACGGACACGAAGACTGTAATCAATGTCACCGGACGCGTGGAGTGCAGACCCCAAGTATTTAAACTTAGGTCTTAAGTATCGCTAAGAGCTATCTTTACAGACAACCTTTGGATGGAATACCAAGAGGAAGAAGGCAATGAATGTGTTTGATTGATATTTACACACCAATAAATTAGGCTCTGCCGTATATCAGATGACTATGGAGCCAAGCTTACGATTTAATTCCCAGCGATTTTGCGGCAGACCCCTGTGGTTTAGGCGCATTAGGATGTCTTGCTGGACTCCGTCATCAAGAACTGATTGTTAGCACTAACACTTTTAAACAGAGAGAAATGGAAATAAACTGCGGAGGTATTTGTCCTGACTATATGTGAAGGTATACAGGTTTGGATGTTAGTGACCCAATCCCAAGCGTAAAAGTTTGTATGTAGGGATGGTTCTTACTCTTTTATACGAAAACTATTGAACGAATTTGAATGAAATATGGCAGACAGAAAGTTTATAACTTGGATTAGTAAATAAGATACTTTTCAACCAGATTTTCCCTCGAGATCGACTTATAAATGGCAACATGGATTTCGATATCGACAAATTGCGGGAAACCTCAGGGGTGTGGGTGAGGGGCACATAGAATCGGGGAATAGGTATGGTAGAAGAATGGGGAGGCCTAGCAGTGAGTGACGCCGAATTGAAATGGTGAAGGAAGCATTAACAGGGAATAATATTCGTTATTACCAATGCAAAAGGTGCTGTAAACGAGGATCGAAGTCTGGTGAAGCCATACGGAGGACGGGTCTGAGCAGTTGTTTTGCGATGTGTGCCGGGTACGATGCACCAAATAATGTCGTTGCCGTTGTGTCGGGAGTTTGGTCGTGGAGGGTCTACAGATCAATCTCCCTCTAGCGCAGCATCGTTGGTCGTGTTGTTGTGTTTAACATTGCATCACCTCGCTCAACTGCCGTCTTCCTTCCTATTCACAATTTTTTTTAAAAGTGAATAGTAAAATAAAGTAGCATGCTTTACTGTCAACGATTGCATCACTGATCACCGTCAGGTGAGACTGCAGTCAAGCACTAGTTTATAATCTATACTAATATATAAAGCTGAAGAGTTCTTTTCTTTGTTTGTTTGAACGCGCTAATCTCAGGTCCGATTTGAAAAATTCTTTTTGCGTTGGATATCCCATTAACTCAGGAAGGCTTTAGGCTATATAACATCACGCTGCGACCAATAGGAGTGGAACATATAAAAAAACATATCAGAACCTAAGCGGGTGAAACCGCAGGGCGCAGCTAGTTAGGTATAGTAAATAGGTAACGCTTAGCAACCGCTAACACCAGCACACGTCTGCCATTTTCTTCAGAATTCTAAATACCTGTCGAGCTGCGTGTTACAGTAATACAGATATGACGTGTGTCTACTGTTGCTAATCTTGAAATTACGTGACGCGCCCGTTTTGTTTATGAATAACACAATATTACTTTTAGCAAGCCTGACTACGACACCAAATACTTTTTTTTGTACATTAATAAGGTACGGGCGACAGTACATCAAGCTACTACCATCTGCAAATTTCTTTATTAGGTTTTGAACCTTATCGCTGAAGCATTATGGCTCAAGGTTGGTTGGGAAAATTTGTCACTTTTCGGGAGCTTGATCTGCTGTTGTCTGTATCTATTTATAATTACATATTTTGCCAGGTTGACTTACTAAGAGCAGTCTTGCAATACAGCAATTGAGAAAGTCCACATAGTTTACTTTTCATTTCCAGTTTTCAAGTAAAAAAAAAACATTCACGCCTATGTTTTGTTTTCATTTTCAAACTGTTGAAATAATGTTACATTACATCACGCCTGTAATCTTGAAGGATTAGGCAGAGGTGTATCCTAGGTGTACCTATGTGGGTGTACTGTGTGTGGTGAAACCATTTTACGCTCACAAAAACTTTGTTATTATTTTTATTAATCTAGACATGACATATGACGACTAAAATAAAACTGGATCTTTGAACTTGGTATACCTTGTTATGCGTGGGGAATCATCAAATGGTTTGGGTGAAATGGAAGGACATGACGGACTTTTACAGATTTGATTTGATTTAGAGCCACGGTATCTCTTTCGAACAACTTTTGGCCCAAGTAGGCATCCGTCCTAGTGGACCCCGTGACGATGTGCTGACATTTTTTTGAGGCGCGCGTGGAACACAACGCAACGTTAATTTGAGCCTTGTCACCGCCCTGGTTCTAGCTACCTGTAGTCTAAAAATAGAAAACAGTATTTCACAGACATATAAATAAAATTCAACGGCCTCCGTGGCGTAGCGGTAGCGAATTCGGCCGCTGTGAAAGGTGGCGCGGTTTCGATCCTCGCGTAGTGCAAATATTTGTATGCATGAATATGAATATTTGGACTGGTCTGATCTTGCCTCGGAAAGCACGTTAAGCCGTTAGTCCCGGTTGCCATAAGAACATCTAATGGCAGTCGTTACGGGTTGTTGGAACCCTCAAAAGTCCAACAAGTTTCACTGCAATGCTTCGATATCGCCTTCGGGTTGTGGAGGTCAGACGGCAGTCGCCTCACGGAAAATATCGAAGTTTAGCCAAAAATCAGCAGTTAGACTGGTAAAGCGGACCCCAGTCTCCAAAGCTGTAAAAAGCTTCGGATGCGACTGGGATTAACGCTGAGATGATGATGATGATGACACATTGTGTGGTACTCGGAAACAGCGTGGCTTTATATCAGTGAAAGCATTTTTAAAGTCTAATTATTAGCTATTGAAATTGCGTGATAAAAACTCACAAATTTTACCTCTTATCATAAAACATCGTGGTAGCAACCACGATTGTGTACATGGGGTATGATTCCTAGGACAGGCAGTGTTATTACGAATTTCTCAGTAACAGCCCGTTGTTTAGAAGATTCTGCACTGACAGTCTCTGTGGCGTAGCGGTAGCGAACGCGGCCGCTGCGCAAGGAGGCGCGGTTTCGATCCCCGCGCAGTGAAAATATTTGTATGCATGAATATGAATATTTACACTGGTCTGATCTTGCCTCGGAAAGCACGTTAAGCCGTTAGTCCCGGTTGCCATAAGAACATCTAATGGCAGTCGTTACGGGTTGTTGGAACCCTCAAAAGTCCAACAATTGATTTAACTACAATGCTTCGATGTCGCCTTAGAGTTATGGAGGTCAGACGGCAGTCGCTTCACGGAAAATATCGAAGTTTAGCCTAAATCAGCAGTTAGACTGATAAAGCGGACCGTAGACTCCAAAGCTGCAAAAGCTTCGGATACGACTGGGATTAACGCTGAGATGATGATGATGATAAAAATAATTTTAAACAATCTACCAAAATTATTGCAGTTTTGGGGAACATTATACAGATCTAAAGCTGAGGCGTAGGGTTGCAAGCCTTTCCATAATCTATAAGATGCATTTTGGAGAGTGTGCGCGGGCATTACCTGACATAATTCCGCCATCACTATTCCATCATCAGACGATCCGTCTTACGGCGAATAACCATCCTTACTTTGTTGACACCGTTACGATCCAGACGAAGCGTTTCGCCTCGTTTTTTATACTGCGAACGTCAAGGGACTAGAACAATTTGCCTGCAGCGGTGTTTCCGTCTGATTACAATTTAGGTGTCTTCAAGGGTAGATGATGAAACTCTAGCTTTACCATCAACGATTGCTTGACTGCTTACCATCATACAGGATCGCGGTCAAGCAGTAGTTTATAATATTAAAAATATACAACGCAATTTTTTCTTTATACTAAACCTGAATATAGTTTGATCTGAAAAAGCAACTGAACCGATTCCAGTCATTTTTACACCATGTTATATCTTTTCACAAATACATTTAGACATAGTTGCAGTGCAAGCGCACACCATCGTGTTGACGGTAGATCATAGTATGCGCGTGCGCATAGCTGGACAGCGCCCATCACTACGCTGCGCCGCTGTAGGCGCGGGCGGGCGCGCGGTGCGTTGACCATATTTTTGGTGGGACAGCCAGGTAATATAACAGGCTCATAACTTTGTGGTTTTTCATGTTACCTTTTTAAAATTTTGTACATCGATTCACACATAGGTACAGAAAATAACGTTGTATATTCTTATTGTATTTACGACCGACGCAGATTTGTTTTTAAAATCCTTACATAGATGGCTTATCTAGCTAAGCTTCCATCATCCTGTATGTAGTAGCGGTATCACGTTGCAACATCATCCCCAGTTCCTTCGTTATCGCAGTCTCTGGAGAACACTCAACTAAATCCTAGCTGTATAAGAAAGCTTCTAGCTTTCGCTTCGAAGTTTATCCTCTTATTAAGTAGAACTCGGTTTTTCATTGACCGTATTATACAAAGAATTTCTGAATCCCAGTAGAAGACTAGCTATAGGTATGTGTCATCTAATCCATACTATAATATTATAAATGCGAAAGTATCTCTGTCTGTCTGTCCGGCTTTCACGCCAAAACTACTAAACCGATTGTAATGAAATTTGATACACAGATATTCTAGAGCCTCAACAACACCCCGCTATGACTAATAGGAGCAGAGCAGGAACAAAAAATGTTGCGAAAACGAGAGCAAACGCGGACATACATATTGCATTATTTTAACAGGTGCTTATATCAACTGAGCTCTTTCGGTTCGAAGCTTAGGTGGGTGAAACTGCGGGGCACGGCAAGTAGGTAATAATAATGAATCCAGCGCATAACTAAAGATAAGGGGTAGTAGGGAGAGTAAGAAATACATAAAAAACAAAAACTAATGGCAGATTACTAGGAGACTTGGGTGCTTGGTTTTTACATATACCCTACACTAGGATTCCCTGTGTCTTGGGTTACAGCAGGGTAATTGCATAACATACTACCAGTAGCAATGGGTTTCATTTTGACAGTTCAACAACATTCATTGCGTTATTTACGTTGTTGAACAGACATACCTACATACTTTCCGAACATGAGAAGCAATGGATTAGCGATTGACATATACAATATGTAAAGAAAACCCTGTCCGACCCATAAGGATAATAAAGGTTAGGTAAACACTTGACCAAATATAATATAAAATTTTACATAATCATCATAGTAACAATACTAATGAATTTTGAAATAATCCTTTTTTCCGGGGAATTAATTCCAATTTCCCCGAACTTTGGTATTTTTTAAAAAAGCGACAACACCGGTATTATTATAAACGAATAGCGACGCGACCACGTCACAGGTGCCGCGTGCCCTGCCCCCCGCCGCCCGCGGAATGGGGTTGCTTACCGCACATGTGTTAAGTTACCTCTTTTTGCGAAATAATATTTATTTTTTTAGGGGGATTTTTTTTTAAGTATTGCTTGTCTTTATGGGCATTATTAGAATCAGTTATCGATACCTAACAACACCTTCACGGATCGGACAGGGTTTTCTTTACATACTGTATATGATTCCAGTTTATAATAATAGTGTGTTACGTTATCAGGGTGCAGTTTTCACAGGAGTTTCATTTTCTTTTCTCGCGTTAACTCTATAAAAAAAATCTATCAGGTTCAAATAAGTCAGTCACCAATATTACAACTGAGCTAAGCCTAGGATGATTTGACGTCACGTGTATCAAACATTCAAGACAGCTAAGTACATAAAATTTCGTCAATAAAAATTCTTTATACTTACACATCTAAATATAACATAACAGAACCAAAGATCACATGACTCCAACAATTGTGTAAATGTATTCATGTAATGCAAATTTGGTACATTGCCCCACAAAAACTGAATTATCATGAGCTCTTCACGCATACTGACTTAATTGCGTCCAAGGTCTTTCAGGTTGGAGCATTGTAAGGTCATAATCCTTATCCAAGTTTCTTCTAAAATATCACATGACTTGGATCAAGTGGATTATACTCGTAACTATGACGATTTGTTTACAAGATTAATGTTAATTACACATTCTGGTTTGGGTATAGTCGAACTTGTAATTTTTTCATCACTTTTAACTTTAATGCTTAGGTTTTTTTTTAATAACTAGTGCTTGTTTGCAATCCCGCCTGATGGTAAGCAGTGATGCAATCGTTGATGGTAAAACGCGCTAGTTTATTAAGCCTATTCGCTTAAAAAACTTAGTGAATAGAAAGGAAGACGGTAGTTGAGCGAGGTGATGCAGTGTTAAACGCAACAGCAAAACCAACGATGCTGCCCTAGAGGGAGATTGATCTGGAGACTCCCAGACAGAACCCCGACAGAACATTTGACGCATCGTACCCGGCACACATCGCAACACTACTGCTCAGACCCGTCCTCCGTACGGCTTCACCAGACATCCTGCCGGAACATGTCGAATCGCTTAGCCGCATGACTTTGTCTGGTGGGTGGTAACTTCTGCCGGCAGCCGATATTATGGCCTACAACCGAGCATGAAACATGTCATTAAGGTTTGAAGTTAAGCAAAAGTCGCAAGGGTGGACCGATCAAGTTAAGTTACGATGGGTGACCATTTTCAATCTAACACATTTTTAATATTCCATAACCATTATCGTTATTATTTTATTATTTATGTACACATAGCATCCACATCGAAGGCTCAAAGTCAGTCAAAGGGCAATGGAGAGGGCTATGCTTGGGGTTTCACTGCGCGATCGAATTAGGAATGAGGAGATCCGCAGAAGAACACCCTACAACCTTAAAGTGGCAAACTAATTACATACATACATACATACAAAAACATAATAAATATAATTTGCTAATTAAAATACATTGAAAAAAAACTCACAAAAAAAAAATTAAAAAATATTGTATAAAATAAGAAAAATGGAGACTGTAATTTAGATAGTTATTAATTTATAATATAACCCCTCCCCCTCCTAAAACTGCCTCCTATTTTCTCCCCCTTTTATATTCACTATTTCGAGCAATACGCGGAGCTCATGTTATTAAATAAGAAAACAACTATTCTAAACTAAAAAAGGCACGGACCAAAGAGTCTGTGGTATAATCTTTTATTTAAAAAAAAAAAAAAAAAAACTAATTACATACAACTGCATCGACCTATGCGTGTTTCATAGGCTGTTTAAAACTGGTAACAAACGAAATAAATAAATCCTTCAAAGGTTATCAAGTATCTAATAATATACTCAATGTATGTGCTTGTTTTGAAAGGAAAATGGTAAATAGGCAAAGGCCAATGCTTATAGATAGTCTAATCGCAGTTTATTGCATTCATAAAGCCTACAAGTCGATTAAGATAAATTTGCATAAATAAAAAATTAATACCTATTATTTGTGAAGTATTAAATAATTAAGTAAATATCAGTGGCATTTTTTGAAAAAACAATAATGCTTTTAGGAGCAGTATTGGCCCTGTTGTAAAGGCCAACTTACAAGTTGAATTATGCGTTAGGTAACATTCGTTCGAATACACAATGGTGCTTTAGAGTGTGACTGTGTCACCGCCGCTTTTAAAACCATCGTAATGCAACCAGCACGTCCTAGAACCAAAACTCCAAAGATATGTGAAATCTACGAACCCGAATTACGAACCCATGTGGTACCGGGGCCCGTGTAGTACCGGGCTTAGAATAGTACCAACTACCAACCCAAATCCTTCAGTGGGTGTCGTAAGAGGCGACTAAGGGAACGTGAGAGTTCCCACGGAAGCGGGCAGCAGCGCTTCTCCTGTGGAATATTAAATTACTGCGATCCTCAACCGCCTGCCAAGCATGGGTATTATGGCAAACCCTTCCAAAGCAATGAAAGCTTTGGGGGAGGCCTTTATCCAGCAGAGGACCTCTATAGGCTGAAGAAGAAGAAGAAGCAAACTTTGTCCAACATGGGAACGAAACATAAGACCCCACACTTTTGACTTCTAACTTCAAGATCAACGAGGGAGTAATATCTTACTTAATTAACACCACCCAGATCATTCTTGCGGTAAACCTAGGTGCGAATGGGTTTAACAAACGCATCTGGTTACAATAAAAGTCGGCCCCGACATAGTTACAAATAGGCTACATAAAGTAAAGTATTATTTATAAGAGACCTATTTTCAAGAGGGAACTAACTACTCAGCCGTGTATAAGCAATTTACAACTGAGTAGTCCCCTCTTAAAAATAGGCCAAGGGCTGTCCTTCTTCCATGTCGTCATCTACAACTTGTGAGGCTTCTAGTGTATGAAGATGCGGTTAAATTAGGACAGGCCACGAGTATATACATGAGGATTTATCTCTTACATGTAGGGAAGACGATGGCCGAAATCAAAATATTTTGGATTTAAACTACTATGACATAAATATATAGGTAATATTTTTATTTTTCAACTGAAATTATTATATATTTAAATTATTCCTCGTGAAAAAAAGGTATTTATAAATAGAAAGCTCATAAAATAAAACACAACTAAAAACAAATATAAAATTGTACCTACTGCCTTGCATCGACAGTAGGTACAATTTTATATTTGTTTTAAAGAACTGTTCTATTCTATTCAAAAGGTACAAAAAAAAAAACAAAACAGAAAATACTAAGTTCTATACGAGGCCAAAAGGCACGTTTTTTACAGATAGAAGATCTGTCTATCAGCAGTGGAAATAGTGAAAGCTGGTTACTGCGAAAGGCTACGTAGGACTTATCATAAAATTTGAAGTGCATATAAAATTATAGGATTCGGCGAGAAAATGCCAAAATGGTATATTATGTACGTATATAACGTCTAATTTTAGTCGTCTTATAAAGAAGGCCCACTTGTTCTATGGCTCTATGCAATGACTGCTAAATGATTGTAAATGATTAATTTCGGCTATTTCTACCAAAGCTAATAGCAGGTCTGCTACCGAAGTTGTGAGTGTACAATACAAGATTTTTTATTTATTTACACACTAGCTGTACCCCGCGGTTTCACCCACGTAAGCTTCGAACGGAAAGAGCTCAGTTGATATAAAATAAGCGCCTGTTAAAATAATGGGAGCAATATGCACGTCCGCGTTAGCTCCCGTTTTCGCAACATTTTTTGTTCCTGCTCTGCTGCTATTGATCATAGCGGGATGTTTTATAGCCTATGTCCTTTCTCAGGCTGTAGACTATCTGTGTACCAAATTTCATTACAATCGGTTCAGTAGTTTTGGCGTGAAAGCCGGACAGACAGACAGACAGACAGAGATACTTTCGCATTTATAATATAAGTATGGATTTATGTACACATACCTATATAAAAAGAACAGAAAAATAGGTACAGAGGATTGCATGAATATTTATGCACATGCATGTTATATAACCACAAAATTTTTATCGGTTAAAATGGGAATCTTATATTTCGAAACTGGCAACACAGTAAGTGATATAAACAGTTTTCTTTCATATCGATAAAATACTTTAAAATATGTTATGTATGTGGTATTACTTGTGCTAAGTAATATTATTATCTACACTTTTGAATGTTTACAGATGTATTGTGACACCATTTAACCGCACAAATCGTCATTTTATATAATTTTTCGAGAGATGCGTTCGAACCACGTTGACCTTGAGCATTGCGGAGCTGTCCCGCGTAGTGTGCCTTTTATGGCACCAATTTCGTTGCTTCAAATTATGCAAGCGGATTTGGCTACTTGTGTATCTATTATTATTCTAAGGGGATAGTTCGAAACTTATGCCAGTGTTGGGCATCGGCATCTAGTACTAAAATATATCACATTTATCTGTACACCGTTTTCTTTTAATTACACAAACTCGGTCGAATTTACTTCCGTTACCAACACGAGATTTTTAGCGAAAGTAACAATACTACTGTTGTTTCACTTTGAACCACATAGCTTTGTAGCAAATACTCCAGCTGGCCAGTTACTTGATAACGATATCATAACAGTTATTGTAATTGACGCATAAAAATGTATTAATCGCGGTGACTAACATATAATGTCGTGTTGTGTTAGTAGGGCTTTGAACTCTATAAATAAATGACAAAATAAATAATATAAAGGTTTCGAGTAAACAATAGACGTGCATTGTTGTTTAGATCTTTTAAATCAGTTCCAGCTTTGGGTTTTAGCTCAATGGGTATCTTAGACATAAAGAATGTCGTAGTCACTTACATGATTTCTAATTATTTTCAGGATTCCACATTTCGAAAGGAAAAACGGGACCCGTAAAGGATCACGTTATATTCTCCGTCCGTCCGTCTATATCGTTCAATCACATACATATCAAATACTCAGATCTACTGTCCCTTGGAGCTGTGAAAAAATCACACATCTAAGCCAATGAAATCAAAAGATATAGCAGTTCATGCCACAAATATCCGCAAATTTTCGACACTCCCAAGGGAATCAAAACCTATAGAGTACCTACTTCCCGTGAACTCAGAATCTTGAATTTGGCACGAAGCTGCCAAAATAGTAAATTTTTAGTTACATCATATAACTATTAAGAATATTTTTAATAATTTTTGCCATGTTGTTGTATACAAGTTGTATGACAAGTTCTATGCTGGCTCTCTTTAAATTACCTGCCCCGTGCTCTAAAAATTATTATTATTTTACTCGAAGTTTAAATTAAATACCTGCTCGTTCTCAAGAAATAATCTTCCTAGAAAACTTTAATTATGATATCATTTTAACAAAGATTGTTTCTTTAGATTATTCTGTGAAGTCTTTAGCTTGTGAAGGAACTAATTGAAAGAGTTCCCGTTCCAACGGAGAAAAACTCCTGTAAGCCCTGTCATATAGATTCGTAATATCTTTTCTTCTTTTACATTATACAAGAGATCCTTATTTTGATCCTTTTTTTATAATTATAAACTAACGCTTGACTGCAATCCCGCCTGATGCTAAGCAGTGATGCAATCGTTGACGGTAAAGCGCGGTCATTTATTAAGAGCTCATTACCCAAAAACTGAGTGAATAGGAAGGAAGGCGGCAGTTGAGCGAGGTGATGCAATGTTAAACCCAACAACACGACCAACGATGCTGCACCAGAGGAAGATTGATCTGGAGACCCTCCACTACCAAACTCCCGAGACAACAAAATTTGGCGCATCATATCCGGTACACATCATGCCGGAACACGACGATTCGCTTGGCGGCAAGACTTTGTCTGGTGGGTGGTAACTTCTGCCGGCAGCCGATGTTATGGCCTACTACCGAGAACCTATCACTTTGTTTATTTTGGAAAAATACTAGGTAGGTACATAGACAATTTTTAGAATAAAATTTTACTACGGCACTGCGCTAGGATCTTAGTCAGTGAAGAGAGCTAGATTAGTACATCCCGCCTCGCGTAATCACGTAGGTACTAAGGGAAAACTCTGACTATTTTTGGGTAGAAGATCGCCTATATATTATTAAATAATGCTTTAACCCGACATCAGGGCCTGTAGCCAATGTAACATCGCTTCGTAGCGAAGCGAAATCGAATATCAAACCAACCAATGGCGGGAACGATTGACCACGTGATTTATCGCGGCGCGTGATAAATCTTTCCCGCCATTGGTTGGTTTGGTATTCAATTTTGCTTCGCTACGAAGCGATGTTACATTGGCTACAGGCCCAGAAGTTACAACGCACCGTTGACGTCGCTACGATGCGGACGAAGAATAGGCTCTTAATAAACTAGCGCGCTTTACAATCAACGACTGCATCACTACTTACCATTAGGCGGGATCGTGGACGCGCACTATTTTATAACGTTAATTAAAAAAGTATACATATTAAAGTTACATTTTGGTAAATTCCACAGTTCTCACATTTTGTTGGGTTTACTAACATCTGATTTTTATTGTTTTGTTTCAGTTATACTGCGCTTGATAGATGCAATATGGAAGATAAAATGAACTAAAACTGAAGCATCGTAACTGGGACTCGGTTCATAATTTTTCATCTATCTGGGTTTTTGTAACTTGAATGACAAACTGGTTCGGTATTCCATAGTTTAAGTTAATTGCAAGAAAGAGGGCAAAAACTTTATGAAAATTAGTGCATTATGGATCTACGTTCCTAATACGAAAGGTTTTGATGGAGCTTCACTAGGACGTTTTTATTTTAATCTATTTTGTCAGTCAGCAAGACTGACAAACCGAATTCAATTTCTAAAACCATTTGTGTGTAATCGCTAGAAAAACTATAAACTAAGTTACACACTCTCCTTGTATAAAAACTGGTTTGGTACTTTAGCAGAACAGTTGGGTACTCTTTTATTTAAACAATTAGAGGGGACACTATAAGCTGGGGGAGCTCCTGCGCGGCCGTCTGGCTGGGGATTATGACGCAAAAGCGAGATTTTTTTGTGTTGGATGTTGTGATCTCGTGTGATCGTAAAGATCCTTACAAAAGTTTTATAGCCACAAGGTTTAGTTCCATTCACATCAACTGTAAGTTGTAGTCACATGTGACAATTTTTTTTAAGCATTGCCCTACACTATTGAATTTCTCTTGCATCGTGGGTGTGTACAAACGTATAAACTCACATACACAAATAGCCAGAGAGATTTGTCGCAAACGTGTGGTTAATACCAACGCCATCCCGATCTTAGATGTGAGTCATGCCACTCACTTGTCACTCATGTGAGGTTATGAAAAAATAACTTTAATTTCCAAACAATATTGTTTGGAAATTAGAGTTATTTTTTAGGCTTTTTTTAGGTGTTTTTTTGTGAACTTTATAGTTCACTACAAGCTACAACAACTCTAATAACTTCTTTAAGTGTGCTAGTGATTCCAGATGGACAGCCTCCGTAGCGTAGCGGTAGGGAACATGGCCGCTGCGCAACGAGGCGCCGGTACAATCCCCGCACCGCGCAAATATTTGTATGCATGAATATGAATATTTGCACTGGTCTGGTCTTAGATAAAGATAAAGATAAATTTATTTGCTTAAACATGTGTGTGCATACAAGAATAAAAGAAAATGCATGCAGGATAACATAACAGAAAAATAAGATCTTGCCACGGAAAGCACGTTTAGCCGTTGGTCCCGGTTGTCATAAGCACATCTAATGGCAGTCGTTACGGGTTGTTAGAGCTCTGAAAAGTTCAACAATTGATCTAACTGCAATGCTTCGATATCACCTTCGTATTGTGGAGGTCAGACGGCAGTCGCTTCACGGAAAATACCGAAGTTTAGCCAAAATCAGCAGTCAGACTAGTAAAGCGAACCCCAGACTCCAAAGCTGAAAAGCTTTGGATGCGACGGGGATTAACGCTGAGATGATGATGACTCCACATCATCATCATCTACCATTCCAAATAATGTTGGGGTCGACTGCCAGTCTAACCGAATTCAACTAAATTTTACATGGAGCCGTCAATCTACAGTCAATTTAATTAATAGTCGATAAAATAACGTTGATATTTGTTTAACCTGTTTGACTATTTGAAATAACGTGAATTTGAAAGATAAATTTTAAGTACCTAGGAAAACACCATCGCGAACCTCATCCATCGCTTGCTAGTAACCAACATTAAAGTTAATGGAGATTGAAGCTAATTTAAACAAAAATAAACCTATTTAATGGCCTCTGGCAACCACAGTGAGACGTCACACAATTACTTATTGTTCTTTGATAGTTGTGTTGTGGTTAGTCTAAGCAAACATTTATTGCTAGAAATATTTTTATAAAGGTTACTTTTGATAATGTTTGCGTTTTTAGAACGAGAGTTAAAGTTGTCTGCGCGGCAGAAAGTGGTCTTAAATCAGATGGATGTATTGTAAATGAATCTTCTTCAAATGTTGGTTTGCTTTAGGAAAGTTTTGGTGAATTTTGTTATAATGAATTAAGGTGAGAAACGGACCGGAATATGCAAACTGTTTTGATCGGGGATCTTGGCAACAGCTTAGGTGACTACAACTTGCCTAGGGTCACAGATAACGCTGGTATAATAACTTAGCATTAAGTACCGCATGGGCTGGTCACATATGCCGCAGGACTGACAACCGTTGGGGTAAACGAGTCCTCGAGTGGAGACCGCGTCTCGGCAAACGTAGCGTAGGACGCCCTTGGGCGAGATGGAGCGACGACATCAAAAAGGTGGCTGGTAGTGGCTGAGAACTGCTCAGGATCGAGCTTTTTGGCGTGCCATGAAGGAGGCCTATGTCCAGCAGTGGACGAGTAAAGGCTGATGATGATGAAGTACCGCATGCACCAAAGATCAGTAAATCCATTTAGCGCTAAATTTGTATAAAAATACGTAACACTTGTGTCAATCTCTTGAAAGTGACAGACAGGAGTTGATAATGTTGAAATACATTTAACTCTTCATAATAGAGTGTGTGTAGATTTACTCAATCTCACTGATTGGACTAATGTCTCCTGTCATCATCATCATCATCCCAGCGTTAATCCCGGTCGCATCCGAAGCCTTTTCAGCTTTGGAGTCTGGTTCTTTCTATTTAAAAATCATTAGAAGCGTAGTTACACAATAATTCCTAGAATACATATTGGCGTATATACCGCATTGTAACCTGCAATGGTAAGAGAAATTTAAACGGATAAATAAATATGCTGGAGATGGTATGGTTCTCTCGTTATCATTATATACCATTTCAACTACTATGGGCGCATTACGAGTAATGTCGTTTATGACACAATAGAAACTGAGCTTGCAGTTTAAATAAGATTATAGTTTCCGAACAAGTCTCTAGGTACACAATCCAACGACACGGAACGCGAGACAGTTTCTAATTACATGTTGTTGTTTGAAGTCCAACGTTTCAATAATCCAGAGCAACCTACTAAACGTAGTACTATATACATCGCACTTGTAGGTACGTAACATGCTTCCATCACCAGAAACTCAGGTTAGACTCTGTCAGCGCCACGAGATGACGGATAGTCAAGTGAAAGTCTTCGACAAATAAAAGGCCATTGTGCCTGCTAAATTATTTTTACCCAAAACTCACAAATGGAAACAACATGAATAAGTACTTAATAATGTACCTTTTCTCGGAGGTAAGCCATAACATCGGCTGCCGGCAGAATTTCAACGGTGGGTCACCGGACAAAGTCTTGCCGCCAAGCGATTCGTCGTATTCCGGCATGATATCTGGTGAAGCCGTGCGGAGGACGGGTCTGAGCAGTTGTGTGGCGAACTGTGCCGGGTACGTTGCGCCAAATGTTGTTGTGTTAGGAGTTTGGTCGTGGAGGGTCTCCAAATCAATCTCCCCCTGGCGCAACATCGTTGGTCGTGTTGTTGGGTTTCGTCTTCCTTGCTATTCACTCAATTTTTTTTTAGCGAATAGGCTCTTTATAAACTAGCGCGCTTTACCATCAACGATTGCATCACTGCTTACCATCAGGCACGATTGCGGTCAAACACTAGTTTATGATTATAATAAAAAATGTAGGTATCCAGGATTTTATAATATTATATTAATATAAAAGAGAGTTCTTGGGGTTCTACGTTTTGAAATGTGCTACTAGATTAAATTGAGCTTGGCAATTCAAAAATGGAATGATGTAAAGGTTTTTCATTGAAATATATGGTTTGAATTTGTATTGGAGTCTCTCCATAAGCAATTTATTTGTACACACTCGTCTCGTGCATCATTTGGAGGTGGAAGCTGACTCTAACATGGGAAATGGTAAAGCAGACGAATAACTCGTCCATTGTCACACCTCCTTTGAAATCTTGACAGCTTACATTTCCAAGAACTAATATATTAGTAGAGCAGTGGTAGCCATGGAGCAAATATGTGGTAGCCTACTGGTATTAGCCGCGACTACAAATTGTAGGTTAGTAAGAACACCACTGGGCTACCGCTGCTCTAGTCTGCTTCAGACGCTTTCATCATCATCATCAACCTTTTTACCGTCCCACTGCTGGGCACATATCTCCTCTCACACAGAGAAGGATTGAGCGTAATCACCACGCTTGCTCAATGCGGGTTGGCGATTTCAGATTTCAGGCGCTTTACTTTGTGTAAATTATTCACCACTGCTCTCAAAACAGTGAAGGCAACATCGCGAGGAAACTATATAATGTTCTAGAGATAAAACCTTCGAAGACATGTGGCATCTACCAACCCGCAACTGGGCCAGCGCGGTAGATTACGGCCCACTCCCTCTCATCGAAAGGAGGCCTGTGTCTCAACAGTGGGAACAATATAGAATTATCATGTATGTATGTTTTGTAATATATTAACATGTACGGACGACAGTAGGTCAAACTACCCGAAACTGTCAGATATTCCCAAACAACCTTGAGCTTTAATGCTTTAGTTTTAAAGTTTAAAATCGAATAAAGAAATCTGACAGATTGTAGTAGCTTGATGTGCTGTCGTCTGTACATATAGCTGCAAAAGGAATATTTAACATGTAGGTTCGTTGTTATTCGCGATACGGGCTTTAAATAGCACTAACAGTTCAGTGCTTTGTAAATAGTAAACATGAGAATGCAACGCTAAAACAGTCAAAGGGATTATTTTGAAATGCATTTTGATGTTGTATTTTGTGTCACGTTCAAGGAATTTCGTAGACTAAGTATGTTTGGTTTTTAAAGACTACGTTTGAAGTATTAAGTGACTGACATGACTTATTTTCCAAAAATATAAACAAATAATAGGCATAAGGTAATGAAAAAATAACCTTTACTCCTGCTTAATAAAGTTCAGTTTACGCTACAAATTCAAAAATATTTATAACCCAGTCAAGCACTAGTTTATAATTATTTAAAAAAAAAACCATTTCAAGAGCGTTAGTCGCTCTAAAATCAACTTAATCGATATAAATAATAAAGTTGATATTAATACACATTTATTTCACAGAAAAAGAATACAAACAACAAAAGAACAAGTAGGGTTATGCATCCCATCCACGCAACGCTGCTATTGCTCAGCATAATGCCAATACCTTAGGCATGACATAACCCACGTACAGTGCTGGTTTTCAATGACAGCCAGAGGTGACGTGCATATAAAAAAAACAGCGCTGCAGCACGCATATTCAGCCATAAATACACCAAAACAATGATAATACCCCAACAATAAGCTGACACAATGTCATGTGACGCTGATATCTAATCTATACATGTCATGACCTGTTGTAGAAGTGCTGACCGCTAAACAGACTTTCCTTTCACGACTGATAACGTCAGTGATAGCAGGACAATGAATAATGTAGAGTTGTTTCGACGGGAATGGGGAGATTGGACGTTGATTAGGATTATGTAGCCTATCATTCATTGTACTATGTACTTAGTGAAAATTATGTAGGAGAACTATTGAAATGATTATCTAGAAGCAAATTTTAGGTCATTTCTGAAGGAAAATCCCGCATCGCGGCTGCAAGTAAAGTTAAAAACATTTTTGTGTTTGATGTCAAAGCATTCAAATAGAATTTTAAAAGGCACTTTTTTATATCAACCTTTAAGTAGGTAAGTAGGTTTACGCACTTTTTCTTGTCCGTTTTATCATGATAATATCATGATATTATATTTTTTATGTTTAAGGAATGAAACTTTTTATGGTTTGTAATATACAACGTTATTTTTTTTTATGCGAAAACTGAATATAGTTTGTTCAGAATAAGCAACTGAATCGATTTCAATAATTTTTATACCATGTTATATTTTTTCACAAATACATATTTAGTATACAATTACAGTATGGTTACAGAGCGCGCTACGCCGCTTACGCGTGCGTATGCCCGCGCTCAGCTGACACCACAGGTCAATGCACCCGGCTCTCCCGTCCAAACGGAGCGCAGACCATATTTTTGTTGGGACAACCAAATAGGATAACAAGCTCATAACTTTGTGGTTTTTCATGATATCTTTTTGAAATTTTGTTTACTTAAAAATACTGGACACTTGTTTCGGAATTCGCATATACAAAAAATAATGTTGTTTACCAATACACTTAACTATTTGACAACAAAACGAAGCTTTCACTTTCAAAAGTTAGGCTTCTTATTATTTAACTAGGGAACCCCAACCAAATGATTTAGTTTAGGGCGGAACTGTGACCAACCACGCGAAGCGAAATGTACGCAGTAACTTAGCCAGGCCGCCCCAACTTGATGGGTTAGGTTTGATCCAGCCGGTGCTGGCGGACTGGCTTCTGTGAAGGCATGGCTCCCTGACGTTTCGGGGGGCTAATGTTTATATCACACTTACAGCATACATAAATAAACCAACCTTCTTACTATCAGAACCAGTAGAAAAATGTACCTGTACCTGTGTACTGTGTGTTACCTACCCACACTAATGAAACAGCACCTCAGTATTAATAGAATTTGCAGCCCATTGCACTTGGACCACAAATATCAGACTATAAGCCAGCGAGGTATACCGCAATGCCGACTTCTAGCCATTATGTTTATTTCTAGAATTATCGTCGACGTAGGCCAATGTACTGTAACTAGATATGAACATGGTTAGAAGTACCACCTTAAAAAAAACATGGATTTCAAGAATGAATCGAATGATAATGATCTTGTCGTCCTCCGTGGCGCAGCGGTCAACACGCCTGCCCGCGACATGGATGCCCCGGGTTCGATCCCCGGCCAGGTCATGGTTGAAAACGATCTTTTCCTGATTGGCCTGGGTCTTGGATGTTTATCTATATTATGTATCTATTATAAATATAGTATCGTTGAGTTAGTATCCCATAACACAAGTCGCGAGCTTACTTTGGGGCTATCTCAATCTGTGTGATTTAAAAAAATTATATATATATACATTTTTATTTCTGTAAGTTTGTACAATCACTAGGTGATCAATCATATTTTAAAAACTATTTCAGGTCAGCGTTTGCGAGAAGATACAAAGACAAACTTAGAGGTCCTTAGAGGCTCTTTTAAAGCTGAATACTGAAATGAACCACACAGATTTAAGTGGACCTATTCAATCAGTGCACGAATTTGCCAATAATCGTGCAGATCCGTGGGGGAGGCGTTCAGCAGTGGACGTTTTTCGGTTAAATGATGATGATGAACTTAACCCTTTTCCAGAATATTGTTTTCTGGGATTATACGCTATTCGCTAATGTTTTAAATAAATCACAGCCAGCGAACAATTAATATTATGAGATTCCGCACGAAATGATACTTTTGAATTATGACTGTATGTTGAGCCATCATTTGCGTAAATTTGCATAATTTGGGCATTATTCAGGGTTTATCCAGACAAAAAGACGGAAGTGACAGAGATACTTAACAGCCTCGCGTAGACTGTCACAAGCCTTCTAAAGAAACTTCTTCACAAAACTTTTTTGAGTAATTGGATAATAATATTCACGTAAGTATACAATGTTTTAATTCCTTCCCTATGCCAGTTCCTATGAACTGGCATGTTTCGAAGAGGTAGGGATATCGTTTCCTGTCTATGATTATTATTGTAGTATAGCTATTGTTCATGTTTTTGTTCATAATGGATACCATTTAATATAAATGAAATATGGTTGTAAAACAAAGCAATAAAACAAAGTTCTTATTCCAGGGTGCCATTAAATATGGATAGTAAAAGCAGGTACGGACGACAGCAGGTTAATCTACACCAAACTCTCAGATATTAATGAGCACAGATGCGAAGAGAGCCTGCTTTAGGGACAAAGTTGAAAATCTAATAAGGAAATCTGACAAATGGTAGTAGCTTGATGTGCTGTCGTCTGTACATCAAAACTAGACTACATACTTAGCGAAAATAAACTACTTAGCATACCTTGATTTTCATTTCATTTCTTTTATTAATCTTGTGAACACAGCATACAGTTATGCAGATGTTATGTACAAAGAATTTTTGTCCATGCTATGTCCCGCCAAAAGGCATACAAAATATCATAAGAAGCGAATGTAGATGTCACAGTTTCATGCAAAATAAATATTATGTCAACAAATTAAGCCGGCACATTAACTCAATAGGCAGCATCACACGATACAGCCTCAGAAACAATTAAATAAAATGTCAGCAAATTACAATTTTTTAAATATTAAACAAAAAATTAAATATAGTCAACAGAGTGCTGCCACGATACAGCCTCAGAAACAATTAAATATTTTCATTCTCAATGTCAGCCCATTTTACACTAGAATTTTATAATTTAAGCGATTTTTCTTTTTCGTGTTTTACGAAACATGAAGTAAGCTATTAAATTCAATTAGAAGTGTTTAAAATATTACATGGTCTATTTAATTTCGTTAATTATGTTCACTTCACTAAGTAGGAACGTCAATACAACATTGTCAACTGACTGAACACGGTTTGGGTCGACTTCAACAGTCAATGTAAACTCAATCACCCATGCAATCACCACATAAACCAAGTTTAATAGCTGCCAATATTTTCTATAAAATATCTATTATTTGACACTGACAGGCATTGTACGCTGATTCCTGAGAGGAGTTTTGACGGGAAAGCTAAAATGAGTGTCACGCACATTTTTCATTGGACTTTTAATATTATTTATAGTGTCGTTTACTAAATAAAAGCGCGTGATTTATGTAGTAAAAAATGCATTCAGTAAATGATTCAAAAAGAACATTGAAATATCGCATCATGACTTTGCCTCAAACCTCCCTCATAGACGGTTCACGTGGCCGTCTTTTTCAACTGTCATTGGCGATATCCGACATTCTTTTTCTTCTTCCTCAGCCTATAGATGTCCACTGCTGTACAAAGGCCTCCCCCAAGGCTTTCCACGATGACCGGTCTTGTGTTGCCCGCATCCATCGGATTCCCGCGACCTTTACCAGATCATCGGTCCACCTTGTTGAGGGCCTCCCTACGCTGCGTCTTCCAGTACGTGGCCGCCACTCCAGAACCTTACTGCCCCACATGCCATCGGTTCTATGAGCAATGTGCCCTGCCCACTGCCACTTAAGTTTAGCGACTCGCAGAGCATATTTATCCGCCATTATTGTGAAATAAAATTGTCAAACAAATTCTATAATTTGTTACACGTGTTATTGGCAAAATTGTGGTATCTATTCCACAGAGGACAGTGATCAAGAGTTGAGGTTGAATGTCATCTTGAAAAAGAAGAAGAAAAGGTTACTAAAAGCCCAATTATGGATTATAATTTATCACGTTACTTATACACTGTGCAATTTTCGTCGTCATACAAACACAGCCGCGCATCTATCTAACATAACATTTTTGAAATTTAGAAATATGTGTTATTAATTATTGAGCTAGGCTGAATGAACTCTGGTAAAGATGACGCTACTTCATTCCGCGTGCCCTTGGAACGCAAGACTCGGACTGAGATCGTTTATAGGGTGTTTCAAACTACGTCATGCTACAAAATATTGCATGATTTTGTTTGTTTATTTGTTCCGCTTTCACGCCGTTACTACTGAACCGATTGCTTCGAAATTTTGCAGACGTAAAGTTAGAAGTCCGGATTAAATAATAGAGTATTTTTATCTCGGTAAAAATTAATATTACCGAGGGAAACCTAAAAAGCGCGATACAACCGAACTCTACGCGGGCGAAGCCGCTGGCGGCTGGCGGAAAGCTATTCAAGTCGTTTTTTACTAGTCATTAAATAGATGGAATGTACCTATTTGCATTATTGTCACGGTATATAAGGTAACTGCTGTCATCAATGCCAATATTGCCAACACTATTTTGTTTAATAATTATGTTTATTAATCTTTATGTTGATGTTTATTATCGTAATTTAGTGTGGAACTTATGAATTTTCCGTATTCCCTATGGAATACGGAAAATGGAATACGCAACAGACCGATCAAATATCTCATTTGTATTCAAATATGGATATGAATCAGACTAGTTTATTTTTAACCTTGTAGAAGTTTTGAACTGCTTAATTTGCGTGACACGCTAGTATTAATAGAGTTTGTTTAATCTAAGTATAAAAATATATGACATTGTTAAAGGTTTTTGTCCGGGAATATACATATGCTTAGTAATGTTTGAAATTGTAGTGACTTGTAGGATTAATAGATGAAAATAAATTATAAACTAAAATAAATGAAATTATATTAAAATAAATTACATAATATACTAACATAAAGTATACCTAAATTTATTATTTAACCTGATTTTTTTTTAATTCGCTGGGTTGCTTATCCAGCCGTATAGTAGTTAGTTATCCGGTATTCGGCAGGATAGTATTAGGGCCGCAGGATAGTTACCGGATATCCGTTTCATCTCTAATTTAATTAGATTTGTAATGTTCTTTAAGAAATAGGTAAATTATTTCTGAATCTATATTTTCTTTTATACAATATGTAAAGAAAACCCTCTCCGACCCATAAGAATAATAAAGGTTAGGTAAACACTTGACCAAATATAATATAAAATTTTAGATAATCATCATAGTAACAATATGTACTAATTAATTTTGAAATAATCCTTTTCCCCGGGAATTAATTCCAATTTCCCCGAAATTTGGTAATTTTTTAAAAAGTGACAACACCGGTATTATTATAAGCGAATAGCGACGCGACCACGTCACAGGTGCCGCGTGCCCTGCCCCCCGCCGCCCGCGTAAGGGGTTGCTTACCGCACATGTATTAAGTTACCTCTTTTTGCGAAATAATATTTTTTTTTTTGGGGATTTTTTTTTTAAGTTTAGCTTATCTTTGTGGGCATTAGTAGAATCAGTTATCGATACCTAACAATACCTTCACGGATCGGACAGGGTTTTCTTTACATATTGTATATGTATATTTATGTATCAGATGTCACTTTGGCAAACTTAGTCATGATATTACAAATCAATAAATATTTTTTGCATGCTCTCAATCATTAAACACAAGCGATTAAACATCAACATCTATATAAAATCAATCACAATAAATGAGATAACAACACAAGAAAACGCACACACGGGTAAAGTTTACTTCCCTGGACGAGAGTCGACACCGAACTCACAGCCACCGTAGGCGCGGGCCTGCAGGCGGTGAGCAGTGGGCAGCTCGCCGCCCGGTAAGGACATGTCAGCATATCGTGACGGGGTCCACGAAGACCGATGCCTCCTGGGTCAGGGTTGCGGGTTGGTTAAACAAGAAACCGTGGCCCTGGCCGTCGCACAGGCAAGTGAAGAAAACACTGGTGGGTTTTAGTCAGTAAAACTACTCTTCCGCTCCGCCCAGAACAGGAGAAGTAATTTCATGATTTTCCATCCCAACAAAAAAAAGGTAAAATTTACTTCTAGAGGATTCATTTGTGGTACAATATTAATAGGTAGAATCAGTACCTATACATAATCAGCCTATATTGTTTCCACTGTTGGGATACAGTCCTTCTCTCGATGAGAAGGAGTGGGTCATAATCTTCCACGGTAGCCCAGTGCGGTTTGGTAGATGTCACATGTCTTCCAAGTTTTTATCTCTAGGACATGTCGGTTTCTTCAAGATGTTTCCTTCCCCGGTTTGAGAGCAATTGTGATGAAATAATTTACACAAAGTGAAGCGCCTGATGGGGTTCGAACCTACGATCCACAACTTGTTAGTCACGGTCGATACCATAAGGCTACCACTGCTCTCAAACACACTTCTCAACAAATTACAAAATTACAAATCTATACTTCTGTTTACTGTGTCTAGGTATACTAATCTATTGTAATATATAAAGATGAAGAGTTTGTTTGTTAGTTTGTTTGAACGCGCTAATCTCAGGAACTACCGGCCCGATTTGAAAAATTCTTTTTGCGTTGGATAGCCCATTAATCCAGGAAGGCTTTAGGCTATATAACATCACGCAGCGACCAATAGGAGCGGGACATAACTAACTCAACGCGAACGAAGTCGCTGGCGGCCGCTAGTATAAAATAAACTAATACCTTGTCTTTTAGTACGGACGACAGCAGGTCAAGCTAGACCTATCAGATATTCCCAATCAAAGTAGAGCCTCAATGCTTTAGAGACAAAGTTGAAAATCTAATAAGGAAATCTGACAGATTGTAGTAGCTTGATGTGCTGTCGTCTGTACCTACTTAACTAAGGAAACTAAATAAATAATTTTCTCCTAAGAATATATAAAGAAAACTTTCATCCCCCTCTGGCGCAGCATCGTTGGTCGTTGTTGGGTTTAACATTGCACCTCCTCGCTCAACTGCCGTCTTCCTTCCTATCCACTAAGGTTTTTTAAGTGAATGGGCTTAATAAACTAGCGTGATTTACCATCAACGATTGCATCACTGCTTACCACCAGGCGGGATTGCAGTCAAGCGCTAGTTTTTGCTTATTAAAAAAAATAGAATAAAAAGATAACTGATCATTGAGAAAGAAAGCATTAGACAAAAAAAATCGGTTATTTTTATTATAGCAATGGTAGAAAACGGACTTTTTATACTGACATCACTGGCAAAATTATCGTTTGGCATTGGTAAAGCTTTTATTGTGTAGCAGTAAGGTCGAGTTTCGTAGTTATTGATCATACCAGCGTTGGAATGGCAACGACCTTAATGTGAACTAGCAATAATGTTATAATGGGAAATTATATAATGGCACCAGTCTAGCCATAATTACGTAAAATTATTTTTTCAGTAGTTGTGGTGGCCTAGTGGTTAAAACACCAGTCTCTCAAGTATGAGTGTACAGGTTCGATTCCATGTTGGGCAAGTACCAATGTAACTTTTCTAGTTATATGTACTTTCTAAGTAAGTCTTCAACACCAATGACTGATTAAAAGTTGTAAAAAAACATCTTGAGGAAACCTTTTTTTTTTTTTCTTTTTTTTTTTTCCGGATGGAAAATCCTCATGGATGTCCGCCGCCCTGGGGCGAGCGAAGGGGTCTGTCAGACTCTTACTGACTAAAAACCACCCGGTTGTTCCTTCTCACACCTACACCGGGGGCTGCGAGAACTAATACTGCTTCCGCAACCCCCGATTGGTGCTGGCCCACCACCGTAGGCCTCCTCGGGTCAAGGGGGGGAGTGAGGTGTAGGACTCCCCCCGTGACGTCTAAGAGTAGCGCGCGTGGAACACTTCGCGCCGCCACCTCGGGTCCTGATGTTTGGGGGGGCGACAGATGTCCCCGAGTCTATCGCCCCTGAACCCATTTAGGGGGGCTGGAAGAGGGCGTTATCCGCCCTCCGACGACGCCCGGTACGCCTGCTACGGGTCGGGTGAGAGGACGAGATCTCCCTCTCCCTTTCCGCAGCCTCCTTCCGCGAGACTACTGATTCGCAGAAGGAAACCACCGCATCCCAGGACTCTTCGCTGCCGACCATCGACTTGATTATGGCCGGCAGCGACAAGTCACTGCCTATTTCAGATATGAGGACACGGCGCAGCTCCTCCCAAGCGGCACACTCTGCCAGCGTATGCTGCACCGTATCGTCCCGGCAGTCAACGCAGTGGTGACACCGGGCGTCCGGCTCCCTGTTTATGCGACACAGGTACTTTCCGAAGCAACCATGCCCCGAGAGCACCTGTGTCACCCGAAACGTCAGGGAGCCATGCCTTCTCCCGAGCCAGTCCGCCAGTACCGGCCGGATGGCCTCGATGGTGGTGAGGCCGGCGGTAGGGCGTGAAAGCCTGTCCCGCCATTCCGCCACCAGGACCTCGCTGAGCTGCGACCGACGCTGCTCAAGCTGACGCTGCATCGGCCGTTCGCCCCGTTCTCACACCTGCTCACGCCACCGACACAGAGACGCGAGGACCCTCGCCTCCAGGTCCCAGGGCGGGGTTCCAGCCAGTAGGCAGGCCGCCTCATAGGAGATCGTGCGATACCCATGTATGACTCTGACGGCCATCACTCTCTGCGGTACTCGCAGTACAGCGATGCTGCCGGCCGTCAGGTCAAAAGCCCACACCGGGGCCCCATACAGGGCCATCGACCGCACGATTCCCATGTAGAGCCGCCTGCAAGCGGCGCTCGGTCCCCCCAGGTTGGTAAGCAACGTTGAAAGCGCCCTAGCCGCCCCCAACAACTTGGGCGCCAGCCGCCGGAAGTGGGGGCCGAAGTCAAACCGGCTGTCGAGCACCAATCCTAGGTACTTCATAGTGGACTCGACAGTGATCCGAATCCCCCCGATCACGATATGTGAGCTGAATGGCGGCGCCCGCCGGGGACCATGAAACACCATGGCCTCCGACTTGCTGAGGGCTACCTCCAGGCCTAGGCGACGTATACGGCCCACCACCTGTGATGCCGCAGCCGTCGCCAGCAACGTTGCTTCCCTATGCGAGCTCCCCCGGGCGGTGACCAGCGTGTCGTCCGCATAACACGTCAGGTCTACCCCCGGTCTGAGCTCGCCTCTCAGCACCCAGTCGTAACCGATGTTCCACAGGAGCGGGCCAAGGACCGGACCCTGTAGAACACCGCACGACATGCAGCGCTGGTGTCCGCCATCACGTCCCATGTGAGTGACACATCTCTCGGACAGATAAGCCCCAACTGTTTGACCGAGGTAGTGAGGCACTTGATGGTACCGCAGTGCCTCCCGAATACAACTCCAGGGTAGGGTGTTAAAAGCGTTGGAGATGTCCAAAGACACCGCCAACATCACCCCGCCCCGGGACACCGCTTCCTCCGCCAGGGCTCTCACGCGCGACAAAGCATGTATGGTGGAGCGCCCATGCCGAAACCCAAACTGACTGTCGTCCAAGTCCGGCCCCTCTCTGCACAAGTGGCCGACGAGGCGGGCGGCAATAATTCGCTCAAACAACTTACCCACCTCGTCTAGTAGCAATATGGGCCGGTACGCGGACGACGAGTCCGCAGAGCGCCCGGCCTTCCTGAGCAGGACCAGACGACCAGATTTCCTCAAAGTGGGAAACTGGCCCCGCTCAAGGCACGCTGTATAGAGCCCTCTAAGTTGGGGCTCGAGTTCCTGCAGGGCGAGCCGCACGCAGCCGTGGATCCCGTCGGGCCCCGGAGCCACATTCTTGGCCCGGAGCCGCATCACGGCCGCCCTCATCTCTGCCTGTGTCACCTCTGGGATGCTGATGGCGTTCTCCTTTGTAGACTCTGTGGCTGTGGACAGAGCCATCGACGGTGGCGTATGCTCCGCTCTTGCCGGGAAGAGTGCTGCGACCACCTCCTCCAGCAGCTCGGGTTGAAGACTCTCCGTAAGTGGGGGCGCCGTGGCTCGAAGTTTCCCTCGGACCGCGCGATATGGACGCCCCCACGGATCCCTGTTTAGAATCTCCAACATCTCCTCCCTGGCTCGCGTCTTCGCTTCGTAGATGGCCAGCCACAGACCCTTCTTTGCCGCGCGGTACACCTCATACAGCGCGGCTTCTTCGTCATCTTGAGGAAACCTAGACTAACTATGATATCGCGATAACGCCTCCCGCATCCAGCGGTTTCCTGCGACATTCACCAGGTCATCGGTCCACCTTCGGTGGACCCATCGGTCGGGGGCCTATCGACGCTGCGTCTTCCGGTGCATGATCGCTACTCGAGTACCCGATGGCCCCATTGGGCATCGGTCGTACGGGTAATGTACCCGGCCCGGTTCTGCATGATCGCCTCGCTCGAGAACCCGACGGCCCCAACCGGGCCGGGCACATAGGGTACCATTAATCAAAACTTATGCAGGTGAAACCGCGAGTCACAGCTAGTATTATAAATATGAAAGTTTTTGAGGATGTATATATGGATGTTTGTTAAGGGTAACAAACATCCATACGATCAATTCAATCCAATCCATCCAATCATCCAATTCTTTTCAGTAGTTTTTGTGTGTAGGGACACACAAAAACTACTGAAAAGAATTGGATGAAATTTTGCCATACAGATAGTTTATCACTAGAATCAATATTACAGGATAGCCTAACTGTGTGGAGTATGGAGTTGTCGAAGACTTAAACCACTTATTGATGGATTGTGTCCGGTACGAGTCTAGTAGAAATGAATTGTTCAGGGTTTTGAGGCTGAACAGACTTGAATTAGGCACATTCCATAAAATCCTTTTTTTTTTTTTTTTTAGTCTCTTCTATCACGAGCGCGCGTGGGGCCGCGGGAGTCTAAATTCTTCCGCAGCCCCACACTCTCGTCCTGGCCCGATCTGTCCGGGCCTCGTCTCCGGCACGGGGTAGTGGGGTGTTAAGCTACCCCGTGCATCGCCTCAGAGGCGCACGCTGACACTCGCGCGCGCCACCGCCGCGGGGTCCATCGAATAGGGGGCGGGGACTTCCCCATGTCCCTCGCCCCTGGACCCATTCATGGGGGGCGGAAGAGGGCGTTATCCGCCCTTCTTCGGCGCCCGGTGCGTCTTCTGCGGCCCGGGAAGGGAGTTGAGATCTCCCTCTCCCGTTCCGCAGCTTCCTTCTGCGACATCACGTCCTCGCAGAAGGACACCACCGCGTCCCACGACTCTGCGCTGCCGGCCATCCTCCGCACTACTGCCGGCAGCGTCAGGTCGCCTCCTACTTCATTTGTGAGGACACGGCGCTGCTCCTCCCAAGCTATACACTCGGAGAGCGTGTGCTGCGCCGTATCCTCCCCGCATTGGACGCAGTGGTGGCACCGAGCGTCCGGCTCCCTGCCTAGGCGACACAGGTACTTGCCGAAGCAGCCGTGCCCCGACAGCACCTGCGTCACCCTGAACGACAGGGAGCCGTGCCTTCTCCCGAGCCAGTCGTCGAGTACTGGCCGGATCGCCTCGACGGTAGCGAGGCCGGCGGTAGGGCGCATAAGCCTCTGCCGCCAGTCCGCCACCAGGACCTGACGGAGCTCCTCTCGGCGCAGCTCGATCTGCCGCTGCGCCGGACTGGAGCCCCGTGTCCGCTCTTCCTCACGCCATCGGTATAATGACGCGAGTACTTTCGCCTCTAGGTCCCAGGGCGGGGATCCGGCCAGGACGCAAGCCGCCTCGTAGGAAATCGTGCGATACCCGCGGACGACCCTGACGGCCATCGCCCTCTGCGGCTTGCGCAGAATGGCGAGTGTTCCGGCCGTCAGGTCCATCGCCCACACAGGGGCCCCATACAGGGCCATGGACCGCACGATTCCCACGTATAACCGCCTACAGGCGGCGCTCGGGCCCCCCATGTTGGGAAGCAACGTTGACAGCGCGCCTGCTGCACCCATTAGCTTGGGCGCCAGCCGCCGGAAGTGGGGTCCGAATTCCCATCGGCTGTCGAGCACCAATCCCAGATACATTCGCATCATCGCTATTTGGTTGGGCCAGGATTTTTTTTTTTTTATTCCATAAAATCCTGGCCCAACCAAATAGCGATGATGCGAAGAGTCTGTTTAGGTTCATGGCTCAAATTTGATAAATGTGTATTCAGGGTACGATGGGACTGACATACGCATTGCAGTTATAAATGTCCCTAAACAAAAGTAGAATAAAAAAATAAAAAAATATTACAGGATAGATTTAAGGAAAGCTTTATCCGGTTATTCCTAGTAAATCGAAACTTATACGGGTGAAAAGGCAGGGCGCAGTTAGAAAGCAATAAATTACCTAAAGAAAACATAAATATATTTAATTCTGGCTTACGACCCCGATCGACTGCTCAAACCCATCTCCCGTACGGCTTCATGAGACCTCATGCCGGAACACGGTATTTTATCTCAGCACGTTTGTCGCCTTGGAATAACTACCGATATACGCGGACGAAATCACGGGCTAGAACTAGCAATCTAACCACCGTACACAAATAGCAATCACTAAACTAAATAAACACTTTCAACGTTAAAACTGTAACAAGCAAATAAGCGTAACGATCTTTAAACTGAAATACATACTTTGGAAGTTATTGGATACGAAAATAACCGATGCAATATGGAACGTTGCGGAAATATCGCTCCGAACGTTGTCTTGAATTGCTTTGACAAAGATGAATTATTTCTTGCTTTTGTAAATATGGCTATGAGCGAACTTTCCGCTGAGTTTATTTGAATAGTGTGCATTCAAATAAACTCCACGATAAGTTCGCTTTGAACTGCATTTTTATTTTTCTGGCTCATTGAATCCTTTACAATTCAAAAGTACGTGTAATTGGTGTCTCTTACTAATGTAATAACCGTGAAAGTTGTCATATATAGATACTTTTTTAAACAAAACCTTTGAACGGATTTGGATAAAATTTGGTACTTACACAGATTTTTACAACCAGCCTCCTAATCGGTGAACACATTTTTGTCGAATGATTGCGACTAGTTGGGATCACTTGGGATCGTTTCGACCGCCCATTGATCCGTTCGATCCAAACGATCCCAACTCGTCGCTATCATTTGACAAAAATGTGTTCGTCGATTAGGGGGCTGGATTGGAAATAATTAGAGGGTATCAAATAATTCATCCGCATCGCTGTCAATAGGAAATGTGCCCAAAAGGCTGGCAGCATTGCCACGTTGTATGGCGATGCTGATTCTTTTGCCAAAAAATAGCCCAGCCCTCTGGTCACGTGAAGAAGTCGACTAAAAGCTTGGCGATGTCTGGATATAGTGACCAATTTGATGAAAACCAGGATTATGGGATAGTTTTTATTCAGATATTTCTACGGTATCAAAACTTATGCATGTAAAACCGCAGGGTGTAGCTAGTTTTCTTCATTCCTTAATTTGATTAAAAGTTCTTTTAACTAATATTATAATTTGACTAACCTATTCCTAACCAAGTTGGGAACGTCGGCTTCTTGTCTCTCGGATACAGCTGAATACATGGTTCGCTGCCTACCTGGCCTTTACAATCCAGTTACTAGGTGGGTTTTGGTTAAATTTATTAACAAAAAATAAGGTTCTCGGGCTTCTAATACCTCTCACAACTACAAATGACAGCTGGGAGCAAGTACTAAGCGTTCCTCCTAGAGTGGTGTCAGTTTGTAATGGATGGTCACCCATCCAGGAACCGACCGCAGCAAACGTAACCTTCGATCGATCCATGCGACTGTTATCATTATCAATGAGACCCTCGTACCACAACGCATTAATTTTTTTTAATGCAATCGCTGATGGTAAAGCACGCTAGTTTATTAAGAGCCTATTCACTAAAAAAAAAACTGAGTGAATAGGAAGGAACACGGCGTTGAGTGGGGTGATGCAATGTTAAACCTAACAGTACGACCAACGACGCTGAAACAGAGGGAGATTGATCTGGAGACCCCTACGACCAAACTCCCGACACAACAACATTTGGCGCATAGTACCCGGCACACATCGCAACACAACTGCTCAGAGCCGTCCTCCGTACGGCTTCACCAGACATCATGCCTTATCTTACATTTATGTTTATTATTATGATTGTACTTTTAATTAAATAGACGTCATGCACGTGTGAACTCTCGTTTACGTTTGATGAGAGTTCGCATATTTTTCTCGAATGAAAAAATCGATCGACTATCAAACTAAATATTAATAGACTTTGAAGGTAAGAGGAACGGCGTATAAAACTCACTCATCCTCCATAGAAAAGAGGATCCTCCGACCATATTCATCTCGCAATCAGAGTTTTCTGTGCAACTAGCACGCATAAAAGTTCGCAACATCAACCGACGCGTCGTGATCAATTAGGGATCGGTATATACCTACGGTTCGTCGGGATCAATTAGGGATCGGTATATACGCTTCGTCGGGATCAGTTGGGGATCGGTATACACAGTTCGTCGGTATCAATTAGGGATCACGTCGGGGTCACCAGTTTTGGAGGTAAGAGAAGCAGCGTGTAAAGCTCACTCATCCTCCTAGAAAAAGGAGGATCCTTCGACTAGACTGGGATTGTCTGGCGCGCCACTTAGCCCGCCGGTTAATGTCACGAACTTGTATGCGTGCTAGTTGCACAGAAAACTCTGATTGCGAGATGCAGTATTCGCGTGACGTCACTATGACGCGTTGTTCGCATGTTGCGTTGTAGCCACAGCTACAAAACCAACATAGCAACGCGCCCTATTATATTACTATAACTACTGAATACATTGAAATTCACGAAGATTCTTCGAGACATTCATGTCAATTAGTCACCAGACGGCCTCCTCCTAATAGATTAAGTAGATCTAGAAATCTTAAGTAAAATGTAACTAAAGCAAAATAGTAGCGCTGAAATTCGCGTCAGTGAACAGATAATTAAATAAAAGTAAGTACCGAACCTAGTTCATTTCTCCGAGCATTTCGTATCGTAACGACGAGCTGAAATTCAACAGAAAACTAAAATCATGGCATGGCCGCAATCAACTGTAGGGTTGCTACCGATACAATACTAGCGGCCGTCCGCGACTTCGTTCGCGTGGAGTTAGTTATTTGAACATTTTATAACTCCAAAATATACAGCATACATTTTAAATTTTTGTAATGCTACGCTCCTATTGGTCGCAGCGTGATGTTATATGTATAGCCTTCCTGGATTAATGGACTATACAACGCAAAAAGACTTTTTCAAATCGGACCAGTAGTCAAACAAACGCGCGTTCAAACAAATAAACTAACTCTTCAGCTATATATATTATTACTTAGTATTAATTTATAAAAAAATGCAAATATTTAAGACATCCTCTAAAAACTTATACATCACTAGCAGCCG
Organism: Sesamia nonagrioides; assembly: GCA_017933935.1. Lineage (NCBI taxonomy): Eukaryota > Metazoa > Arthropoda > Insecta > Lepidoptera > Noctuidae > Sesamia > Sesamia nonagrioides. Next base: position 133,557 of record JADWQK010001076.1, on the reverse strand, counting down.
CCCGGGACTTCGTTCGCCTGGAGTTAGTTATTTGAACATTTTATTTTAACACCAGTCGTAACAAGAATCGATTTCTATAAGATACATTACTTATTACACTTCTAGATGATAATATACAGCATTCATTTTAAAAATTTTATATGCTCCGCTCCTATTGGTCACAGCAACAAACAAACAAACTTTTCAGTTTTATGTATATAGAGTATAGATTTAATGACGTCAACATTTTTAAACTGAAAGGTGCCTCAAAAAAGCACGCGTGAGGCGAGCGAACGTAGCGTGCGGTTTCGTAGCTACTGCCTGCGAGCGCGACAAGCGAATAGATCACGCAATTGACTATTTAGTATAAAAGTAAAAAGGAATGTTTGAAAAGTTTATTTTATTAACGGGTTCTGTTTCATGTTTACCTAGACTATGAATAGAATTTAGTGTTATGATTAGCGTCAATCATGATTGCTTTTTTTGCAACTATAAACAATATTTACGACGAACGATCTCCAAGTCATCTGCAGTAGGTTATTTTAAAATTTTAAAGATTAACTAGAATTGCCCGGGAATTCTCCCGCGTTTATTATGAAAAAGAATCTGCGAGAACGTACAACCGGGATAAAATGATCCTTAATCCTAAATCTAGTTAGTAGTCTACTTGTATGCCAAATTTTACTATCCCGGCGAGAAAAGGTAAGGTAAGGTACAGACAGACATGTTTATTATATTTTCATTTCTCATATTCGGAAAGTAGTATCTACTTGATCTGATTGTTGGGTAGAAAGTGCTATTTCCCTCCCTAGAGCGGGAAAAACTCATACAAATTACTTTCCACCTAAGGGTCGGAATGAACTTTAAAAATAGAACTGCTGTCAGCTGTGAAGAAATTTGTGTAACAAAAACTAATAAAAAAAATGCAGCGGCAATGTGAGTTTCTAAACAGCCAGTGTGAACTTAGCGCAAACTTCATTGAGCGAAATAGGTCGCAACCATAGAATTAATAAGTACGATAGTACCTACTTATTAATTCTATGGTCGCAACAATAACGTGGTTATTTCCGTATTTAAAATTTAAAAATTCGGCATAGGTAAATTAGCGGGATACCAATCTGTTATTTATCTGTGACGGAATTAAGAAAATAGTTATTTTCCTCATATTCGAAATGAAAAGTAGAGTGTTTAACACGGGTAAAAGAATCAATTCCTACTCGGACTATAGCTGCCCTCGCTACGCTCGGGCGTCTAAATACCTCGGGAATTGATTCTTTCCACCCTCGGCTAACAATCTACTATTTCGCATTTGTAACTAAATATGGAACATCTAAAGCTATGAAGTGTACACAAAAAGCCAATACTGTTTGAAAACTTGTGTTTTGGTTTTATAGCTAGGTACAGTATATAGAAACCTGAAACTGAATACATAAACATATAGTTTATGTATTCAGTTGTTGATATACATAACAACACACACACACAATATTGAGAGCTGGGGCGGATGAAATCGGTAGGTAATCCATTTTCCCGTACACAATATATGCATTTTTTTAATATGTAATTATATACTGATGATAAGCAGTGCACATTATACGGGTATCAGTAAGCAGTGATCGTTAATGGTAAAGCGCGCTAGTTTATTTACAGCATATTCACTCAAAGAACTGAGTGAATAGAAAGGACGTTAGCAGTTTAGCGAGGTCATGTAATGTTAAACCAAACAACACTACCAACGATGCTGCGCTATGGGGAGATTGATCTCGAGACCCTTCACTACCAAACTCCCGACACAACAACATTTGGCGCATCGTACCCGGCACACATCGCAACACAACTGCTCAGACCCGTCTTCCGTACGGCTTCGCCAGACATCATGCCGGAACACGACGAATCGCTTGACGGCAAGACTTTGTCTGTGGGTGGTAACTTCTGCCGATAGCCTTGAAGACACTGAAATTGAAGTCAGACGGAAATACCGCTCGTTGCGCGTTATAAGAAGCGAAGCGAAACGGTTCGTCCAGATCGTAGTGGTGCCAAGGGGGTGGTGGTAAGGGTGGATAATCGTTTTCTTTCTACCTCTTAAGAAAAGGATATGAAATAACATATTACTTTAGTCCTAATGTCCTATTAGTCTAGGTATGGTTTAGACGCAACTAAAAACATGGCGACTAAGAATACGTCGATTTACGTCAGGCGCGGACCAATTTGACAATACTAAACTAAAATTTATCTTTTGTCCTTTCCTTAATGAAATAAAAAGAACGAGATGCACTTAACTTTAATGAAGTTGAGTTTGTGAACAAGTGAATCGAGGCGAATGTATAGATAGTGCAATCCACGAAGACGCGCCCCACCATTTTTCCTTTTTTTTTTTTTTTTTTTACAATATATAAACCAGCGCATGACCGCAATACTGCCTGATGGTAAGCAGTGACGCAATCGTTGATGGTAAAGCGCACTAGTTTATTAAGAGCCTATTCACTCTAGCCTTGAAGACACTCAAATTGTAGTCCGACGGAAACACCGCCGCTGGCAAATTGTTCCAGTCCCTCGATGTACACGGTATAAAGGAGGAGGCGAAACGCTTCGTCCGGATCATAGTGGTGTTAACAACGTAAGGGTGGAAACCAGCCGTACGACGGATCGTCCGCTGGTGGAACGGAGATGGGGGAATTAAATCATGCAAATCCCTCGCACACTCCCCGAAATGCATCCTATAGAACACCGAAAGGCTGGCTACTCTACGCCTGGCGCCTCTCCTAACCGTTAATAATATACACATGTATATGTGCAAGCTTTCGTCAATGTTTGAGTGCTATTGGTAAACATTAATTGTTATGATGTAATTAAGTATAAGTCGTGGTGGCTGTATATCTCGGATATTAATGACTGAAGGTGAAGGAAAACATCTTGAGGAAACCTGGACTTTATAAGTCTGAAATCGCCAACCCGCATTGAGCAAGCGTGGTGATTACGCTCAATCCTTCTCTGTATGAGAGAAGACCTGTGCCCAGCAGTGGGACGATAAAAGGTTGATGATGATGAGTGCACACGCACACTACAATAAATAAACTAATCAGGAACTTGTCATGGTCAAAGTGAACCTTCAACCAAAAGTTGGTGGGACGCATCTTCGCGGACTGTACTATCTGTATTATAACCGAAACAACCCGATATTTCAACAGCCCTAAGTCCTACCAACTTGTCGGTATTACTCGAGTTTCGTGTCACTGCATAATTCCGCTTGGGTCGCGGAATTTCTTTTTCCTATACCGGTATTTTCACATACCTAGGTGAAACTGGGCTTTTAAAGTTTAAAAGCGCAAAACGTACCTTTCACTACACTGAAAACCTCGCAGAGTCCGACTTACGGGAAATGCGTCATGCATTTAGTTGGAGGAGTTATTCAGTCAGGGGTCGGCGGCCATTTTTTTTACTTACCTGCAGTGTTTATTTATGAACTATGTTTATAAGATAAGCTTTTTTTTTATTTTCGACAAAACGTTGTAAAAGACCCACAGATGGTATTTATTGTTTTTTTTATATAATAAAGAAAACCGATGGGCTTGGTGGCCCATAATCCCAGCGCAGTCACGCCTCAAGCCGCCGCAGAAGACGACCAGGTCGAGAGACAACATCGAACTCCCGGCCTCTGGTAAGGACCAGGCCCGGGTTGACGACGTATTGTGTTTCACACCCGCCTCAAAGAGATGTCAGCATCGTGACGAGGTCCACGAAGACCGATGCCTCCTGGGTCAGGGTTGCGGGTTGGTTAAAAAAGAAACCAGTTTAAAAGAAAATCAGTTTAGTTGTTTAGACGTGAAAGCGTAACAGATAGACAGACAGACAAAGTTACTTTCGCATTTATAATATTAGTATGGATATAGTAGGGATGGCACAGATTGTTACCACAGATTCACTAAATGATTCTGACCGACACTTTGAGTTACAAAATTACGAATTTTTTTAAAAATTTCTTCAGCTGCCCTTTTTGTTTTCATTTTGGCCTCACATTTTAGCTTCAGCTCGCTCAAATAATATGACAAGGGGCACACATTACAAAAAAAGAAATGTTGCTCCCACCATTTTCATTTTGTTATCACGATTAATCACGTTCAAAAACCATAAAAAAGTATTACTTATTGACAAAAATTTTAATGTCATCCATTTTAGATTTTATTGTCATGATCGAAACACAGTCTGTAGGACATATACCTATACCTTCTTCTTCTTCTTCAGCCTATAGAGTTCCACTACTGGATAAAGGCCTTCCCCAAGGCTTTCCACAATGACCGGTCTTGTGCTGCCCGCATCAATCAGCTTCTCTATCTATATATCATACTAGCGGCCGCCAGCGACTTCGTTCGCGTGGAGTTAGTTATGCTCCGCTCCTATTGATCGCAGCGTGATGTTATATATCCTAAAGCCTTCCTGGATTAATGGGCTATCCAACGCAAAAAAGATTTTTTCAAATCGGACCAGTAGTTCCGGAGATTAGCTCTTTCAAACAAACAAACTCTTCAGCTTTATATATTAAGTATAGAAGTATAGATACCTATATAAATAGGGGTACCTATATCTATATGTATAGATACGTTAATAAGTACGTTATGTGATATATCGTAATTAAATTATGTTCAGTTCCTGTAATACACCCGTCATTATTAATATACTAGATGGACATTAATTGCATTTGGCCTCAATTGATGATTTTGGATTCATCACTGACAGTTTCATTGTATTGAATATTGGACAACGGGGCACGATTGCTGATCAATTGATATTGAAGCTAGTAATGTTTACGACTACGCTAATTTTCAACGCATTTAATGATTATTTCATTAAGGGAGGACTCTAGTGGCGCTTTCTCTTTATAAACGTATTTCGCTGTTTTCTTCGTGAATTCTTGTTGATACGTGTTACTATCATTTGATACCACCATTTCTACCGCGATGTTAACACGACTATTAATAATGTGATACATTTTTGACAAAAAAGAAAATAATAAGAAGCACAGGTATACTTTTGCTCTAAATTTTTATATGTTCATTATTGAAAAAAAAAACGGCGGTATAAGAATGTCTTTTGGTAAACATTTTTGTAGGTAAAATCAGCCTGAGCTGACTGTCCCTTTCGCACTTTAAGGGGAGAGGTTGAAATCGGCGCAACGGCAGTTGTTTTTTCAAATACCTAGTTAACAATTACTAAAACCAGAAATAAACTACAATCTAATCGTGACCATTCTTTGTAGGAAGTATCATCACCATTTTCTCCCTAGCCTTTTCCCAACTATGTTGGGCTCGACTTGTTGGGCTCAGCTTCCAATCTAATCGGATTTGGATTGACTGATTACCAGTATTTTACATACAGCCTCCGTGGCGTAGTGGTAGCGAATGCGGCAGCTACGCAAGCAGGCGCGGTCCGCGGATCCCCGCGCAGTGCAAATATTCGTATGCATGAATATGAATATTTGTACTGGTCTGATCGTACCTCGGAAAGGACTTTAAGCCGTTGGTCCCGGTTGCCATACGAACATCTAATGGCAGTCGTTACGGGTTGTTGGAGCCCTCAAAAGTCTAACAATTGGTCTAACTGCAATGCTTCGATATCGCCGTTGGGTTGTGGAGGTAAAACGGCAGTCGCTTCACGGAAAATATGGAAGTTTAGCCAAAATCAGCAGTTAAATTGGTAAAGCGGTCCCCAGACTCCAAAGCTGAAAAAGCTTCGGATGCAACTGGGATTAAGGCTGAAGATTGCAGCGAATTTTGTAAATATGATGACTGTACATGCATTCTGCAGTAACCCAACCTCAAATGGGAAATGAAAAAGGTGTGAGTATATCGTATCAAAGCTAGAAACTTTAGTCTAGCAATGAATAAAAACATGGACTTCTTGTATAAGAGAAAAGTCCAATTGGATTTGTAGGTATCGACTCATTCCATAGAGATTATTGAGGAAGTTTCGTGTAGAAACGTGGATGGCTATTATATTAGGGGAAAAGGGAAAACCAAAGAAACGGTAAATGAACTGCGTAATGATGATATGTCTAGAAATGCGGTGACTACCGAAATTAAGACTTACAGAGAAGTATGGAACAAACCAGAACTAGGTATCTGACTGTTACAAAAATAGCAAGGACCATGTAATAATTATGTAATTAATATTAATTAAGTGTTTACTTTTACCACAATCCCAAAAACAAAACAATAATCTATAAAGAAGTAGTTACACACAAAAATTTGCTGAAGTTTTTTTTTTGTTTATCGATCGCTGGTACCTGTGGTGGGAGTAGGTAACACCAGTAATATAGGTCACCAGGTCCCCACCGATTGAACCGAGGTGAAGATAAAAGAGCAAATAACAAAAATTCTAACAATTCGTGAGCTAACTATTAGAGTAGAAATAAAATAGATTATAAAATAAAAATAAATATGTGTAAGTGTGAGGGTGCACCGCAGGAGACGCCCTGGTCGGGAGACGACACCGAACTCCCAGCCACCGTAGGCGCGGGCATGCGGGCGGTGAGCAGCTCGCCGCCTGGTAAGGACCAGGTCCGAGTCGAACGCGCGTTGTGTTCACGCGCGCCTTAAAGAGATGTCCGCACATCGTGACGGGGTCCACGAAGACCGATGCCTCCTAGGCCAGGGTTGCGGGTTAGTTAAACAAGAAACCGTGGCCCTGGCCGTCGCACAGGCAAGTGAAGAAACACGGGTGGGTTTTAGTCAGTAAAAGTCTGACACGCCCTTCCGCTCCGCCCAGAGCGCGAAAAGTCATTTGATGACTTCCCATCCCAACAAAAAAACATGACATGACATGCCTGGTGACAGACATTTTAGCTTTTACCCTATTGATACGGAACTCTAAAACTCAACTTCGTGCAAAAGTTTAATACCTACTTCCGAACGTCTGAATGTACGGAACAGATAATACTGATTTGAGCTTTGGCAGACCAATGGTCAATTCAATTACCATTGGTCTGCCAATGCTCAATTCTCTATTATCTGTCCCATACGTGCAGCTGGGTGAATAACTTACATAAGATCGTGAGGAAGCATATAACAAAAGCAAAGTGTACTGGTATCTACAAACTCCACATACAAACCACACGTCATACTGACGACACATAGATTCTCCATCTCGCAAGCGGAATTTACCATACAACTAGCATACAGAGTGGTGCTGACAATACGACAGTAAATGAAAACAGGAACAATGCTGGTTCATAGGAATAATCCTAAACCATAGAAAAAACCTACCATCAAACAAAAAAAAAGGGTATGTGTATGTATGTATGTATAGTTTCTTTATCATTTTTAAGTCTATACACAATACAAAACAAGACTAACTTACTTAGGTGTAGTGTGCAGCTCGCCTAACCTTATATTTGTAACTGCACACAGTAAATTGTATCATTATTACACGAATTGTTGACTTGAACAGTTCTCTTTTACATGTTTTTTATTAGCTTCATTTTATGTTTACCTGCTTGCTTGTTTGTTTGTTTATCCGTCTCTAACCCTTTGGACTACGAGTGAGTGGCTCATTACTGTAAAATGTCCCACCGTTTTCAATACGTTCGTTCGTTCGTTTTTTTTTCTTTTTTAAAGAATATCGAACTAAAAAGTTGAAAATAAATATAGTTTAAAAACATTTTTTTAAAGAATATCAAACTAAAAAGTTAAAAATAATTTGAAATAAATATAGTTTAAAGAAAAAGCGTGGGGCGCTTAATATGCAAAAATTATGGCACAAAGCGCCTCACGCTTTTTCAAAATTATTTTTAACTTTTTAGTTTGATATTCTTTAAAAGCATGTTTTTTTAGTTTTTTAAACTATTTTTAAAATTATATTTAACTTTTTAGTTTCATATTCTTTAAAAGCATGTTTTTAGTTTTTTAAACTATATTTATTTTTATTTTTACCTACGTCACTTCAATTCACTATTGCATATACAATACATACGGCCTACTGAATGTAGTAATACTTTGCCGAGATGAGATAAATTTATCGCTCGCCAGTCTCCGTAGCTCTCATATTACATTCTCATAACGTTTTATTTGCATTTGTGGGAACAATAATGTTTGAAATGCCATGCCATGAAATGTTATGAAACCATAACAATTCGGTTTGGAATATAGACTGGTTTAATATAAAGTGTGATGGTGATCTTTGACAGTTGTTTCGGGTTGTTAGTGGCAGAAGTCAGACAACTAGTGTTACCAAGGGGTATCCTCTTATCCAATTACTGTCTTGTGAAAATTGAAAGGCAGTCAATCCGTGTAAAATAAAGAAAAAAATTAGTAAAAGTATTTATTTATTACGATTTGTACATAAAGATCACAAACTAAACTAAATACAGGTCATTATCATCATTTCAGACGTCCACTGCTGGACATAAGCCTCCCCCCAAGGATCTTCATGACGACCGGTCCTGCACCTCCTGCATCCAGCAGCTGCGCTTAAGGTTTCACTGCGTGACCACATCAGAACTGAGAAAATCCGCAGAAGAACAAGAGTAACCGACAAAACCCGAAGAATTGCAACACTTAAGAAACAGTGGCCGGGCACTACCCGTTGACCGATGCCCGATGGGGCTGACGGGTTCTCAAGTGGCGACCACGCACCAGAAGACGCAGCGTGTATAGGCCTCCGACAATGTGGACTGACGAACTGGCAAATAATATGGCGGGAAACACAGATAATAATAAAAAATCTAATTATACAAATGTAACAGTGTTAGCTTGCATTATTCCACTGTTGGGCAAAAGGCACTCCTCATTATTTTCAGCACTTTAGATCCAGGGCTAAAGTAGACCACAGATCGTTTGTTTTGTTTTATCACCGGATGACCCGCCGTACGGTGAGTATTCACCCTTACGTTTTTGATACCACTACGATCCGGACGAAGCGTTTCGCGTCGTCTTTTATATCGCGTACATCGAGGAACTAGAACAATTTGCCTGCGGCGGTCTTACCGTCAGAGTACATTTTAAATGTCTTCAAACCTAAAGCGAATAGGCTCTTTAACTTTGCATCACGTCTTAGCATCAGGCGGGATCACGGCCATGCATTCGTTTTAAAAAAGCACGTCCCGCTGTTTGCTACAGGGTCGGCCATGACACCGTCTAGCAGTCTCAGGCTTGACGTGGTAGTTATTAAGGCCCACAGCTTATGCAATTCAGCTTGGTAGCCTTCAAAACAACGTCAGTTATCTGTGTTTTGGAGCGCAGTATGGTGTTGCGAACAAGGTCTGTCAATTTAACGCCTTTAATACTGCGCTTCATTGAACGAAACGGTTATGAAAGAAATACTGGCATCTGGTTCGACTGGAAGCCGATCCCAATATACTTAGTTAGTAAAAAGGTACGCAGTTTGTAGAGGATATATCTCGACCTTAGAATCATTAGATATGTATAGATATGTGTATCTTTCTCGGTGGTAGGCCATAATATCGGCTGCCGGCAGAAGTTACCACCCACCAGACAAAGTCTTGCCGCCAACCGATTCGTCGTGTTCCGGCATGATGTCTGGTGAAGCCGTACGGAGGACGGGTCTGAGCAGTTGTGTTGCGATGTGTGCCGGGTACGATGCGCCAAATGTTATTGTGTCTGGAGTTTCGTCGTGGAGGGTCTCCAGATTAATCTCCCTCTGGCGCAGCATCGTTGATCGTGTTGTTGGGTTTAACATTGCATCACCTCGCTCAACTGCCGTCTTCCTTCCTACTCATTAAGATTTTTAAGTGAATAGGCTTAATAAACTTGCGCGCCTTACCATCAACGATTGCATCACTGCTTACCGCACTACTGTGGGTTGCAGCTGAAAATCAGCGTCAGATGGTACACTGTGTGTTGTCATCTGACATTGTGCTGAGCTGAGGCCCTTTTGGCATTACACGCCAAGTTTTATAGTTTTAAATTTATATTTTTGGTGTAATGTCAATAAATGCATTTTTCTTTCTTTCTTTCTTTCTTACCATCAGGTGGGATTGCAGTCAAGCACTACTATTTATTTATAAAAAAAAGTTCGACCTTAGAAGCAGTAGGTCGTATGTATAGCTCCAAAGTCCGATTTATACCTATTGTTTCTAAGATCGAGATCCATTCAAGATACTATCTAATGTTTCTAAGATCGAGATATAGGAAAATGCTATCGTATTATCTACAAAAAAAAAAAAAAATATATTATACAGTAAGCCGATATATTTACCTCAAAAAGTATAGCGTCGTTTTTTGTAATCGTTTTTCTCGGAGTAAAGTCTTAAGTCAATTTTGCAATCTTTTCATAGTTGCTTTACCTCTGATTTTGTATCACTGTACAAAGCACAGTAAACCTTATTGTCGTTCAAAAAGGGTTACTGTTGGGTTGCTGCAATTGACAAGTCTGGTAAATTATTGTGATCTTTATTGTTGTCTAAATAAAGTTGCGGTTAGGTAAATAATGTCACACGGGTAAATTACTGTAAATATACTCTACTTTACACAAAGGAAGAAATACTTTTTGGTAAGACTCGGTATACATAATATATTGTAATTCTCCCTCTGGCGCAGCATCGTTGGTCGTGTTGCTGGGTTTAACATTGCATCGCCTCGCTCAACTACCGTCTTGCATCCTATTCACTCAGTTTTTTTGAGTGAATAGGCTCGCCCTTTACCATCAAAGATTGCATCACTGCTTATTATCCTGCGGGATTGCGACCAAGACTAGTTTAAATTTAAAAAAAAACTCATTTATTTGTTAAGAATCCAATCTATCTATACTAATATATAAAGCTGAAGAGTTTGTTTGTTTGTTTGTTGGTGTGAACGCGCTAATCTCAAGAACTACTGGCCCAATTAGAAAAAATCTTTTTGCGTTGGAAAGCCCATTAATTCCCGGAGGCGTTAGGCATGATGCTACGACGAATAGGAGTGGAGCATAACTAACTTCTCACAAACGAAGTCGCTGGCGGCCACTAGATAAATATAATATTTACTCCGTGAATATAGTATATATAGTTTTATGTGGGAAATAAAACTTATAAAACTACAAATGCTGTTAAAATTAATAGGTAACTCGTTTTGCATTCGTTTGAGTCATATTACCTATGTATGTACATCGGTCAAACTTTTTGTGTAGCACCAACATTTCATAGAATAGTTGTATTTTCGATATCTATTGAATTTATTTTATGTTTATGTACCGCGTTCATGCTTAAGCCTCTGACCCTGAACCCTTGTTAAAACGTTACATTAATAATTATGAGCTAATCCAGATCCCCCTCAAACTTCCAACTAAACCAATATCAAAATTCACCAATAACATTGGTAATTATTACCAAATATTTACCTTAATAAATGTCCTATCTCTAGACATGGGTGGACAACGTAAGCACTTGTTCAATAGTGGGCATATGAACAAACAAACCGGCTTTATTGTCGACAAATATTCGTGTTGACTCACGATACTTTATTAGTTGGCTTCGGAACAATCCGAACGCTTCCAAGTGTCGTGCACATTGTCATTCGGTGGAGACACCAAGTAGCAACATTGTTGTAGGTGAGGGTTTGAAACACAATAATATCTTATATTCAGTACGTAACATTAAACCTTTTTTCCTTAAAGGCAGAGCAGAGCTTTAGGAAAATATTTTTTTTTTTTTTCTGAATAGGGTATTTGACTAAAAAAAAACTAATTAGTCCATCAGTCAGATTTCCAAAACATACTAGACACGATTTTTTTCTTTTTTCATATAAACAAAAAATGAAGACGACACAGCGCGTTGAAAACTCGTGTGACGTCACTGCACGCTACACTTTTTAGCGGCCAGTGACGTCACCAGCCACCACTCCTGATCTTTGATGGCTTTTATATTTGTCAATTTTTATTCATTTGATAAAACAAAATATACGTGTCTAGTATTTTTTGGAAATCTGACTGACGGACTAATTAGTTTTTTTTAGTCAAATACCCTATTATAAACTAGTGCTTGACCGCAATCCTGCCTGATGGTAAGCAGAGATGCAATAGTTGATGGTAAACATTGCTGCGCTAGAGGAAGATTGATCTCGAGTCCCTCCACGACCAAACTCCCGACAAAACAGCATTTGACGCATCGTACCCGGCACACATCGCAACACAACTGCTCAGACCAGTCCTCCCGTACGTAAACCTAACCCTTATTAGGATAACTTAGTTGTCCGTCTGTCTCTCAGCCTGTCAAGAACTTTTTTTTTCTAAAAAACGCGTGGAAATACCAAACTGTAATAATATTAGATGCGTACATATACGTCTGCGTTCCCTTGGAGCTGTCAAGGTTCTAAGTCAACGCAATAAAAAATACGGCGAATTATGCGACGTTTTGTATACTCGCAAACATACAAAAGCCTATATAGGGTATTTCCCCTCGACCTGAAATCCTGAAATTCAAGAAACAAGTTCAACAGTAAAGGACAAGGTTCGGAACTTGTTAATTAAAATAGTTTTAACTACTGTCGTCTTCGAATCAGGAAACTGTAACTGTATTCGGTACCCTAATTACAATTACAACAGATTATAATCAGAATCTGCACCATTTTGAAGCAAATTTCTAAACCATTGCATCATAATTTCGAATAAATATTCACTTGGGCCTTTTTATAAATGACAAACTTGGAGTTTCACTGCGCGATCGAATCAGGAATGAGGAGATCCGCAGAAGAACGAGAGTAACCGACATAGCCCGAAGAATTGCAACACTAAAGTGGCAGTGGGCTGGGCACAGTGCCCGTAGGACCGATGCCCGATGGGGCCAAAGGGTTCTCGAGTGGCGACCACGCACCGGAAGACGCAGCGTGGGTAGGCCCCCGACAAGGTGACTGGTCGTCGTGGAGAATCTTGGGGGAGGCCTATGTCCAGCAGTGGACGTCTATCGGCTGAAATGATGATGGTGAAGTTTATAAAGTACATAAAAAGGCTCGCTTTACACTTAGTTTTTATAGTAGCCTAGCTTTCCTACCTACCTATAAAATATGAAACTAATAATACCGACTCCACCTTGAAGACCTAGTGTTTGTTTGTTTGCCAAACCATTAACGAAATTGAAATTTTAGAAGATGTTTGGTTCAGTGAGATTGACGTAGACGTAGCTTATAGGTACTTCCATGACGTAGGTAGCTAACTAAATCTTTTTTACTAAATAGACTAGCTGCGCCAAGCGGTTTCACTCCTACAAGTTTCGATCCCGTGGGAGTATTGGAGTACAAAATATACTTTCCTATGTAAAACTCCAGAGTGTCAGTATTTACATGATAAAGGAGATGTTTCAGAAATGTATGGAGCCTGGGCCAGCGCATTGTACACTTAATGCTAGGTATAGTTACGCTATAGTTAACTGTTTTCTATGTTAATTTCCTATATTTTGGCTTAGTTTTTATACAGATTCAATTTAACTCGGCCAAGGAGTGCAACACAACTACCTACTAATAAATATGGTGGTCAGCAATAAGTGAAATAAGATTTTGACACTGACATTTGATTGACATGTCATGTATCTAAGGCTATCTGACGTGTCATGTATCTAAGTTTATCGTATCTATATTATCTACCATATGACTGCGAAAGAAACAAAACATGACTTCTGAACATATGGCCCATTAAATAAACACAATCAACTCAAATCAACACTCGACACGAACGCAACGGGAAAATAGAACTGTTAAAGTCGCCAATCAAACGTCATAACCACTCTCATGGTTACCTTAATAAAGGGTTATCTCACTAAAAAACGTTTCAAATAATTAATTATACAGTATGTTAACTAACAGAGGGCGTTCCCGTTAACCCGAAATAGTATAGCATACATACATGCTAAAAAAAAATATTTCCATTCGAAAACAAAATGTTTTAAAATTTTTTCCAGTATGAAAATATTCAATAAAAATTTTAAATTGACATGTAAAAGAAACACACTGTACACGCGAACATGAAAGACGGCAACGGCGCAATTTATTTATACATGACGACTACTATTTTGATTTAAAACAGAAGGTTTCAAATTTATTTCCAATTAGATTTTTTTTATTCGGATTTTTTTATGCTTATTTTTCTATGCTGATATTTTTATTTTAATCTATTAATGATATATATTAACGAGTTTAAGGGAACGCCCTCTGTTATTTAACATACTGTATATACTACAAGTATATACAGTATGTTAAATAACAGAGGGCGTTTTTTTATTCAAATTTATTTAGTAGTATTTTTATGAAAATCTTTTATTTTTTTCCTTTTTATCTATATAGCGTACATAGTGCTGGCCCAAAATGAAACATCTCCTTTCATCAGAATTAGTCAAGCCTTTTGAGCGTTAATAAGTAACATACATACCTACAAACACACACTCACATTCATACTTTCGTATTCATAATAATATTGAGATTAGGGACTCCCCCTGCTTCGTAGAATTTCTTTAACTTGGCAATTCACTGAAGTTTCTCCATAATGTGTTTCTCCATAAAGTTAAAAAAAAACTTTTCTACAAATAAAAAACAACCGGCTTCCAAAAAACACTAAAAAGTGAAACATAACTAATTTCGGAAGTCGGTATCTTTGGGGTTTGTTCGTTTTTGACATCGGCTTCCGAAATAGGTTTTATTGAAGTCGATTAATAATGTAGATACCTACATATGAATAACCTTCCGGAATAAATCCGTTGCGCAGTTTAGATGAGCAACACAGACAGACATGAAAATTTATTCTTACATACACTGCCCCTAAAATAAACTAAATTCAAATTCAGTGCATCTTTTTCTATCTACTTCGTTAAGAAAAGGATAGAAGATAAGATATTAGTTTAGTGCTGTCAAATAAAGATAAGTCCTCCATAGACAATTTAGACGTGGTTAAAAACATGGCGACTCACAATACATTAATTTACGTCAGACGTGGACTAATTTGACAGGTCTAAAGTAATATTTATCTTTAGTATTCTTTAGCTTTAATTAAGTTTAGTTAGTGAACAAGAATATCGACGCCAATATCTACAATATTATACTAACAACCAAGCATGGAGGCCCTATTCTGCTATTTTTATAATTTGTCATTCCAACACAACTCCATTGTTATTGTGCTAAAAGTTCGTAATCTGTTAAATTCATAATGATAGATCAATTATTGTTCCGTCGTCTCGTAACGGAATGGTGATATAATGACATTGCCGTATAAACATTATTATAAAACCCGTTAGTAGAAATGATTTTCTAAAAACGAATACTCAATTTCAACATTTATTAATAAGAAGTGGAGAGTCATTGATTGGCCAGTGGACAGTCATAATGACGCCATTTTGTTAGTAGATTACGAAACTTGTCAAAGTCGACCAGTCTGACACTATTGTAGTAGCAGACTCGGACCCCATACCATTAGCGCTAATCACTGGAATTAATGATCAATCTGATTGGAAAAAAATATTTTTGCGATAGGTTCTTGGAGGTTACTTAGGACTTGGAGGCCTTTAGAAGTCAAAAAGAAAGCTAAGTCTATTCCAAATGTCACAAATTAATGTAATTTCAAGTTAAACAAATATCATCATTATTTTAGCCGAAAGACATCCACTATTGGACATAGGCCTCCCCAAGGATCTCCACGACGACCGGTCCTGCGCCTCCCGCATCCAGCCGTTTCCCGCGATCTTCACCAAGTCGTCGATCCACCTTGTCAGGGGCCTACCCGCGCTGCGTCTTCTAGTGCGTGATCGCCAATTGAGAACCCGTCAACCCCATCGGGCATCGGTCCTACGTGCTATTTGCCCGGCCCACTGCCACTTAAGTGTTGCAATTCTTCGGGCTATGTCGGTTGCTTTCGTTCTTTGGCGGACCTCCACATTCCTGATTTCATGACAGTTAAGAGTGGACTCTAGTGCCGAAGAATTTGGAAAATAGGTACCTACTTATTTGAAGAAACTGAAAAAGGTTTCGGAATAAATCAAATGATAGTGGCACGTATAATCATGGTGTAAAATTGTAGAAAAAAAATAATTGCTCTAAAAGCATTATCCACGAAGAAAACAGCGGAATACGTTTGTATAGAGAAAGCACCACTAGAGTCTCCTCTTAAACAACATTCATTGCGTTATTTGCGTTGTTGATTAGACACATTTTTCAAACATATGGAGCAATGGGTAAGCAATAATCTTCCGAATGATTCCAATGGGAGTGTAAGGGTGTGTTACGCAATTACGTAATAATTAAAAAATGTTTAAAAATAATACAAAGATTTTACGTCATTTTTTTTTAATATAAATTATAAACTAGCGCTTGACCGCAATCCCGCCTGATGGTAATCAGAGGCGCAATCGTTGATGGTAAAGCGCACTAGTTTATTAAGAGCCGATTCACTCTAGCCTTGAAGACACTCAAATTGTAGTCCGACGGAAACACCGCCGCTGGCAAATTGTTCCAGTCCCGCGATGTATGCGGTATAAAGGAGGTAATCCAGTTGCAAGGACAAAATCTGACCCAGTTTCTGCTCTCATCACATTTAAACTGTTCCGTTCTTTGATAGAAAGTCAATAACTGAAGGAAACGCTCTGTTCCGTTTATATACCATTTCCTCTACTTCCTGCCTAGTTTTGAAGTCTTATATTTATTCGTATGCACTTTATCGTGTTTGTACTGAAGCAGTTTTCACAGATGATTTATTTCTAGATGTATGCTGAGATGATTGTTAAGATTGTATAAACATTCGAGCACTACATAGGTGCTAGGATGACGTTTTATAGAGAAAGGGTGAACACTTTTATGCTCTAAATCTAAAGGAGAATGCCGAAACCTCTGCCAAACGCTTATAAAAAATATATTTCCCTTAAATATTTAAACACTTTTGACTAACATTACCAAAATATGAATCATGATTAAATCCGCGTTTACTAAATGTTCTAAAAAGTTTTTTATTTTCTAAAAAAGCATTTCCGGTAGTCAAGAATTTGATTGATGCCATTGCCAGCACAAAAAAAATCGATTCCAAGCAAGAAAAAATCGTTAAGAGAAATCGATGACAGCACGATTGATTAAACGATTAAAATGATTTTACATTCATTAGAAGGCACAGATAGTGAATAAAAAATCAGTTTTTTTGTGATTTTTGAATAGAAATAGGTACACACAGCCGCACATCAAGTTACATAATTATGTCGACCTTGAGAGCGCGCTTGTCTTGCTCGAAATAAAGGCCGTTTTCGTAGTGCAACTGTATATCGTGATATGCTGCCGACCGTACATCGATTTGGCTACTAAACTGAATTTTAAACTGAATAATCATTTTATTTATTAATCGATTATTTTTAGGCGATATCGATTTTAGACATTTTGAATCGAGATAGCAACACTCCTAAACAACTGTCAAATGTCAACATCATAACACCTCTTTCTGGTTCGTCGCTTATGAAGTTATGAATCTTTCGTATTTGTGTTGTTATTTACATAACTACGATTTTAGGTAAATAGTCAATCTTTTTGCAATAGCTAGCTATATTGCGTTGCTGATAGTTTATTTATTTATTGAAACTATTATAAACACTCAGAAATCGAAACATATTTCCCTTATATATTATAGTGAATGGAATCATTGCAATATTTTAGCCGGGAAAAATCTCAGTATTGCGCATTCTAAAACAAAAACGCTTCATGCCAATGGTAATATTAAACAATAAGCTGACTAAATATGATTATTTCATCTAAAAGCAGTTGGTACATACTTGCATACAAAAATCGGCATTCTCCTTTAAATGTAATCTTATGAAAATTATTATTGATAACCATAAGAATAAGGAATGTAAGCTAGGCGAGACTTAACTAATACTTATTGTAATTATTCTTAATTTTTTCTTTATTACCGAGCAATCAAATTCTGGATTTTCTATTTTGCATGATGTTATTTTTGATTATTTAATTAATGATTGTTAATTGATTTTTCTTTTTTTTTATTATTTATGTGATGTAATATTTAGATACTTATTACCTATTTAGTGGCATTCATTTTCATATTTTCTTTGTTAATATGTGGATAATGTAGAGGGCGACAATATTGCTAATATTATGAATTATCCTTATTGTGTATGTGTATATTGTTGCTGTTTATTTTCCTTAAAATAAATAAAATAAAAATAAACACTGAAACATTTTAGTGAAGTGTGGATTATCACTATCACCAATTGTGCTTAATGACAAGTGACCGTGCGTGTTTATTCGCACTATGTGTGTATAATCAGCTGAATAGCTGCCTCGTCTTTGTGTGAGACAGTGAGCCGTAATCCACCATCATGCGGGTCCAGTGCATGAGGTGGATGTCACATGTCTTTAAATATTTGGTTTTACGCACGATATTTTTCGGCACCGTTTTGAGAGCAGTGGTGATGTAATTAATACATAAAGTTCGTTTTTGATATTCTGCCCGATAGGTACTACTATGAACGAACTATGGTATGAGAAGCATTTTTATTCCTGGTGACACTTTTATTCCCGAAAATGATAACATAACGTCAAGTAGTATTCTTATCTCATGAAGCGCACGCCCTTTAGTTGTACTATCCAGGTGTGCAAATACGATGCGAATGTGTGCGTGAAGACAAGTAGCGTCAGCATATAACACACATACACAGCACAGACATATAACACACACACACACACACACTCACACTCACAGACACATTACACAAACACGCACAGACACATTATACAAACATGCATAGACACACAACACATGCACGCACAGACACATACTTCCGAGTTTCGACACATATTTTCGTCATTGTCTCGGACGGTACCGAGGGTACCGAGAGCTCACAAGTACAACGCTCGTTGCTTTTGCGAGATAATAAATACATATAAATATTATGTATATAAAATATATCACCCGAAGGATTAGGCAGAGGAAGAGAGTACACTCACATTTAGCCAGAATGGATACTCAATGTTATTTTTTCATTAAAATTCTAATCTAAAAGGTATATGAAAGTGGTACTGTGAGAGTGATTAGAAAAAAAAAAATAAGGATTACCTAAAGTCGTCCTCGAATAAGTTTTAACTACGACAAGGTTTAGGCCTATTTGATTAACAGCTTACCCAGACATTTGAATATTTAAACTTGACCTAACAAATTTAACTGACATTGACCTTCGTCTGTGTAAACATCTTATCGCTATAACAAGTCAACAGAAGGCCTATTTCAGAATCGATTAGGTTGACTAACAATATTAATTCTTAACGCTAGGTGTTTGTGACCACCGCCGTCAGACTGGCCATTTCTTATTAGCTGCCTAAAAGTAATTTCTTTTTTGATTGCATTTTTTTAGGCTCTGGACATTTTTAATATGCCTTTCTACGTCAATTTAAAAGTTCAAATTTTCTCGGTGGTAGGCCACAACATCAGCCGCCGGCGTAAGTTACCACCCACCAGACAAAGTCATGCCGCCAAGCGATTCATCGTGTTCCAGCATGATGTCTGGTGAAGCCGTACGGAGGACGGGTCTGAGCAGTCGTGTTGCGATGTACGTGCCGGGTACGATGCGCGAAATGTTGTTGTGTCGGGAGTTTGGTTGTGGAGGGCCTCCAGATCAATATCCCTCTGGCGCAGCATCGTTGGTCGTGTTGTTGGGTTTAACATTGCATCACTGCGCTCAACTGCCGTCTTCCTTCCTATTTACTCAGTTCTTTTGAGTGAGTAGGCTTAATAAACTAGCGCGCTTTACCATCAACGATTGCATCACTGCTTACCATCAGGCGGGATTGCAGTCAAGCGCTAGTTTGTAATTTATATTTAAAAAAAAGTATTTTTTAGCAATCTAACAAACTAGTCTAACAACATATTTAAATTGAGTTTAGACATCCGAAATCTCCCGATCGCTTTTCTCTTAAGCATTTTTTTTTTATATAATTATAAACTAGTGCTTGACCGCAATCCCGCCTGATGGTAAGCAGTGATGCAATCGTTGATGGTAAAGCGCGCTAGTTTATCAAGAGCCTAATCAGTGGAGAGACGTGCAAAGAGGCTGATTGGTGACCCTGATCTAACTCGAGTCGGTCTCCAAAGCCTAGAGCACAGGCGTAGAGTAGCCAGCCTTTCCGTGTTCTATAGGATGCATTTCGGGGAGTGTGCGATGGAATTGCATGATTTAATTCCCCCATCTCCATTCCACCAGCGGACGACCCGTCGTACGGCTGGTTTCCACCCTTACGTTGTTAACACCACTACGATCCGGACGAAGCGTTTCGCCTCCTCCTTTATACCGCGTACATCGAGGGACTGGAACAATTTGCCAGCGGCGGTGTTTCCGTCGGACTACAATTTGAGTATCTTCAAGGCTAGAGTGAATAGGCTCTTAATGAACTAGTGCGCTTTACCATCAACGATTGCGTCACTGCTTACCATCAGGCAGGATTGCGGTCAAGCGCTAGTTTATAATATAGATAAACTCAAAAATACTGAATGAATAGGAAGGAAGACGGCATTTGAGCGAGGTGATGCAAAATTAAACCCAAAGGCCCAAAGGCCTGTGGTGCCTAGTGCCAAGTGTTGGGTTTTCCAAAGCTCATGACTGTGACTTTTTTTCCTCTTTGGCCCATCCGCAGAAATTTTTAGGTCCTCTTCCCATCTTTGAAGTGGTCAAAAACCCTTCCTACATTACTCTCATATTATATTTTTATTTCAACTAAAAAAGAGGTAATGGAGTTCTTTGCTCATACTTATTCATAACAATCTACGATACATTGGAAAGCTTATAGCCTAGACATTACAAAAGTGCCTAGAGATTGTCTGTAAAAGATCACTCTTAGTGTGATAGCCCATTGTGTCACCCTTTGTAAAATTTTCATATTTTCCATATACGTAGTATATGGTGTACCTACATAATAAAGAACTACTATTCTACTCTACTCTATTCAATAGAATAGAATACTCTACGTGTACGTATAGTAGAATACTCACATATTAAACGGTAAATAAATAAAAAAGAGGTAATGGAGTTCTTTGCTCATACTTATTCATCACAATCTACGATACATTGGAAAGCTTATAGCCTAGACATTACAAAAGTGCCTAGAGATTGTCTGTAAAAGATCACTCTTAGTGTGATAGCCCATTGTGTCACCCTTTGTAAAATTTTCATATTTTCCATATACGTAGTATATGGTGTACCTACATAATAAAGAACTACTATTCTACTCTACTCTATTCAATAGAATAGAATACTCTACGTGTACGTATAGTAGAATACTCACATATTAAACGGTAAATAAATAAATGGTTTGACTTTGAACACTATATTCACAGTTCAGCTAAATACGTGTATAATTCAAACTTTTCAATTCAATTTCGTATGCAGGGTAAGCTTTGATCTTTGAAGCGAGAAATAATGCATTTTGAAATAAATTGCCTGGTTTCAAATCCCTCCTCCGGTTTTCTCTTTCCTTTTGAGACTCTGACGGCTGTGTGACACGGTAAAACTACCAGTCGACAGCTAAAAATGGTGCCTACTAAGATACATTTTATTCCATTTATTTGACTGCTTTAGTTAGAGGGTACCCCCGTGTGGTACCGGGCTTAGAATAATACCATCCCATATCCTCCCGTGGGTCCCGTATGAGGCGACTAAGGGAATGTCTCCAAGGTATGAAAATCAATAAAATAATAAGTCCGTCTTATAGACAATAAAAAAAAATTAGGACCCATATTTTTTTTTGTATAATTTGTTATAACATAAAAAATAGTATTAAGAAGTAAATTAAATAAAATAAAATTAAGACGTTATTATTTAGACTGGAAGGACTCCCCGATGACGCTATCAGTCGCTATTTAACAGCGTGCAGCCTTATCCACCGTGCCAATAAATATCGTAGAATCCCATCGGTCCACCAGTGCGGCCATTGTGTGGAGTGCCCTGAGGACACGGTGGAGTCAGTCGGACTGCCCGGCTTGGATAGAGCACCGCCGTGGCCTTGTAGCGGCGATCGGCGGCGATCTCTCACGTCTGACCCTGGTCCAGGCCATGGTCCGGAGCGAGAATGCATGGCAGACCGTCATCTCCTTCTGCGAAGCAGTGATGCTGGCAAAGGAGGAGGCAAAGCGTGAGGCAGCGGTAATCCCAATACCCTCACGCCTTTAGCCACGCAGGAGACGCCCTGGTCGGGAGACGTCGAACTCCCGGCTACCGTATGCACGGGCTTGCGGGCGGTGAGCAGTGGGCAGCTCGCCGCCCGGTAAGGACCCGGTCCGAGTCGATGGCGCGTTGTGTTTCACGCACGCCTCAAAGAGATGTCAGCACATTCTGACGGGGTCCACGAAGACCGATGCCTCCTGCATCAGGGTTGCGGGTTGCTTAAAAAAGAAACCATGGCCCTGGCCGTCGCACAGTCAGTAAAAGTCTGACACGCCCTTCCGGTCCGCCCAGAGCGGGGGAAATCATTTGATGATTTTCCATCCCAAAAAAAGGCTTCAACCACCAGGCCTTAATTTGACTTGGATGTGTAACAGATGTTTAATACGAGTTACATTTTAAGTCTCAGCAATAGTTGTTCACATAAATCTTGAAGTAAAAATGAAGGAAAAGTATTTCTGTTGCAATATGTTCGTTCTTCTTAATCAATAACAAAGTGATTGTGAAATGAAGTCTAAGAAAAATAAGCTCAATATTTCGCAAAGACTGCTCAAAACTAGTTCTTTAGAAGAAAATGAGGCATATGCTTTTTTATTTTTTTAACATAAAATATTTAAACTAATCTTTGACCAGCAGTAAGCAGTGATGCAATCTTTGTCGATGATGCAGTGATTCATCAGTGATGGTAAATCGCACTAGTTTACTAAGAGCCTATTCACCCTAGCCTCGAAACATTTAAATTGTAGTCAGACAGTCAACTGTTCCAGTCCAGATATAAACCAATTGGTATTTTAGTAAATTCGACTACAGGTGGCGTAGATCATCATCATCATCTCAGCGTTAATCCCAGTCGCATCCGCAGCTTTTTTTTTTTTTGAGCTTTGGAGTCTGGGATCCGCATTACCAGTCTAACTGCTGATTTTGGCTAAACTTCGACATTTTCCGTGAAGCGACTGCCGTCTGACCTCCACAACCCGAAGGCGATATCTAAGCATTGCAGTTAGACCAATTGTTAGACTTTTGAGGGCTCCAACAACCCGTAACGACTGCCACTAGATGTTCGTATGGCAACCGGGACCAACAGCTTAACGTGCTTTCCGAGGCACGACCAGACCAGTGCAAATATTCATATTCATGCATACAAATATTTGCACTGTGCGGGGATCGAACCCGCGCCTCCTTGCGCAACGGCCGCGTTCGCTACCGCTACGCCACGGAGGCTGTCAGACTACAGGTGGCGTAGATCATTAATAATAAAGTAAAATAGTGAGATCAGTAGCTTAGGTGGATACACATGAGAGAATAACAAAGCTCAGATCACAGGGCACCGGTTCGCAAGTTCTCAGTCGACCTTTGTTAAATATTATTTTATATAATCTTTATTACCTATCACGCACGTCGCACACTCTCCAAAATGCAACCTATACAGAGTGGTGCTGACAATACGACAATATATGAAAACACGAACAATGCTGGTTCATAGGAATAATCCTAAACCATAGAAAACAACCTAGCATGGAAAATAAAAAAAACGAAAATTTCAAACAAACTAAATCGCATAAAATTGCAAGCGGAATAGAACATCCTTTAAAAATATTGGTTCACTAACTTGCTTTTTTCGCGCCATTATTATTAAAGGTTAGTACCGCAGGATGCGGCCTGTAAACGCTTCCTTATCAACATGTATACATCATGTAGAAAATGTGAAAAATGAAAAATAATTTCTTGTGACTAAACTAATGGACATGTTTATATATGATTTTTTTATGGGTAGGCTGAGAATGTGTTGAGGTACACAATGTTTAATTTATTGTTGTATTGTCCACTCTGTAGAATACCGACAGGCTGGCTACTCACACTACACTCTGTTGCACAAAAGGTATTATCCGATTCTGAATAATAGTATGACAGTAGTAATAACCAGCTTACACCTAAAATATAAATCATTCCTTACACATGTCATTCACGAAATTCCACCAGAAAAACTTCCCTTTTTGCTTACCTTATTTCAACGATTCGCGAAAAAAATATTTTCGCAGTAAAACTTTACATACAAAATTGTTCAGTCGACATGGGATAATAATCTCGTGACACGCCAGTCGTGGGAAATACTGGTCATGTTGACAACACGTTTAAAAATATACAAAAGAAGGGTGAAAGGTATAACTAAGATATGTTTTCTGAAAAATGTTTCAGATATTGACACTACAGAATCACTTTGAAGACCGCAATATCACTCTATCCCCGAATAGTCAGTCTTGTATTTAAATACTATAACTACAACAGCTGTTAATTTGTAGTTGTTTAATCTATAGTTATTTCCATTTTCTTGTGGAAACAATATGAGATTTGAAGTAAAAATAAGTTCGTTTGACTCATGTTTAGTAAAGCTTTAATCGCTGATGGAGGTAAAATCCGCAAAAAAAAACTAGATCCAGACTTGGATGTACAGACTACAGCACATCAACCTTCTAGAATCTGTCACAGTTCTTTATTAAATTTTCAACTCTAGCTCTAAAGCATTAAAGCTCAAGATTGATTGGGAATATTTTACAGTTTTGGGTAGCTTGATTTGCTGTCGTCTGTACGATATATCACAGCTGTCTGTGGTGGCTTGTGTATTTTTTACGGAATTAACATAATATTCTTGTATAACATTCTAAAGTCATGAATTTCCGCCAAGTAAGTACCTACCTAATTCAATTTCCAAACAAAGAAGGTAGTTTGTAAGAGGATAACAAAAGGGCATAGTTTTACATAAGCTTTATGCACAGTATGGCGAGAAAGGGAACTTATTCAATTCAGCTATGTTCACGATGGCAGGTCTTACGATGGTAAAAAATTGCTATACTTAATTACCACTTTCTTACTAAAAATGTTTCTCTCGGGTATCGTTAGTGGCGACTTACTTAATGATCAAACCTACTACAGAGCATTACCCAAAGCGCAACTACTTTTTTGTCAGTTTGTAAAATCCTCATGAATATCCCCTGCGCCGGGGTGGGCGGCGCGGCGGCGAGGCAAGTTAGACTCTTACTGACTAAAAACCACTCTGGTGTTCCATCTCACACCTATGTCCACCCAACCCCAGTTGCTGCACACCTTTTGTCAGCTCCATGCTATGCTTAATGCAAAAAAAAATGACTAGAAGCTGTTTGACAACAAAGTGTTCGTTTCGAGAATAAAATGTTCGTTCCGTAACAAAATGGCGTTCTTTAAGAAACTTGTTGTAGTGACTGTATAACGTTAGGTGCTTGTAACTAAAGTATGTTTTCTGAAAAACGTTTGCATGTTTCAGATTTTGAACGAAATATCTTCACACGGGTATTTTGTGGCACTCTATCTTCGAAAGGATTGAGGACCACGTCATATACAGTATGTTAACTAACAGAGGGCGTTCCCGTTAACCCGAAATAGTATAGTATACATACATGCTAAAAAATATTTCCATTCGAAAACAAAATGTTTTAAAAATTTTTCCAATAAGAAAATATTCAATAAAAATTTTAAATTGACATGTAAAAGAAACACACTGTACACGCGAACATGAAAGACGGCAACGTCGCAATTTATTTATACATGACGACTACTATTTTGATTTAAAACAGGAGGTTTCAAATTTATTTTCAATTAGATTTTTTTTTTATTCGGATTTTTTTATGCTTATTTTTCTATGCTGATATTTTTATTTTAATCTATTAATGATATATATTAACGAGTTTAAGGGAACGCCCTCTGTTATTTAACATACTGTATTTATATCGAACTAGTTTTCCGCCCGCGGCTTCGCCCGCGTAGAGTTCGGTTATATCGCGCTTTTTAGATTTCCCTCGGGAACATCAAATTTTTCCGGGATAAAAGGTAGCCTATGTTCTTTCTCAGGGTCTAAAGATTGTCTGTGCCAAATTTCATCAAAATCGGTTGAGAGGTTTAAGCGTGAAAGCGTAACAGACAGACAGACAGACAGACAGACGGAGTTACTTTCGCATTTATAATATTAGTATGGATAACAATAGCATAGATATTTAGTAGAAAAATGTACACAATATTGGTGCTAATCAACGTACATATGAAACGGTACCAAATTAAAAAAAAAACTATAGGCTTTCATGTTTCAAGGTGGCTCCTAAATTAAGACGTCTAAACTAAGAAGTTACCTCAAACGTCCTATAACTTTTTAGAGTTTTACTACAAATTCAGAATTTAAATTAGCTACCCAATTTACTACCAAATATTGGTAGTTCTCGCATTGCAATATGAGGTCATTATTATAGACATAATTACTATATTTCTATACTAGCTGCGCTTTGCGGTTTCACCCGCGTAGGTTTCGATATGTTTTTTTTTTTTATATGCTCCGCTCCTATTAGTCGCAGCGTGATATTATATAGCCTTCCTTGGATTAATTGGCTATTCAACGCAAAACGATTTTTTCAAATCGGACCAGTAGTTCCTGAGATTAGCGCGTTCAAACAAACAAACTCTTCAGCTTTATATATTAGTATAGATATACATCGATTTTATACATAAGGAAAAAGGTCCCAGTTTATGGATGTTACCTACACATCCTTTATTATGAACTAGCTTTCCGCCCGCGGCTTCGCCCGCGTGGAGTTCGGTTATATCACGGTTTTTAGATTTCCCTCGGGAACATCTATTTTTTCCGGGATAAAAAGTAGCCTATGTTCTTTCTAAGGTTCTAAAGATTGTCTGTGCCAAATTTCATCAAAATCGGTTGAGAGGTTTAAGCGGGAAAGCGTAACAGACAGACAGACAGACAGACAGACAGACAGACAGACAGACAGACAGACAGACAGACAGACAGACAGAGTTACTTTCGCATTTATAATATTAGTATGGATTACTTTTACACCAGTATCTGTTCTTATAAGCAAAGTTAAGAAAGTCCAAGCACTCACTTCAATCTCAACAACAAAATAGGTTTGTCTCATTTACTTTTTTGTTCCACCACATCACTTAAGAAACGCCTCTAAAACTAGATCCGCTCTCCGGATCCCTTTCAAAGTTAACAAAGGCATCTGTAGCGGCTGGGGATCTGGCAACCCTGTATGTGTAACAATGTTTTGTACGGAGTGCGAGTTGGAAAAAGAAGTCCAAGAGTATTATCTTATAGAAACTAAGTACTAGGAGGTAAACTTGGTTTAAATGTTCAAACTGAAATGTGTTTTCTTGATATAACTAGCTATTGAAAAAGTTTGTTTGTTCCTATACCTTTGTTACAGATTTGTAATACTATTCTTATCTAAGATTTTATTAGTACGATTACCTTAATGATTAAGGCAATGGTACTAATCAGACGTCATTAAGACTTGATAAATTCCAAGGTTAACTTTAAAAGCGATAATACCACCCTATGAATCACCGGTCGTAAAGTTTCTGCCTATGTACAGACGATAGCTAGCAAGTTACTAAAATCTGTCAAATTTCTTTATTAAATATTCAACTTTATCGCTAAAGAATTAAGACTCAAGGTTGATTAGGAACGGGCCTGCGGGCGGTGAACAGTGGGCAGCTCGCCGCCCGGTAAGGCCCAGGCCCGAGTCGACGGCGCGTCGTGTTTCACGCGCCTCAAAGAGATGTCAGCACATCTTGACGGGATCCACAAAGACCGATGCCTCCTGGTTCAGGGTTGCGGGTTAGTTAAACAAGAAACCGTGGCCCTGGCCTTCGCACAGGCAAGTGAGAAAACACGGGTGGGTTTTAGTCAGTAAAACTGTGACACGCCCTTCCGCTCCGCCTAGAGTGTGAGAAGTAGTCATTTGATGATTACCCATCCAAAAAAAAAAGGTTAATTGGAAATATTAGACAGTTCCGGGTAGCTAAATAATAAAAAGACATACCTTTTCATAACTTTTTTTTATACCTTAAGAAAACGGAATTACGGCTTCCCAAGTCTGAATTCAGAAAAGTAGGAGCAGTATTGTGGTAACTCATTAGTAGTGGCAGCTATTTACGAATCGAAGGTCATAAGTCCCTGCGAACTCAGAAAAGTTGTATACTACAACCAAAAATTTGAAGGCATGTTATATCTGCTAACCAGCAGATAAATTATGGTCTGCGTGACATATTATGGCCCACTCCCTCGCAGAGGGGAAAGGCTAAAGTCCTTTTTATTTGTACTGGATGTGAAATCATCGAATGACCTCTCCCGCTATGGGCGGAGCGGCAAGGCATGTCAGACTTTTACTGACTAAAACCCACCCGTTTTCCTTCACTTGCCTGTGCACAAGAGCCACGGTTTCTTTTATAACCAACCCGCAACCCTTACCCAGGAGGCTTCGATCTTCGTGGAAGGCTGAAGTCTTAGGAGTGAAAAAAAACATAAAAAATAAACAGCCTGTAATAGGCTGACTATGTTTTTGCTAAGTCCTAACTCAGTAGATGGCTTAAGCCAAATGAAGCAAAAATCTAAAATTATTTCGTAGCTGTAATATGCAAATGCAAAGCCTATGCAAGCTGAAGTGGCAATGGGCTGGTCACATATGCCGCAGGACCGACAAACCTTGGGGTAAACGAGTCCTCGAGTGGAGACCGCGTCTCGGCAAACGTAGCGTAGGACGCCCTTGGGTGAGATGGAGCGACGACATCAAAAAGGTCTGGTAGTGGCTGGCGGAGAACTGCTCAAGATTGAGCTTGTTGGCGTGCCATGAAGGAGGCCTATGTCCAGCAGTGGACGAGTAGAGGCTGATGATGAATGAATGAAAAAGCCTATGAATAAATACAGTGCCATTAAGTAAATTAATCAAATGTAAATTAAATAAAAGTGTAATGATGCCTGACTTCTTGCATACATGAACACGTGATTTGAACAATTTTCCGCTCGACGCGTTTAGATTGTATGCTTGAAGAATCCCTGACTAAACTGGTGTGTGTGTGTGTGTGTGGCAGCTCGCGAGATATGTTGGTAGGAGAATATTAAGAGCATTGTAGAAA
Source organism: Sesamia nonagrioides (assembly GCA_017933935.1). Classification (NCBI taxonomy): domain Eukaryota; kingdom Metazoa; phylum Arthropoda; class Insecta; order Lepidoptera; family Noctuidae; genus Sesamia; species Sesamia nonagrioides. The sequence continues at coordinate 104,516 of JADWQK010001076.1, read as the reverse complement.
ACAGGTAACTGCCATGGACACGTAACTTCGCGTTTGTAATCCCTGATAAGTTAGGGATAATACATTTAAACTCAATCAATTGTTGAAAATTAGTAATGGCCAAATCTTTGCAAAATGTGTTTTGTTAAATTTTTACTTTATATGTATCGATATAAAATCATCGCCAATGATGGAATAATAAACTTTTAGTTGAAAAAATACAATAGCCAGACCATAATTTACATCTAAAAATTTATCTAATATCTTTATAACAAATGCACGCACAAAAAGCATGTCTACATAAGTATATACTAATGAAATATTTAAAGGTTATTTTATAATAAGCTTTACTCTGAAATTAGTACTTATGTATGGATTTTCAGCTGTATAAGTCGACTCATTTGAGACGAGGCATTAAAAATAATAAGTCCTTAATGAGTTCATTAAAGCCTTTTTAACTCTTTGGAGAAGTTAATTTTGACCACTTTCACGTTTTGATCTTTCTAATAGAAAATAATGGTAGATGGATTGACTCAATAACTTTATTATAATCCTGGAAAAAATTCGTTACATTTTTTAAAATGCGAAAATTTTGGAAAGGTGTAGGATTAATTTCTTACAAAAATTCTGTATCACCCTTTCTTTGGTGTAAATGGGAAATCATCATCGTGTTTACTTTTATGTAAGCGCCTACGGTGGCCGGCAGCTTGATGTTATTTCCCGACCAGAGCGTCTCCTATGGCGGCTGGAGGCGGCTGCGGCGTGAGTGAGATTCCCGCTCCCTCACGTGCTCCGCCTCCTCTTTTACAAGCATCACTGCTTCGTAAAAGGAGGTGACGGCCGGCCATGCACTCTCGCTCCGGATCAAAGCCTGGATCAGGGCCAGACGCAAGAGATCGCCGCCATGAGAACACGGCGGTGCTCCGCTCATGCAGGACAGACCTCAACTGTATGCTCCACTTTGTTCTCAGGCGGATCGCCGCAGTGGTGTGACCCTGGCGTTTCCTTCCGTCTTACTGAAACAACCATGCCCAGTGAGGAACTGCGTCAGGCGGAAGGTGAAGACGCTGTGGCTCTTCTCTAGCCACTCCTCAAAGAGGGGATTGTGGCCTCCTCAGTACTACGTTGTAGTCTCCATGTCGCCATGAGATCCCGCCGAAGCTCTGTCTGCAGTACCGCGATTTCTCGCGCCAGTGGAGTTATGCCGCGGCGTTTTGCCTCCCTTCGTCACTTTCACATGGGCGAGGGCCTTACCCGCCAGTTCTCATGGCGGCAATCCGGCAAGGAGGCTCGCCGCCTCAGCGGAGACCGTGCGGTATCCCCGGACTAGCCGAATGGCTATGATCCTCTGGGATGCAGTCAGGCGTCGGGCTGGTCGCCGCCTCAGGAACCGCGCCCTCACCAGTATCCCGTAGAGGGCTATGGGCCGCACAACCCCCGCGTAGAGCCTCCGGCAGGAGGTGTTTGGTCCGTCTAGATTAAGGAGGAGCCGGCTCAGGGCATCCCCGGCCTATTCCAGTCTGAGTGACCCGGCTCAGTCTGGGTCGGGTTGGGTCGACCCGACGTCGATGTGAACTCCTCCTATCGTTATGTGGGAACTCGGTGGTGGCGCATCCCGAAGACCATCACATAGCCTCGGACTTGTGCAGGGCCACCTCGAGTCCCAATTACCGGGTCTCTTGAAGATTGTCGCAACCCCCTCGGGGCGCGTCGCTGCCTCAGCCACCGCCTTCTGCACCACCCTTCATACAATCTTCGCTAGCACTCAATCTTTCTCTCTGTGAAAGGGTAATCCACCAAGCAAGAACTGTGCGGTTGATAGATGACACATTTCTTCGAAGTTTTAGGTTCTGTGATAAATATCTCAGGTTCGGTGGATTTTGTCCTTTACCATTATGAAATAAATTACGCAAAGTGCTCGGCTTAGAAAGCAAAATGTTATTCTACAAAATCACAAGTCAATTATGCAAATTGGCCTGAGAATCGGCACTTTTCGAACGTCAAAATTATATAGTCCTTCAAAACGCTCTTCTAGTGCTTTCGCTGGAAGAAGTGGCGCAACGAACTCCCCAGCGGGACAGCTATCTGCTCAGTTAGAAATACACCTTTTGTAAGAATATTTTTCTTTTATATAATTATTTATTGCTGTTCCCTCTTTCAATCTTTGTTTCTTGTTAATTTATCCTTCACCGTTCATCCATTCGATCTTCGGTTAATACGGAAACTCGTTTAAATGCGTAAATTACCTACCTTAAATTTATGAACATCACATTAATTCATTCATTCAAACATTGAATGACCATTTTATTTAAACGACTGTATTAAATATTATTTAAGATTCATTCAAACTTGAAATGTCCACAAGCTGTTAATATTTTTATCTAAGAATAAATACGACAGTTAGGCACATTTTTTATGGAATAGCTGTCAAACGGTAATGATTGCCGTATTGCATTAATAGGTTTTTTCTTAAGTGTTCATAAAATGTGCTATATTCGATAGTTTGCCAGTCAGTACAATCTAATACTGACCAGCTGATTCTTATATTAATTTTGCCGTAGCAGTAGCAACATTGGAGAAACCAGTAAGTCCGACAACCAGGAGTCTGACAGACCCCGTCCCCCACCCCAGGGCGGGGGACATTCATGAGGAGTTTCCACCCCGGTACAAAAAAAAATCTGAGTAACAAGAAATCAATAAACTTAAAAAATTTGTGGTAGTGTGCACTCGGTTGATACAGAATTTAATAAATAACACTGCATTTCCTTGGCGAGACTTCTTACAAAGGCGGCTGAAAAGGTTAGTTGTAATGGACATTGCCAATGCTAACTAGGACATGAATGAAAATATATGTAAAAAGGGAAATCTCGAAACACAAACCACACTACACACTCAAATCTAACCAAAAATTTGCTAATATTCTAAGAGCTAATAGGGAATGAAATAAAAAATCTGCGTGTATCTTCATGATTATACCTACATATATGTTTAGTTCGTGGCATAATATTAATTGAGAATTGGTGTATCGTCTGTTTAAAAAGTGATTATATAAGCGTAAAATACGTCTTGTTTTCATAATAAAATGAAAAAGTGCTTAATGATAGTCGTGATAGATCCGACACTTAAAACGAAGGTATTCTTGTAAAATAATTTCCATGAAGATAGATTTTTTTCTCCCAGAGTGGCATCGTACTCGTCATGCTTGTCTCACGAGGCTTCCGTCGACTGGGACCGCAATTAACTCGGACCGCGGTCCCAGTCGCCGGATTCATAAAAAATAAATAATTTTCTTCCGGCGACTGGGACCACTCTTGGGTAACTTAAAAAAAGTCTACTATACAAGCCGAAGTCGGTACAGTCAAACGAATAAACATCTAAATTATTGATATGAATATCATTGACTCGTTCTCGATTCATGTTCATGATTTTAACCTATGCGCTTATAAATTGACCTAGCCCGTTTTTATATAATTTACACATGCAGATAAACACACACAAAGGCATAGTATTGTATGATAGAATATTACTATTTCTTTCTAACTCGTAAAATTATTCATACAAAATATTTACATAGTTCGTATCGAGTATCGACGAATACTATTGCTTTAGGGCTATATTTGACCGGACACTTTAGAAAAAAAAAGAAGGATGTTATAAAATTATTACACTATTTTTAAATTTTAACACAGTTAATACTGATTTTGTGTGAAGCCATAACGGAAATTTTTAGGGTTCCGTAGCAAAATGGCAAAAAACGGAACCCTTATAGATTCGTCATGTCTGTCTGTCCGTCCGTATGTCACAGCCATTTTTTCCGAAACTATTAGAGCTATAGGTACTGTTGAAACTTAGTAGGTAGATGTATTCTGTGAACCACATTAAGATTTTGATGCAAAAATAATAATAAATATTGGGGGTCCCCATACTTAGAACTGAAACTTAAAAATTTTTTTTTCGTCAAACACATACATGTGGAGTATCTATGGATAGGTCTTCAAAAATGATATCGACTTATTTAATTTTTTTTTCTAAACCGAATAGTTTGCGTGACAGACGCTTCCAAAGTGAAAAAAACGTTGCCCCCTCTAACATTCAAAATAAGAAAATAAAAATCTAACAAAGCATATGATGAACATTACTATAAAAACTACCAATGAAAATTGTTTTGAAAGAGATCTAGTAACTATGTTTTTTTTAATACCTCATAAATCGTAAACCGCTTATTACCGAGTAATCTTTCATACAAGTAACTTAAATCCTTTAATTTCATAATCAATGGTACAGAATGTACTAGTCGCTTCTACGATTTTTGAAAGCTCCCCTTGATTTCCCTGGTCTTCCATCATCAGATCCTGACCTGGTGACTATGGGACCACCTGGAAAGTATACACTTTCGAAAAAAAAAGAGAATTTTGCACATCGATCTTAGAGTGATCGGTGAACATATGTAAAAAAAAAGATTACGAAGAATTGAGAACCTCCTCCTTTTTTTGGAGTCGGTTAAAAAAAGATTTTTACTCAATTATTACTTTGTCGTTTGACTGTACATTATTTGTCATTCATCAGTTATCAGTTATCATTTATGAGTGGTCCCAGTCGCCGGAAGAAAATTATTTATTTTTTATGAATCCGGCGACTGGGACCGTGGTCCGAGTTAATTGCGGTCCCAGTCGACGGAAGCCTCGTCTCACGGTAGCCTTACTCTACAAAATATTTCTAACACAAACCTGAGTCGGGAAGCAATTTCCCTTTCAGTTCCACGTCACTCTCCGCCGATGTCGCTCCATAGTTCTTATACGTTTTTCCCGAAGGCTCCTCAAACTTCGTCACTTTAAATCTCTCCGACATTTTCACTCAATTTTAACACTTAGTGTAACACTTATAACACTCCTTTTACACTAACACTTGATATGGATATACGCTGTTTCGTTAACACTGATATGTTTCGTGATACGTATTGTTTTGGTCACTTATACATTGTTTTTCACTGTTTAGTCTTGGTGATGGTGATACTATAAACAACGATTTTTTAAAATAAGTCGAATGACATAAAATAGAGTAGGTTTGTACTCAGCAGTGGGTTAACGGATCTTCTTTGAGAAGTACTAAATAGTATAAAACCAACCATGACTCATGTACTCAATAGATTGAATGGCAATATAGATTGCACGACAATATTTATGTTTATTACTTAAGATATTTTGTGTAATTTATCATATTTAAGTGAATCATTTACCTACCTTTGTTCTTTGGGAAATAAATTTCTTTAAATCGAATCAAAGAGGAGCTGTAGTCTTGAGACAAGAAAATACCAAATACGGTCGTAGTAAGAATAAGTACTTGCCAGTTTTTTCTGAACTTAATGATATTTAATACAAGAGAATGTACATATATTTCGTAAACATTAAAATTATTATATACAATATATAACGAAAACAACTGCTTACTAGGTACTAAATTACATAACTAAGGGCTGATTTTTTCAATAGTCGTAGTATATAAATATTGTGGTTTTACAGCTTTTGTATCCAGATCGTTTTTATCCGCAATCATGCCCAGAAAACTGGCAGCATAGCTAAAATTGGCAATAGCTAAAGAAGGAACCAGCTTTTTGGTCACGTGAAGTGTCGACCAGATGGCGAGATACGCGCTCTAAGACCCCTTGACCTGACTGATATTATGTATTAGGTTTCTTTTAAATTTTTTAACAAGTGTCTATGCCTAATGACAGCCTGGATGGTTTTAAATTTAAAGCTATTATTTCTGTCCAACACATTTTCTGATAGCTTTAGGTACTTCAATCAAATTTTTATACACGAATTGTGTGCTAATGATCGAATGCCGTGGTCCTGCAAATCTAACTGCAGTTAACAAATTATACCGATTTATACAAGCCTTGATTATACGTTGAGCTTAAAGTTATGCAATATTATTAAGTATAAACGGCGAAAATACCGATAGTTAAAAACGATAATGTATGTATGTCCCTTTTTTGGTGTGGATTTTTTTTATTGTATACATATATCTAGGCGAACTGGCCACTGCTCGCCGTAAGCCGTATGCCCGTGCCTACAGTGGCCGGGAGTTCGATGTTGTCCCCCGACCAGGGCGTCTCTTGCGGCGCGGCGGCGGCTAGAGGCGTGAGGGCGCTGAGATTCCCGTTCCCTCAAGCGCTTGTATGTGCTCCTTAGCTCTTTATATTCTAGTTTATCAAAATGTCGAATTCCAATATCTTGTCTACCCACCTAACAGACTGTCTTATAGTCGTTATACATCAATTCAAAAGTGACAAGTGACGATGCCTAAGTACGTTTCCTGTACTTTAGCTGGAGTATCTCCACTACCAGCGTTTCTAACGTCAAACAATTCTCTAACCATCAATCAATGATATTTTATTAGATATTATTGGCATCAATGACCATTGTGAATACTTTAATAAATGTTTGAAGTAGGAGGAAGTCTATTGGCAAACATACACAAAGTATTAAAAAGCTTTTGAATTGTGACGACCAACTGATAAACTTCAAAAATAAAATCGTCTATTATTTAGCATCCATATAGCGTTCTATTTGAATGCAGCTTCCTAAGATAATTAAACACTTCGTGAAATGGAACGTTGGCAGTTCGGAATTAAAATTCCGGAAAAATCACGAGCAGGCGCGACTGTTCGTAAATCGAATTAAAAAGATTCCTATTGTGTTTGACGTGAGCTCGGAGTCCTAAAATAAAAACGCAGTTATGTTTTTGTTGGAGTCAAAATGAAGCCATACATAACTCTAGGAGATCATGTGAACTGTTAATTACAGAGTTCACTGTATTATGCTGAGATTTAGACGCCTTGGGACTGATGAGGAATATACAAAAGGGAAGTTAACATATAGATTCCATTGTACACTATTAGAATCTTTGAAAAGTGTATTAGGTATTACTATGGTGTTATCACTACAAGAGATAGAGGTGTAGTACCTTACATAGATATCACAACAATAAAATGTATATAGAACGCAATATCAGTTATGGCGGTATATGTACCAATGTCGATACCGAGTAATACGAATTAGGCAATTACCAACCACCGGTTCTTCCCCATGTCCGCCAGGAATTCCAATAATTCCATGAAACCAGAACCATGTGAACCAATAGGAAGCTGATTTGATATTGTATTCCTATAACTATGTTATGCAATTACTTCAATGATGCTATGTAGATAGTTAACTACTCGTACGTACTTGTATAGGATTGAAACTGCGAAATAAAACCAGTTTTGTCTCATTCATCTGTTTATTCTGTTTGATTACCACTCAACTCTACCAAGTTTTGTATTTGAATTGCATAATGGGCACGACTTGCATAAAATAGGTATCTCAAATTAGCCGGCTCCATTTACCTGAAGACTAATAGATAATAAGCAGAACGAAAAATGGTGACAAAGACTAACGACATTATCTCATACAAGAATATGCATCATTACAGGTTCCAGGAGACAATAAGTTTGAGAACCAATCACACCTTTTTTTAGCGAGTAACTGGATTGTGAAGGTCAGATGGGTAGTCGTTTATACTAGTGTTCAAAAGCACCCGGTTAGACTGGAAGCCAACTCCAAAATTGTTGGAAAAATCCTAGGCAGATTGATTTTTAGGGTTCCGTACCTAAAAGGTAAAACGGAAACCTATTCATGAGACTTCGCTGTCCATCTCTCCATCCATCTGTCACCAGGCTGTATCTAATAAACAGTAATAGCTAGACCGTTGAAATTTTCAGTATTTCTGTTGCCGCTATAACAACAAATACTAAAAATTAAATATTTAAGGGGGCTCCCATACAACAAACGTGATATTTTTTGCAGTTTTTTGCTCCATATTAATAACGGAAATAGATAGACGCTTTCTAAAGCGTCTATCTATTTCCGTAACATCTATGTTCACAGAATATTTGGTTACAGTTAATGGTACGGTACGGAACGTTTCGACGCACTTGGCCGGTTTATATTTTTGTCATCATCATCATCTCAGCGTTAATCCCAGTCGCATCCGAAGCTTTTTCAGCATAAGAGTCTGGGGTCCGCTTTACCAGTCTAACTGCTGATATGGCTAAACTTCGACATTTTCCGTGAAGCGACTGCCGTCTGACCTCCACAACCTGAAGGCGACATCGAGCATTGCAGCTAGACCAACCCGTAACGACTGCCACCGGGACCAACGACTTAACATGCTTTCCGAGGCACGACTAGACCAGTGCAAGTATTCATATTCATGCATACAAATATTTGCACTGTGCTATACTACTGGGTTATATTTTTGTATTAGGGAGAAATATGAGTGTTCATCTTTCGTGATATACTTGACGCGAATATTTTAATCTATTTATCGAATTGTATCCGTTACCCTTTCAAGTTACCAATAGCATTATCACCGACATGCTCTATGATCTACGTCACGGGTTTGGTTTCTCTCACTCAATCCTTCAAGAGGACCATTGCGCGTGGCATCACAGGAGGCCTTACTCGAATCTTGGCTCGTTCCAAGAATCTTCTAAAAATAAATTTTATAAGGCAGCCAGTCCCAATGAACTTGTCAAATACTAGGCTTTACTGCATACATATCAAACAAACTAAACACTTTAAGCATTATACCATACACCAAAGACGTGATCCGATCATGACGTCATCTAATCCAGACATACACTGTTATCTGTTAACAAGTAAAGTATTTGGTCCTTGAACATTTAGGCCAGTATTAGGCAAGGTGGAAACAACATCTGAAACTGGTTCTAAAATTATTCTTGTATCACAGTTATTAAGGCACGATCAGGCTTTTAAAATATGCACTTGCAATATGTATATTCTAGTAAGATTATTGCACTTTAATTTATACATAAGTAAAACTGGCTTTAGAATTACGCAATCAATATTATTTGTTAATAGAATTCTCAGAACTGTAATTAAAAATTACTCTAGAAATAGTTTTACAAGCGGATTACACTTAAGCGTCTGATACATACAGCCATTTTGGTGATGTCATAATATGCAACAGTTGATATTGAAAAAAAAGTTTCAAACGTACCATAATAGTGTTTCTATTTACAGTATTCAGGATAACCAATTTAATGTTAGATGCTTTTAGTCCCTGCCAAAAAAAATACGTAAATTACACTTGGAGTTCCTTAGGGAACCACCTTGGGCCTGTTTTGGTTCAAATCCTTTTGTTAACCGTAAATAATTTGATTTTCGTAAAAAAAATATGTATATTTATTTATTTACTCAAAACATACAAATAGCCATACAGACTAGACCCAATACGATATTTTAGCACAAATTATACATATACGTATTGGTAGCTGTTCTAGTAAAGTCATCTAAAGTGCAAAAGAATACATACGTCCCTGTGCTACTAGCAAATGACTTTGTTGACTTCATTGAATAATCATATTGAGATTTTTATGCATAATTCTTATTTGCGAAATTCAAGAAACAGTATCAGCAGTATTCATTCAAAAAATTCTAACTAAAATCTCTTATGGAAATCTCAGTAGTCATTAAAAATTCCTAGCTGAAATCTCTTACAGCTAAAGTGCTATTTATTATACTATCATTATATTTATATCCTTGTGTAGTATAGAATGGTGCGTGAATGCTACTACACTTGCACACGTTATTACGTACATACATCACATAGAAACATAAATATTGATCGTAAACTGCCATTTTCCATAATCGATTGATTGTGTATGTAACAGTTTGCGTATAAACATATGAATAATACATAAATTCCTTATAATCTACCTAGCTCTTTCCCAACTACGTTTGGGTGTGCTTTTAGTTTAACAAGATGTACCTGAATATTAATATTTTAAATGACGAAACTGCCTATCAAACTTCCTCAACCCAGGTAGGCTAGGTAATACGATACCCCTCGATAAGACTGCTTAACTCGTTGAATGATATCCAAATCCGACGACGAATTAGCATGCTTTCCGAGACACATATGTATAAAGATACATTTTGATATATGTATAAAGATACATTTCCATTGTTGCTCCGATCCAAACGAACTGAAAAAGGACAAGAGAAAGATCAGATGGTTTCTGTCGATGGATGAAAATAATCTTACTAATATTGTAAATGGGAAAATGAAAAAATGGCAATGGAAAGGGCTATGCTTGGGATTTCACTGCTTGATCAAATCAGAAATGAGGAGATCCGCAGAAGAACCAGAGTAACCGACATAGCCCGAAGAAATGCAACACTTAAGTGGCAGTGGGCCGGGCACATTGCCCGTAGGACCGATGCCCGATGGGGGCGACGGGTTCTCGAGTGGCGACCACGCACCGGAAGACCCAGCATGGGTAGGACCCCGACAAGGTGGACCGACGACCTGGTGAAGGTCGCGGGAAATCGCTGGATGCGTGAGGCGCTGGACCGGTCATCATGGAGATCCTTGTAGAAGGCCTATGTCCAGCAGTGGGCGTCTTTTGGCAGAAATGATGATGATAAAGATAATTCTGATCCACAAACTTACCGCGGCAAGCATAGCTTAACTTGATCGTTCGACCAGTTAGGCTGTTTTACTTAGCTTTAAGCCCCTCCATAAATCATGAACGTCTAAAAACATGAAACAAAGGACAGTACAATATTTGGTTTAACTTTACAATTCTATATACTGTTGAAACAGGAGAGAACACAGAATCTATATACTGACAACAAACATACTATAGAGCTTTCACGAGCAGATCCAATGAATTTATACGAAGCAACGACGGTTGAAAATTGAAAAACAAATGGTGTCCTTATTTTCTACTCTCACAAACAGACCGAAGAATTTCTTGGAAAGCTTGTGATTTTTGTTACAAGGGTTTGTCAGCAAAATTCAGAGTGTATAATATCTACACTATGTATTTTGCTGATAAACCCTTGTTTGAGTTTATGTCCGTTCAAATGTTTTGGGTCGGTTATTTTCTAGTACCAGCGGATAGTACTTTGTTACAAGTAGCATAGCTGCTTTACCATAATAACGTCAAACTTGACGTTTACTGTGACAATTAAACATAAATCCATACCCCTTGATTTCTTTGGTCTGGATGACGATAGGATATATTTACCAGTGCTACTGGTAAGTATATCCTATCAAACAAAAATAAGAATTTTGCAAATCGGTCCAGGCGGCTTCGAGTAATTGGTGAACATACATAAAAAAAGATTCCCGCGAATTGAGAACCTGATAAAAAAAAGGCCTGAGATATGAATAAATAATTCGATATAGTACCTGTGAACCGGCAACCATAACGCAAATGGCATAGGCCTTATAATTGAAATACATTTCAGCCATATTGCCATGTACAAGTATAAAAATGTAAAATAATCTCATCAAGTCACTCCGTTGCCGGCGCTGGTGACACTTGTGTATACAATTGTCTCAACTAGGCGGTCACTTGGCCTACAAATGACGTAGCTACAGTATTGATAGATGTGGCTCTGCAGAATCCTATATATTGTGGTCAATGCAAACAAATCGACTAATAAATATTCTATTCAGAAATAGAAGTCTATTCAGAACTCGAAGTAATAAAATTACGAAGATGTATTAACGATTATAATTTATTGGATTTTTTTTCCGTCTTCCGTCGATATCTTTAGTTAATCAATAAAAGTAATTCTATTGTGAGAACCTCATATAAGAGAAAGAAGGCAAAAAAACATAATTTATTTTACGGTCTAACAAATCTACCCAGAAAGGTTAAATTTGATTTTTTCGGTAAATTCGCTTAATCCACTGAATGGAAGACAAATAAAATGTTTTTTTTTTCTATGTATGTTTGATAAACAAATCCGCTCGAACTGTACGTTCAATTTGTAATAAGTTATTGATAACCTCGTATGCGAGTAAAGTTGCGAACAATGCTGTTTTTATCAGGTTATAGAAACAAAAGAAATTACCTACTATTAATATTCCAACATCCCCGCTTTCAAATAACAGGTATAAAATGTCTTGCCATGGTGCCTCCGCCGGGCCGGAACAAGCGGGGTAGACCAAAGAAATGCTGGCTTGACGTTGTAAGAGATGACATGCGTGGCAACAATCTCTTACCACAAGATACTAAAGATCGCGCGAAATGGAGGGGAATGTGCAGGAAAGCGGACCCCGGACTTCAACGCGAAAACCGCGGATGTAACCGGGTTAAACGCTAAGATGATGATGATGATCCCCCCTTTCAAATATGTTCTCTAACAATTTTAGAAAGGGCGTCAGTGGCGTGTTTTTTATATTAACTTCTCATTTTCTACTAATTAAGGTCAATATTTCTATTAATTAAACTGTATACTGATATTAAAGATTATTTATTGTCTGAAAAATTCTTAATTATTTTATTGATTATTGAACAGTTCCTGGAATTCTACGTTTCAAATAATCTAACCCCGTTTCGTCACAATTCAAATGACTACCTAAAATTGCTTTTGCAAATCAATTTACTTTTAGTCATAATTGTAGTTACGTTTTCTAAATTGTGCTGACATTTCTTAATGAAAGACAAAGGTTTAATTTCGCTGGCAGTGAATAGTTCCATGGAGATAAAATTTATAAACTTGAAGGTTTTTCACTAATCATTATTTCTGAACAAAAGTAGCCATCTAGAAAATACTGAAGGTAAAAAAGAAAAGGCTGAACATAAACTTGTAACTGAACTGGAAACACTAAAGAAAAATTAAGTAATCGAAAAAGATAGCAAAAACTTTTTCTCGACAAAACAGGGTCGAATGACTTGAGCCTTGGGTCGAATTTAGAACAAAAAGCAAGAAAAGAACTTAAAGTAAAGTTTATTTTACTGGGTAGAAACATCCATACTAATATTATAAATTTATTAATTTAAAAACTTTCCATAAAGATATATTAAGAGGCGCACTTAATGCCTTCGCCATTATCTATCAGTCTACCATGGATGGTAAAGAGATAAGACTCTGTTTCTATCGATTTCACGCCTATATCATTAATGGATTTCGTTAAAATTAGGCAAAAAAAATGGATGGTTTTCTGGAGAAGGACATTGGGTAATCTATATCCAGGAAGCGGGTTCCTGTAGGATAACTTCTGACATCCACGCGAGCGAAACTTAACCTCGAAGCATTTATTTCAAGTAAATCATATACTGGCACTTTTACATAAATAGAATGTTGAAGCAGTAACTTCAAGTCTTCAACATTCTATTAGAGCTGATAGGTGCGCATTTCAAAATGTAGAGAAACTTCATTGACACTTTTTAAATCAAGATATCAACAAAATTCTGTTCTGGACACATTAATCAGAATATAATATGATAATTCAATATCAATAGATAATTATTTAATTAAAGTACTTGATATTGGTACCCAGCCTAGAAGACGCGGAAGACCCCGCCTTACTTGGATGTCCATTATTGACAAAGACCTAAAAGGGACGCAGTTAACATCTCAAACTACCCAGGACAGACCGTCTTGGCGAAGATTGACCAGAAGGGCCGACCCCAAATAAATGGGATTAAGGCCAGGCAGAAGAAGGAGAATAGGTAATTATTTAATTGGATGACATTACACATATATAATCAATAAGTAACCAATAATATATAACCAATAAGTAAAACAAGAATAACTATTCAAATGCCAAAAGTTTTCTCTTATTGCGGTAGAGTGACGCATTTTTCTTAATGTCTGTTTGGCTTCTAATCTATTTGTAAATTGTTTAAGTAAATAGGAGTCGCAGTCCATTACGCATATTTACCTACATAATGAGTAAGTCCCCAGTAATAAAGCGGCACCGAAGCATGTTTAGAATTGATTCGCAAACTACTTCTTCTCCACTGGTCTTTTGCACTTTCCGTTTGAAATTAATGACATCATTTCTCAATATCTTCAATGATATACACAGTTAAAGTAAAGTAAATGAAGATTAAATATATACATATACTTCAATTATCAGATGTATGAAACATAAATAATATCCGAATTATAACAAACAAGTAGCTACTCAATAAAAAGAAAATAAAAGTTCTGGATCGGTAAACACTTTTCCTGGAAATACAAACTCGGTTTTATTTAGGTGGAATAAATATGCTTTCATATTGACACAGACGAGCGGAAGAAATTAAAGATTTTTACTTTGGTATTAGATCTCTATTTACGATTAATTTTGGCATACATGAAAGTAAAAATCATTTAGGAACCATGATCGTTATGCGTTAAACTAAAGAATGGATCTCCTAAATTATTATTACATGAGAGTCTCCAAGTCTCGAGTAAATAGGTTATTTCTAGGCAAGTACTCAGCAGCGCCGATGGCATTATCTCTTGTCATGACGTCAGTTTTTTCAAGCACAAAATACATACACATTTTGCGCTGAAATGGTGCGTGAATGGTGCCTTGAGGCATAATAATGATAAATGTTACGAAAGAAAGCCTAATGTTGATGGCGTGACGGTTGACAGGGGAGGACAGTAAAATCCGACCCTAAGTAAAATGGCCAGTGTTGAAGGCAGAAAAATGATAAGATGATGATTTGGCATACAATTTTTACATGCTTTTTATTAGCTTCACTTGTATGTTTGCTTGCTTGCTTCTTTGTTTGTTTGTCCGTCTCTAACTCTTTGGACTACGAGTGAGCGGCTCATTACTGTAAAATGTCCCACCGTTTTCAATACGTTCGTCGGTCGTTTTTTTTTTAAGAGTATCGAACTAGAAGTTGAAAATAAGTATAGTTTAAAAAACTAAAAAAAACATGCTTTTAAAAAATATCAAACTAGAAAGTTAAAAATAATTTTTAAAAAAGCGTGAGGCGCTTAATAAACAAAAATTATGACACAAAGCGCCTCACGCTTTTTTAAAAAATATTTTTAACTTTTTAGTTTGATATTTTTTAAAAGCACGTTTTTTTAGTTTTTTTAACCTATACATATTTTGTATCAAACAATGTACCTACCACAAAAGCACTGCGTAAATACAGTAAAGTAATCGAATGCACCAACAGAAGTAATTCTACTTATAGACAATCGGCCGATACCGAAGCGATCCGGTGCATCAAATGCCCGGTCAAATGACACCAATTGATATGTATTGTAAAATTGATACTTACCTATTGAGAATTGAACACCAGGGACACTTCATCGGTATTTCATTTATGTAAGACATGTGTCTGCGTTTGGATAATAATTACATTGATTTAGTGAATTACCAAATCAATCAAAAGTATTTTTGCCCGTTAGTGGATATGAATTATACAGTAGTCAAAAAAACGGTTTCTATCTCATCAGTTGTCATCCTAGTATGGGCATGAGAAATGGAAGAATGGTGGACATGGCTTCAGGAAAGTTTTGAGTATAAAAAAAGTATGCTGGACAAATGGGGTTATTCAACAAGTCATCTTTTAATTATGTGTGTATGTGCTAAACCTAGAAGAATAGACGAAGCCCAGAGAAATGTGGGTTGCATAGTAAAACATAGCTAGACAATTAATTAATATTGCAATGATAACTCCTCATAATTTATATGCAAGAAAAGGACATGACGTTCCGATCCAAATGAATTGAAATAAGGGCAGGAGAAAGATGAGATGGTTTCTGTCGATGAACGAAAATAATATCATATATAATTACGTAGGCGAATATGAAATGACAGATCTTATTGCTATAAGTGTCCGAGTTATTTAGAACATAAACAACCTAATGTTTAATATTGTGTGTTAATAAAATAATAGGAACCTGGATTCGGAAGGTTATCTTAAAATAGATTATCATAGGTGCATAGTATCATAGCGTCTCTATGAACAGTCACCCTTGACCTCGCCTCTCCCGAAGTATGAGTGCCCTTTATGACACCCTCTTCAGATCTTTGATGCTTCAAGAGTAGTAGCAACAAGAGCATCAATTTGTTACACTACTTTTTTACACATTTCTTTTTTATAATCGCCATTTTTGTGATCATGCATGCATTAGGCTTGATTTTCCGTGATGATACACATTTGCGTCTATGATATAAGTAAACGTGTAATTAAATGAAAGGAGCTAGCGAAAATCCATAACTAAACATTAAAGAATTTAATTTCACCTTATAGAGTCCTTTTCATCGTACGTAACAACGATAACGTCCCAACCTCATTTTCTTACTTGACGTGAGCCCTCTGATGATTTAACGAATTGTTGCAAAAAAGAAGTACTTAATTGCGTGAATGGCCGATGTGATCATCACTCATCCACACTATTGCTTCTCCGTTACGATCTTTCTGACTGTTTTTCTCGACTCCTAAGGATCCAGTATGCAAACATACTTCTTTTCTAAATCCGACGAGATAACTTTACTTCAAAACATTTTAAAAAATTGCAGAAGTGAAAACTGAAATCATTATAAAACACACAAAGTAAAAAGCAAAAAAAAAAAAACTATCACGGAATCGAAGGTCACGCTGACGCCAATTCAATACTTTTTCCCCATTCAACGAAGAAAGTGCTCAACGTCGATCAAGAATTTTTCGCTTCACAAATCCAATAAGAACACAACAACAAGGGAACTCCTCCTACCTACCTACTACACAATAGTACTGGCCATGTCATATATTGATGTATTATGTCAAGTAGAATTAATATATCCGGTTAGCAATTGGACAGACCGTTTTGTTCTTATTTTAAAATGAACCGGCGTGGCGGTAATAGGTTCAACTCGCATGGGAGTTTTGTTGGTATTGTCTGGCGAAGAGAGTGACAACATTCGCCCGCGTGAATATATGAAATAATCTCACAAGAACGAGCTACTGGAATATAAAAAAATGCATATGTTACTAAGGAGGAATGATTTTGATTTTGCAAAAATTCACTTATGGATAGCGGCAGGGTACTTGCGTAACACACTATCAGTAGCAATGGGTTTAATTTTGACAGTTCAACAATATTGATTGCGTTAAGACTGATTTACACGGTGCAATTTAATTGCCCATGGTTTCAATTAAGTTGAAGCAACAATAAAAGTTGCATTGTCTAAACACCATTTAGACAATGCAACAAGTCATTTGTTGCATCAATTTTGTTGTATGCCACAGCCAATGAAATTTCACCGTGTAAATCAGCCTTTATTTACGTTGTTGAGCGGGCACATTTTTCGAACAATGCGCAATGGAGGGGACAATAGAGGGAGCAATGTATTAGCAATATGCATCGATATGATTCCAATTGATAGTAACAGCAATTGCGTTTACGCAATTAGGGGGCTGGTGTGTGGCCTTTTAGAGATATGATGAAGAGCGTGAAAAGTTCACTCATCCTCTATGGAAAAGAGAGGATCCTCCGACCAGACGGGTATTGTGTCTGGTGGGCACTTGCCCAACGATTGATAATGGGAAGTTGTAAATATGCTAGTTGCATCATAAAAAACTAATTAGTCCGTCATTCAGATTATAGAAAAATATTGGATACGTATATTTTGTTTTATCAAATCAATAAAAATTGACACATAGAAGGCATCAAAGATCAGGAGCGGTGACTGGTGACGTCACTGGCCGCTAAAAAGTGTAGCGTGCAGTGACGTCACACGAGTTTTCAACGCGCTGTGTCGTCTTCATTTTTTGTTTATTTGAAAAAAGAAAAAATACGTGTCTAGTATTTTTTGGAAATCTGACAGACTAAATAATTTTTTTTAGTCAAATACCCTATTCTGCTTGCGCGATGCAGAATCTGTGTGACGTCAGTATAATGCTTTGTTCGCATGTAGCGTATAAAGATATCGCTACATCATTATAACACCAGCTATCTGCCGGTGAAGTCTGTCAAAATCGGTAAAGTTGTCGGGTATTAACAGGAAAAAACAAAAAAAAAATACATATTTTTGTATTCGGTATAACTGTTACCATGGTCTTCATTTTATGATTCTTCCATCGTATTCATTTGTACAAATGAGTAGAAGGAGACAATTAAGTATAAGACAAGAATTTATGGTATTTTTATGAAATCTAAAAGCAAAAATATTCCGTAAGACTGAATATTTACAGAATAAAATCTTACTTTTGTTCTAGCCTTAACCTTTGAGGCGGTATTTGTAATTGAAACTTTACTTGAATTTATACAAAGTTCATAATATTAAAATAACAACGTAGCACCGAACTATGCTGTCATTTTTGTACAAAGATTTGCATTTCTATAACGGTAAGGTTCATAATTTAACAACTATTTAGGTGGTTTAAACTTAGACTTAATAAAATCCTTGTTTCTTAATAAGAGTGAACATGTTTTATGTTCTAGCCGCGACTCTGTCCATATGAAATTTTAGGACACTCGGCTATACTGTAGCTTCCTATTGGTGAAAGGATTTTCGAAATCAAATAAGTACATAGTTTTCAAGAATATCCTCTACATGATTTAGAATTTATTTAATGTAAGTAGGTTTGTATACATACTTTAACAAGTCATTTTTTTAACTACATACATATGTTTATATCTGTGATATGAGTTTGGAGTTTTGAACTCATAAACGTTACCTCATTGCTACATTGTAAGTATAGATTATTAAAATGCACGAGCATTCTCTGTTAAGATTCGCTATATATTTTTAATTCATCATAAAAGGAACAGATTTCACATAGTTTATTCAACACACAGTTTAAGTAGACTTAGGTAGAATCACAAAGAAGTACATGTTAAGAACTACACCCTAGTTGCGCACTATTATTATCAATTTGAATCATTTTAAAACCAATTTCTCATACATTGCTCCATATGTTACGAAACTGTGTCTTCTCAACAATGTAAATAACGCAATGAAAGTTGTTGAACTGTCAAGATGAAACCCATTGCTACTGATAGTGTGCTACGTAATAACCCTGTTGATCTGTACACCATAAGAGGAAACAATCATAGATTAATATATGATTCCCTTTATATGATGCCTGTTAGGGTTGCCAGATAGGAAGCTATCAAATCAGGGACAGTCGTCGACAGGGACAAAGCTCGCTCATTCGTCAAAGTACAAAAAAAGTAGGAGGTCGTCAATAGCATAAGCATCGAGCATTTCGGTAGAACAGCGCCCATGATGTCGAGAAATCGGTACGTTCATGTAATAGTCAGACAGAGAGGAGGCAGCCATGTCATTTCATTCGTCGCTAGTTTATTTTGTTACAAAATTATAAGTTTTTAAAATCCGGGACAATTACCGCTAATTCCGGGACAAGAGGCAAGATTCCGGGATATTCCCGGATTTCCCGGCGGTCTGGCAAGCCTAATGCCTGTACTGTAGTCAGTCATATCACAAGAATGGGAATTAAAATGTTGGTAGTCTCCGCTCGTACGTAGCTCTACTCATAATTTTATTATATGGACAACACGTAATAAGAATAATTCTTATAAAATACAAGTATTTTTCCTCATCCTACGAATCGGTTTCAACCTTATCTATGGGTACAAGAATTATCTTGAGTTACAAATAAACTCTATAGTTAAAACATGAAGCATCATATAAAAATAAATTTAAAATGTCCATTATAATGAGACCAGCCGAATTAGTACAATTATTTATTAATACTTTCTTTTTACTTTTGTTTTATTTCTGTAATAGAAATAATTAATTATCAGAACTTTAATTAAATTTCAAGTACTATTAAACTAATAAACTTGATAATTATTTCAAAAATATTATGCTTTAAGCATTAATAAAATATTATTCAATAAAACAGCAACAGTAGCAATGACTTTCATTTTGACAGTTCTGCAATATTCATTGCGTAATTTACGTTGTTAAGCGGACACATTTTTAGAACAAATGAAGCAATAGATACGCAATATCTTTTTAAATAATTCAGATACAGTGCAGAAGAATAATCTACAAATGTGGTGAAATATTGGAAAGGTCAGTTAGTTAGTATTCAAGAGCCGTAGATTTGGTATATAATTAGCAGATCTAATATAAGACGTTGCCTAAAATAAATAATATAATTTTAGGTGTGGACAGGGCCTTGCAAAAACTCACTAATATTGAGTAATTTAATATAACGTTTTCGTTAATTGAAAGCGTTACATCATATTTCTTCATGTGGTATGTAACGAGCACAATGTAATATTTCATGTAACACTTGCTTAACGATAATTACAATAAGTATTACATTACCAAAAAAGTCAAAACGGTAGCTAGACGAGCTGTTATGAGCATACACCGAAACTTAAAGTGTCAATGAAATGGAAAAAAAAACTAATTTCTTAAAAAAAAGTCCTTAACTCACTCCACTAAAACAGA
Organism: Sesamia nonagrioides; assembly: GCA_017933935.1. Lineage (NCBI taxonomy): Eukaryota > Metazoa > Arthropoda > Insecta > Lepidoptera > Noctuidae > Sesamia > Sesamia nonagrioides. Next base: position 84,305 of record JADWQK010001076.1, on the reverse strand, counting down.
AAATGCGGGACATTTTCTGTTTTAGTGGAGTGAGTTAAGGACTTTATTAAAGGAATTAGTTTTTTTGGCGGTCAAAATTGACTAAGAGATGTAAGGACACGTTTAACCCTGATGGTAAGCAGTATTGCAATCGTTGATGGTAAAGCGCGCTAGTTTATTAAGAGTCTATTCCCTCAGAAAAAAAAAAACTGAGTGAATAGAAAGGAAGACGGCATTTGAACGGGGTGATGCAATATTAAACCTAACAACACGACCAACGACGATGCGCCAGAGGAACATTGATCTGGAGATTCTCCATGACCAAACTCCTGATACGTCAAAATTTGGCGCATCGTACCCGGCACACATTGCAACACAACTACTCAGATCCCTCCTCCGTACGGCTTCACCAGACATCATGCTGGAACACGACGAATCGCTTGGCGGCAGGATTTTTTCTTGTGGCTGGTAACTTCTGCCGGCAGCCGATCTTATGGCGTACCACCGAACTTAAACCGTTTTGGAAGATAAAATAAAATTATCACAAAAAAAAATCTAGACTCGCACTTGACCGTTTTCATTCTTCAACTGTCCTGTGATGATAGCGCTACATATATTGTTAAGTTAATATTGCCTTCCAAGTTTCAATACGAACATTCAATGCACGACTCATAAGCGCTTGTAATCTGAACTTGTCTTTACGAGTTTCGTGTTGTACCTACTCTTGTAGACGTCGATATATTGAACGTCTGCTGTTCTGGAATTCTCCGGCAAGAATAATGTTAACTTTCACACATTCTATTTTAGACGAGTCGGTTCCAGGAATGTTAATCTAAAGGTTAAATCCCTTTATGGATAATACGTCTTCCTCGGTCTGGAAGTAGGTCTCTGGTGGATTAAGTTTATGTTTGGTCTGAGAGTAAATAGCTATGTACCTGCCAGGAATTTAGTGATAGGATGATTAAGAGAAAATCTTTGAAAGCGTTGCAAACTTTATAAATGTACGTGTAGTATTGTTAATTGGTTATTTATATATCGCTTTAACAAAACATCTGAATTCAGGACAAGAAATATCGCTATATTAAAATATTTTTATCTCTCAGCTGACAACCGTTCCATTGTTAAGGAAACGTGCTCCGGTGCTTATACAGACACACAAGTAGCGACATAAATTTGTAATATATGTATACATAATTATACAGCTGAAGAGTTTCTTTATTTTTTTGTTTGAACGCGCTAATCTCAGGACCTACGAATCCCATTTTAAAAAATCTTTTTACGTTGAATAGCCCATGTATCCAGGAACTATAGGGAGAGAGGGAGGAGGGCTATATAACAATAGAAGCGGAGCATAACATGTTCAAATTACTAACTCCACGCGAACGAAGTCGCTGGCGACCGCTAGTTTGTAATATTTGTTAAAGATAAATTTATTCGACTATATGTTCGACACCATAAATCAAGCGTTATATTAAAATCACTACAGAATCATGCATAATTTAATTTATCAGTGACTGTATTTATAATTACTTTATCAGTCACAATTTCACATCATTAAGTTAGTATAATGAACGGTAATATAATATTATACACAATATAATTATGTAATTATAAGTTATGTATGTTATGAGATGTTACCCATAACTTACGGGAGGAATGGCACAAGAAAAATGAGGCTTATGCCCAGCTGTGGGTAAAATCGGGCTGAGTATGATGGTGAAGAATACACTTTTTATAATAAATTTCAAAATGGATTCGTTAGATCCTGAGATTGTAGAATGACAATTCACGCCACGCTCATTTCACGGATCAGATTTCCACGGTAATCACCAATAACCATCTACACCTAACTATTTACTGAATCTTACTGCAGTTAATTATACGGACATTTGAAGACGGACACTCCAGCAAGTGGGACATAAGACTGTGTTAAACTTCCTGGAGTGTCCGTTGCTTGGATTAGACAATCTAAGCTGATTTAAAAATCACCAAAATACTAATAAAATTGAGCTAAATAGTTTTTCAAAGATACTAGTATGATCGCGAAAATCTCAGGGACTATCTTAACTATCGGAATTGAATAAATCTTGCTGCATTTCTAAGCCCAATTCTCTAATAATGTTAAAGGAAATTTTACATTCCGCTACGACCTTTAAAAAATGAGCATAGAGTAGAAAGAAAACTAACTAAAATGCAAAAACGACGTAATAATAGTACGGGCCGGCGATGTGTTGTGACATGATGTATATAACATGATATATGTATGTGTATATAATACGATGCACTTGATTTCCCAGAGAGATAACACAAGGAATGTTAGGACAGCTAAACAAATTAATACCGACCGCTAAACCCACATGAATAAGTGAGATAGTATCCTCAGAATTGGCAAGACTCCACGACTTTGTAATGTTTACTCCGATATCATTCAGTTTTATTTTGTTAAACAGGTTAGAGTTAAGATTTGCCACGTTTGATTGAATACAAGAGAACTGAATTATAGGTGATAGAATAGAATAGAACACTCTTTATTATGTGCACCATATCGATTACAGAACATAAATATAAAGATTTTACAAAGGGTGACACAATGGGCGGTCTTCTCTCTAAGAGCAACACAACTGCTCAGACCCGTCCTCCGTACGGTAAATATATGAAAGCAAAAATAACAATATGTAATATTGAACCTGTGATGTAATAACTCTTTACAGAAGCGAACTATAACAATTACTTATTAATAGTATCGATATCGACACTCATTTGTTTTGACTTTATCCTTTTCATATCTATTATGTGGGTAGAGGATAGCAATATTCTACCTATGTATATCATTTTACCTACCGAGATTATTATACATGTTCACTATTTAATAATACCCGTAGGTATAGCAGGATTACTGACAAATAATAACAGGTAAATAATACTCGGAGGTGACCGCCTCCGTGGCGTAGCGGTAGCGGACGCGGCCGCTGCGCAAGGTGGCGTGGTTTCGATCCCCGCACAGTGCAAGTATTTGTATGCATGAATATGTATATGCATGAATATATATATGAATAATATAATACTTGCACTAGTCTGGTCGTGCCTCGGAAAGCACGTTAAGCCGTTGGTCCCGGTTGCCATACAAACATCTAGTGGCAGTCGTTACGGCTTGTTGGAGCCCTCAAAAGTCCAATAATTGGTCTAACTGCAATGCTTCGATGTCGCCTTCGGGTTGTGGAGGTCTGACGGCAGCCATTTCAGCAGTTGGACTGGTAAAGCGGACCCCAGACTCCAAAGCTGAAAAGGCTTCGGATGCGACAGGGATTAACGCTGTGATGATGATGATGATAACAGGTAAATAATACATTTCACGTTGATCAATTTACCATTATCTCATTTACTTATTATATCCAAAAATATTAATATGTATCTATGTAATTAAAATACTTGTGTGTTCATCAATGAATCAATAGTAGGGATTCCCAAATCTTTTTAGTATATGCGTGAATATGTATCATCTATTTGACATTATGTAAAAAATTATAAAGAAATGAAAATTTTTTAGAATTAATTGGACAGTTTAAAGGAACCTAATCTACATAATACGTTTATTATTCATGCATAAATTATTTTATTTGCCTCTATGTCCAGATGTGTAAGAGATTGTGGAAAAAACAGTAGTAAAACACATTAAAACTCTACGTTCTCCTAACAATCTTCTCTTACTCTGGCCTTCTCATACGTCTGACTAGAATTACTCTTCCTTTCATATTTAGTCAATTCTTCTCTAGAGTGCGCTTCCTTGTGATATCAAGACCACCTATCGGTTAGCATATATGCGGATATTGCAGAGTTGTTTTCGAAACAAATAGCGTAGAATTATCTCGATAAAATCTTTCCCTTGATTTAGTATAAGTAGTATACATATATAAAAGTAACAGTGTGTGTGTGTATATAACCTATTTATGTAAAAATTAGTGTAACAAGATTGAAGAGTCTTTTTTTGTTTCTAATAATGTTCCTCTCAATCAAAGCACCTGCCATCTAATCGCTTCTCCAACTTTTTTTTAGGGAGAATGAGAAATCATTAAATGACCTCTCCCGCTCTAGGCGGAGAGAAAGGGCGTGTCAGACTATTACTGACTAAAACCCACCCGTGTTCCTTCACTTCCTTGTGCGCCAGGGCGCCGTTTCTCTTTTAACCAACCCGCAACCCTGACCTAAGCAACGGTCTGCGTGGACCTCGTCAAGCCTGCGACTACGGTGGCCGGGAGTTCGGTGTTGTCTCCCGACCAGGGCGTCTCCTGCGGCGAGATTCCCGCTCCCTCACACGCTCTGCCACCTCCTTTGCCAGCATCACTGCTTCGCAGAAGAAGGTGACGGCCTACCAACCTCTTCACCACCCTTATGGTTTAGTGGTACAGAAAACTTAAGGCATTAAAATCCACCGCTGTACAATTTTTGTGCGACAATTTTAAATAAAACTCGCATCTAACTGGACAGTTGAAAGAACCTGGGTACTATTTGTTCTGCGTTTATTTTAACTTCTGTAAGTAGCTAATATAAAACTGATAAGGAAAAACACAAACCCGAGCAACCTAACTAAGCAGCGTACTTTATTCAAGAAATTTCAGACGCCTAAATAATTAAGTATATAGCCACCTATAAACTTCTTTGGATTTGTTCATTTTCCTGCCCTTATTACAGTTTCTTTGGGCTAGGCGCAACATGTTTTTTCTTCATTTCATTTACCTCGGTATTCACCTCGATTTTAGCTATATTACCTTTCACATAGGTTATCCATTGATTCTTTGATATTTCCGTACTACTTTAAACTTTTTTAAACACAGAAAAGCTATTTATCCATATCATAAGGACACTTGCAAAAATACATACACATTCATGTATTCAATCACATACATGGGCTATTTTTTCTTTGTATTTATAATTAATATTTATGGTTGTTTTTATCTTATTTTTGATATATCTTTATCTTAATATGTTATTGTTATAACTCAATAAATCCAAAAAAAATCTCAACTTTTGCAATAATATTTTTAATATTTAAAAATCCTTCTTACTATTGTCATCAAATTAAGAAATAATACCTAGTAATTGTATCTATATTGTTATAATCATAATCAATGTTTTTTCAAAAGTCAATTTATAAATGCACTCCCGAAGTTTTACTATTACAGAGGCCAGTGTGAAGTTAAGCTCAAACAACCGCATTATAATACGTATCTAAACAGGTATTTATAACCATTTTCCTTCCTACTTATTATTTTGCTAATTTAATAAACTATAATCAGTCGATGTCAAAGTAAAAAACAATACATCATTATTTATTTCAAACATTTACAAACACTTGAAGTGCTTTCTAAGAATAATACCTACTTAGAAAACTGTAATACGATAAACTTATGGAGGAACTGAAAGGGCAACTCCTGAATATGAAAAAGTATTCCGTGTGAAACTGCGCGAGAAATTCGTACGTCAGTCTATTTTACATATTCTTGTCACATATTCTTCTTTATTCTCTCAGAATTTATTAATAAATCTAAGTCTGTTGCAATATAGTTACGCTATGATATTATTTGATAACTATAATTTCGCTTGTAACTATGCAAATTATTCACCCATATCTTACCATCTACTTTCTAACACCCAACAAAGTTATTTTTTTAAAACTAACGTCACGACGAACATATTGTTTAATAACACCGGAAATCGCCGATAACAAAACATGAGTATTTAGCTAGCAAGCGGGCCTTGAACGGCTCAGCCGACATGAATGAAACTGCTGTTATGAAATAGTATTTGCTTTTAACTCCAGGTCTGTCGCAGGCCTTACCCCTCTTCGGTTACATTACATACTGGCTTAGCGTATCTAATCAAATTAGCGTTGCACTACAGTGACGTCATGAAGCCGGCTCGAGCCGCGAAATGTAAGTTCAACAAACTTAACCTTTATATTATAAGTAAATCGCGCGCCATTCGTAAACAATCGTTGTTTATATTAAACTCACTTATGAACCTACGAACATTCAAGTTTGTCACAAAAAATGTCGTTTTTTCTTTAAAAGTCGGCACTTTCTGTATGTTTTCGTAAGTTGTATTATTATTGGTTTACACGCACGACGGGTGGCGGGCCGCAGCGGTACGCGGTCGTCGCGCGGCGGCTAGGACACGTCTGAACTCAGACTACGTTAAACACGGCTATGGGCTGTGGGCACACCGCGCCGCCTATCTGCGCAATTCTCACCCAGTGCGCCGCCTGCAAGTGCAACTCTGTATTAGCATGTACCTCGCGTTCTAATCGCCTGATACGTTTACATACAGCGTTTGTTTACACCATTTTGTAAATTGTAAACTTTGATACACTCCAATCTTTGAGGGAGTGATCATTGTTGTGTCTGTTTTGCTTTCGTATTCCGTATTATCTGTAGTTCGAGCAGCTTTGGCCTAGTGGTATCGGCCGCAACTTGCAAGTTGTAGGTCGTAAATTCATATCCTATCAGGCGATTTATTTTGTATAAATTATTTCATCACTGCTGCTCTCAAGGCAGTTTAGGAAAACATGTGTCAAAAAAAAATCTAAGACATGTGACATCTACCAACCCGTACTGGGCCAGCGTTGTAGATTATAAATAAATAAAATTAAAAACTAAAAAATATATAAAAATCGTTTATTTTCAGACAAAAAAGTTCATAATAAAAAATTATTAATTGAATGTGCACATCACTAGGAATTACAAAAAGGGCTTATCAAACCCCCGAACATGAAGTTCAGTGAACCTCTTCCGAAGAACAGTGTCAGTTCTCTCTCCTATCCATTTAAGGGCACTGTTTCGACTCCCCCGAACCCGCCTTACAACCGACGTCACTTTCTTCCTCATCAACGCGTGAAAGCCGTCAACGCTCGCGTCGGCAAACATGCACTACAATTTACAAGATTATGGCCCACTCCCTCTCACCGAGAGGATGCCTGTGTCCCAACAGTGGGACCATTATAGGCTGATGATGATTATCTGTAGTTCTGTTAGGATCGGCTCTCACTGACGGCGTGGCACGGCATGACACGGCAGGTTGTGTTGTGCTATCCCGCGGCGTTCCGTGGCATCCAGTAGCACGCCACGCCGGGTGACTGTGCCCCATTAACCGAAATGACCGCTGCATATGTTTCAATCTTGTTTCAACTAGCTTATCAATCATAATTCCTCGACACAAGGGACGTATTACCTCTCGTGGGATTCATTGGCGTGCCACAGCAACTCGTGGAAGTAAACGTCATGAAGTCTGGATGATTGTCACGTAACGTTATTTGACGGCATCAGGGTATCCAAATAAAGTACATAAAATGAATTCTAAAAGCCATTGAAATAACATTCAAAATAACTTGATACTTAAGTAATAAAATATTTTGCCATGTCACACCGTGCCATGCCGACAGTGAGCACCTGCCTTTAGTTTACAATGTATGTGTTACGTAACTGTTAATTCGGTGCGGTAATAATTAAAATGCGACTGTTGCTAATTGGGGATTTACCTGGCTGGTAAATTATTCTCCTTCACTATAAAACTTGAAATAATCTGTGGAGTATAATATTATTAGGGTTGTAACGGAGCTTCGCCTCCGCTTCCGTTACTGCGGAAGTTCCGCAAGAAATCGTATCTTCGCATCCGCCTCCGCCTCCGCACAATTTTTTGCGGAGTTATAACGGAGGTTTATTTACGTATTTATAAAATAAATAACGCGCAAGCTGCGACGCTCGACAACCGTCCGGCCGCGTTTGAGCGCGAAATGGTCAAGAATCAACTAGTGCGAGGCGGGAATGCGGCAAACACAATTTGTTTCTCCTTAATTTTCATTACAAGAAGGTAATATTTTTTTTTACCAAGTATACTACTATTAATGTACGTATTTAAAATAAAAATTTTGTATTAATTAACCATAAATTTAATTTTTATCTATATGTACTTTCACCTCCGCCTCCGCCTCCGTTAACCTCCGCTTCCGCGGAGGTGAGACTAGTCGCCTCCGCATCCGCCTCCGCCTCCGCTAACAAGCCTCCGTTACAACCCTAAATATTATAATATAGGTTTGGGCTAGTGCTACTTATAAGAATTACAAGTAGGTACCTACTTAATATAACATATACAATATAAAAAATGAAAAATGAAAATATAATAAATGTAAAACAATAATCATCATCAACCTTTTTATCGTCCCACTGCTGGGCACATGTCTCCTCTCTTACAGAGAAATTATTGAGCTTCATCACTACGCTTGCTCAATGCGGGTTGGCGATTTCAGACTTAAAGTCCAGGTTTCCTCAAGATCTTTTCCTTCAGCTTCAGTCATTGGTGTCCAAGATATACTTAGAAAGTACATATAACTTAGAAAAGTTACATTGGTACTTGCCTGACCTGGAATCGAACGCGCACACTCATACTTGAGAGGCTGGTGTCTTAACCACTAGGCCACCACGACTGTAAAATGTAAAATAATAATAAATGAATGAAATATAATATAAGACTATTCTTTTTTGTCCAAATAAATAAAATAAAAATAAGACAGCCTCCGTGGCGTAGCGGTAGCGACCGCGGCCGTTGCGCAAGGAGGCGCGGGTTCGAATCCCGCGTAGTGCAAATATTTGTATGCATGAATATAAATATTTGAACTGATCTGGTCGTGCCTCGGAAAGTACGTTAAGCCGTTGGACCTGGTTGCCGCACGAACATCTAAAGACAGTCGTTACGGGTAGTTGGAGCCCTCAAACGTCCAATAATTGATCTAACTGCAATGCTTCGATATCACCTTCGGGTTGAGGAGGTCAGATAGCAGTCGCTTCACGGAAAATATCTAAGTTTAGCCAAAGTTAGCAGTTAGACTGGTAAAGCGGATCCCAGACTCCAAAGCTGAAAAAGCTTCGGATGCGACTGGGATGCTGAGATGATGATGATGACTTAGTAATATAATAAACATCTCCAGGCGATTGATTCTGCAAACCCCTTACCGCGCGGCCCGCATGCTAAGCTTCTTCTAACTTGGTGAACAGCTTAGCATGCTGGACGCGCTTGCCGTAATGCTTCATTGCTCCACAATCTCCTACTGTTGTAAGCGGCCTATGCTTGGCTGATGTGACAAAACTGCTAATGTAATGATTATATCTATTATCATTTCATTATGTATGGACTTTTTTGAAGTAAGTACTTCACACCTGGGCAGCTTCTAATGTTATACAAAGCACAGGTCCGTTCGTGTGTGGAGTACTGCTGCCACATTTGGGCTGGTGCTGCCAAGTGTCACCTGGCCACTTTGGATTCAGTGGTGAGACGTGCAAAGAGGCTGATTGGTGACCCTGATCTAACTCGAGTTGGTCTCCAAAGCCTAGAGCACAGGCGTAGAGTAGCCAGCCTTTCGGTGTTCTATAGGATGCATTTCGGGGAGTGTGCGAGGGAATTGCATGATTTAATTCCCCCATCTCCGTTCCACCAGCGGACGACCCGTCGTACGGCTGGTTTCCACCCTTACGTTGTTAACACCACTACGATCCGGACGAAGCGCTTCGCCTCCTCCTTTATACCGCGTACATCGAGGGACTGGAACAATTTGCCCGCGGCGGTGTTTCCGTCGGACTACAATTTGAGTGTCTTCAAGGCTAGAGTGAATAGGCTCTTAATAAACTAGTGCGCTTTACCATCAACGATTGCGTCACTGCTTACCATCAGGCAGGATTGCGGTCAAGCGCTGGTTTATAATTTAAAAAAAAAAAAAAAAAAAAAAAAGTAAAATTGTTCTGAATGTATGATGGTAATATGTAGGTAATGTGACTATGAGTGTATTATATCTAGTACGAGTCAGTGATACTCGCATTAATTTTCTTTTATTTATTTATTATTTTATTTACCGTTGGGGTTTACCCCCAGTCCAGTCCTCGAGTGGAGACCGCGTCTCGGCAAACGTAGCGTAGGACGCCCTTGGGGAAGATGACACGCCAATTGTATGCCTTAATTCCCCTATCTCCATTCCATCTTCAGACGACCCGTCGTACCGCATACATCGAGGAACTGGAACAATTTGCCAGCGGTGGTGTTTCCTTCTGACTACAATTTAAATATCTTCAAGGCTAGAGTGAATAGGCTCTTAATAAACTACCGCGCTTTAGGTACTATCAACGATTGCATCACTGCTTACCATCAGGCGGGATTGCGGTCAAGCACTATTTCATAGATATAAACAAAAATAGGAAGGAAAGAAAGAAAATAATTTATTCCACACAATTTTTTGCGTCTTTGTATAACGATACCCTATCACATCGACAGTTTTATTTTTTAACTCAATTTGACTTATTAAGTTGATCCAACCGCATAGAATCTCCACTTCCGCCCCCATAAGTATGTAAGGTGTATAATAGGGATGTATCCATGATATGAAAATCAAAAAAATAATTAGACCGTCTTATCCATACTAATATTATAAATGCGAAAGTAACTCCGTCTGTCTGTTACGCTTTCCCGCTTAAACCTCTCAACCGATTTTGATGAAATTTGGCACAGACAATCTTTAGACCCTGAGAAAGGACATAGGCTACCTTTTATCCCGGAAAAATTTTGTATTACCGAGGGAAATGTAAAAAGCGCGATATAACCGAACTCTACCTGGACGAAGCCGCGGGCGGAAAGCTAGTAGATAATAAAAAAAAATTAAGACCCGTATTTTTTATTTTGTCGAAATGACCAAAAACTACTGAGATATAGAGTATTAAAGTTACGGAGTGGAGGCTAATTACGTTACGCAGTGGTATATTTTGTACCACGGTGTGACGTCATGCGACATTTCAAATCAATATATCTTCCTAAGTATTTGAATGAAATAAAAAATACGTATTCAATATTTTTTATAAATCTATCTGATGGGTATTAAATTATTTTTAGGATACAAGTTACAACCCAATTCCCCCACTACGGTACATTGGCACAGTTGGGAACCACCTGTAGGCATAAATGTGTGTTTGTGAAGAGCCTACAAGAGTCCCCGGTAACCCATTTACATGTGCCAGGCTATGAATAGCACACTTCGTTCCATCCCGCAGCTGTGTAAGATGGGGCTTGAGGGGTATACCAGGTCAATGAGTTCCGACACCCTATTATGTCCTTGGTATGCGAGCTTGTAACGAAAATCGGGAAGTAAATTTCTTATAGGAGAAAAGAGACTTTTGTGTTTGGGATTTCGAAACATCTGAAAAAGTAGGTATTGTAATCTATATATCTTTACTAATATGTAAAGCTGAAGAGTTTGTTTGAACGCGCTAATCTCAGGAACTACTGGTCAGATTTGAAAAATTATTTCTGCATTTGATAGCCCATTAATCCAGGAAGGCTTTAGGCTATATAACATCACGCTGTGACCAATAGGAGCGGAGCATAACTAACTCCACGGCAACGAAGTCCCTGGCGGCTGGCTAGTAAAATGTAATGGTATAAAATATAGTTCGTTGTACTCGACCGAAGTGTATGTATGATCAGCTGATTTGTGAACGAATCAAAAGTGTATGTCTGTGCAAACTAATGTCTTATCAGGCGCCGTTAGTGCATAAATACTCCCATTGTAAAGAGTCTAATAAAAATTTAAATGGAAAGTGTAAAACTGTGTGTTGGTGTATAGTGTTTGTGCGTGTCTTTACAGTGTATCTGTGTATGTACGTGTGTACTATTTATTTAATTTAATATATCTACTGGAAATGAGAAAATGTGGTTTTGAAAATAAAAATTATGTGGTATTTGGAAAGGACAAAGTAATTAAATTTTCAAATAATTTGAGTGGGATGCTACCGAAATGAACGCAATTAAGTTTCATTATATGTTAACAAATATGTGATTTTGGAAAATCAACTTAGTACTCACAAATTAATTCGGTCCACTGTACTATACAATATGTAAAGAAAACCTTGTCCGATCCGTGAAGGTATTGTTAGATATCGATAACTGATTCTACTAATGCCCACAAAGCCGGGCTAAACTTGAAAAAAAATTGTAAAAATTACCAAATTTCGGGGAAGTCGGTATTAATTCGCGGGAAAAAAAGATTATTTCAATATTAATTAGTATTGTTACTATGATGATTACGTAATTTTTTTTATTATATTTGGTCATGTGTTTACCTAACCTTTATTAACCTTATGGGTCGGACAGTGTTTTCTCTACCTATTGTATAATACAATCAATTCTGTCGAGTGCCGAGTCAGTCTTTACGGATACCTACTATGTACCTATATGTCCGTCTGGACCTCAGGAACCTTAATAGATAGAGAATTTGACAGAGTATAATATTGCTATTCCAGCTATAACAACAAACAGTAGAAACGTGATTTTTATATCGTTTTTTGCTTCGTACTTATGAAACCTTTTGGGTTGGTACGAGTCTGACGTGGTTAGTTTTAAGGCCTTTTAGGCAATTAAAATACATGATACGTGTTGTGTCCCTAAATGGGGTGTGCTAAAGAGCCTTGGTAGTGAGTAGACAGCTAGACCACTAATTAACCTCGAATTCAGGCCTATTGTTGGAAAACAATTTACTAAAGTTGTGTTGCAAGTTGAGTGGAGACCGCGTCTCGGCAAACGTAGCGTAGGACGCCCTTGGGCGAGATGGAACGACGACATCAAAAAGGTGGCGGGTAGTGGCTGCCGGAGCTTGTTGGCGTGCCATGAAGGAGGCCTATATCCAGCAGTGGACGAGTAGAGGCTGATGATGATGATGACGTTGTGTTGTACGGTGTTCCCAAAGTATGTAGGACACGACCGACTGAAGTAGACCTGGTGCTGCTCATCCCCACCCTATTTCGAGTTAAAGAAATATCAACTTTTATCTATGACAATTAAGTTGATTTCAGAGTAACTAGTAAGTACCTACTATTGAACAAATGTTTTAATTGTAAGGTAAGCTGAACTTTATTGTGTAGGAATTAAAATAGTTTTTCCACAAACTCATGTTTCACACTATAACTTATTAACGTAATTTCACACAATTTATATGACATAAAAGGTTGATTAATCAAGCTCAAAAATGAATAATTTTGAAGGGTATTGCTTAATTTTTTTTTTAATTAATAATTATCAACTAGTTCTTGATCGCGATCTCGCCTAAAGCAGTGATGCAATCGTTGATGGTAAAGCGCGCTTGTTTCATAAGCCCATTCACGGAAAAAACTAAGTCAATAAGGAAGGAAGACGGCAGTTGAGCGAGGTGAGACAATGTTTAACCCAGAGGGAGATTGATCTGGAGACACTCCACGACCAAACTCTCGACACAACAACATTAGGCGCATCGTACCCGGCACACATCGCAACACAACTGCTCAGACCCGTCCTCCGTACGGCTTCACCAGACATCATGCCGGAACACGACGAATCGCTTGGCGGCAAGACTTTGTCTGGTGGGTGGTAACTTCTGCCGGCAGCCGATGTATATTCATATGTTTAAAATATTGTTTTGCTCAACGACATAATTAACACAATGAATGTTGTTACACTGTCAACGTAAAATCCATTGCTACTGTTAGTCTGTTACGCAATGGGTTACTTCGCAACTTCTAGTTGCGTTTAATCAAAGAAAATAAGTATACTCACACACGTATCGTTCATCATCATCATCATCATTTCAGCTAAAGACGTCCACTGCTGGGCATAGTCCTCCCCCAAGGATCTCAACGACGACCGGTCCTACGCCTCCCATATTCAGCGGTTTCCCGCGACCTTCACCAGGTCGTCGGTCCACCTTGAAAGGGGGCCGTACTGTTACTCATTATACAATATGTAAAGAAAACCCTGTCCGACCCATAAGGATAATAAAGGTTAGGTAAACACTTGGCCAAATATAATATAAAATTTTACATAATCATCATAGTAACAATACTAATGAATTTTGATTTAATCTTTTTTTCCCGGGAATTAATTTCAATTTCCCCGAAATTTGATAATTTTTAAAATACTGACAACACCGGTATTATTATGAGCGAATAGCGACGCGTCCACGTCACAGGTGCCGCGTGCTCTGCCCCCCGCCGCCCGCGGAAGGGGTTGCTGACCGCACATGTATTAAGTTACCTCTTTTTGCGAAATAATATTTAGGGGGATTTTTTTTTAAGTTTATCCCGGCTTTGTATCCATTAGTAGAATCAGTTATCGATACCTAACATTACCTTCACGGATCGGACAGGGTTTTCTTTACATATTGTATAAACAAACTACATATATTAAAATGCTATCAGTAGTAATAAAATTAATCACAGAATACTAGATTAAATTTAATGTCGCCTGAAACTCAGACTGTAACTACAGATCACAGATCATTTTTAGATTTTCAACTTTATCGCTAATGCGTTAAGGCTCAAGATTAAATGGGAATATTTGACAGTTTGGGGTAGCTTGACCGGCTGGCATTGGTGCCTTCGTTAATTACCGATTATTTTAAATACACAGGTTTTTACTTATTAGCGAACAGACTAAGTAGAGCTAATAAGTCGGATATCTTAATTTGTAAGCCAAATTGTCATTGCAATGACACAGTTGAACCACAGTATAATTAAATAAGCAGTATTACATCTGTGAACAAAAACGACGTGTTATGTAAAAACGCGGAAAGTGCAAAACGCATTTATTTATATAATCATATAGTATGAAATTGTCGACTGTATTGTTCAGTGTACGAATTGCAGAATTTGTCAACATCGAAACCAAAAAAGAAATTGTATCCACCGAGGAGCCGTACTATGATACTACTTCCTTCATTATACTATGGTTAGACACATGAATAACAAGTAAAGCCGGATTAAATTATTGTATATTCCTAAATAATGCTTGAAATAACATAATAAATTGTGGTATAGATATAAGTTTTAGGCGCAACTCTTATTTTTGATAGCAAATAATCAGAAAAGGCCAGTTTTTAATTTCTGTTTGCTGAAAGATCACCAGATAAAAAGTTAAATTGAAGAAGATTTTTTTTTTTTTTTTTTGTGTTTTGGGATCTCCAACAAACTATAGACAAACAATACAAAATTATAATAAGTAATAGAGGAAGGCTCTTTTACGTGTACTCCTTCAATTACAGGAGACCACTCCATGCGCATATATCTAGGTGTAAACACGATAAAAATAGATAAAATCAATTAAAAATGATAAGTAATATAATAATAATAATGATTTTTTTATAAATTATAAACTAGCGCTTGACCGCAATCCCGCCTGATGGTAAGCAGAGACGCAATCTTTGATGGTAAAGCGCGCTAGTTTATTAAGAGCCTATTCACTCTAGCCTTGAAGACACTCAAATTGTAGTCCGCCGGAAAAACCGCCGCTGGCAAAATGTTCCAATCCCTCGATGTATGCGGTACAAAGGATGAGGCGAAACGCTTCGTCCGGAGCCTAGTGGTGTTAACAACGTAAGGGTGGAAACTCGGCGTACGACGGGTCGTCCGATGGTGGAACGGAGATGGGCGAATTAAATCATACAATTCCCTCGCACACTCCCCAAAATACATCCTATAGAACACCGAAAGGCTGGCTACTCTACGCCTGTGCTCTAGGCTTTGGAGACCATCTCGAGTTATATAAGAACAAGAATAAAAATAAGAGGAAGATAAAATTAAAATAATCAATTTTAAGCATTCATATTACAAATAATTTAAGGACGATGAAAAATTAAAAATAAATAAAAAAAAAACATTTAATAAAATGATATGCATATCAGATATATAAACTATTCGTAAAAAATGTACAAAGAATCTGATTCATAATTTTTCGTTCGGTAATAGGTTTTGTATGACATCTAAGAAAACAGTTTAATATTTTGCATTTTTCAATTGGTCCTTTAGAAAGGTGTTTATTTTCATGCGTAATTCCATGCCCTGAAATATTGAAAGAAGTCAACCTGTGTATAAAAATGCACATTAGATTCATAAATACCACTAGCGACCGCCAGCGACTTCGTTCGCGTGGAGTTATGCTCCGTTCCTATTAGTCGCAGCATGATTTTATATAGCCTAAAGCATTCCGAATTAATGGGCTATCCAACGTAAAAAGAAATTTGCAAATCGGACCAGTACTTCCTGAGATTAGCGCGTTCAAACAAACAAACAAACACACAAACAAACAAACTCTTCAGCTTTATATATTAGTATTGAAGTATAGATTCAATTGATTTTCATCAAAGATCATCCAGAAACTACCATCCATTTCTGCGACGATCAATTGCTTCATCTAGCCAGAGAGCGTCCCATCTTACGTTTAGCAATTCGCGGTCTACACTCAAGAACACGATTAGACGATTGCACGAACCAATGACTATTCATTGGTTTTACGGCTATTATGACCCGTCCATTGGCACTACAATTTGTTTATTCTGTTAGATACATATTTGGTTCTCTGGCGAATCATCTCGTTGCGGATTCGATCCCTCAGAGAGACTCCAAGCATAGCCCTCTCTCGCTTACCTCGCTAACCGGCGATACGACCTTGAATTTATTTCTGAATTCATTAATTTTTTCTCAAATCTATGTGGTGTGTTAGTGTCGATTCAGTCAGTATCTATTGCTGAGAGAGAGAGTTTGATGATCAGTTAAATTACCCTTGAGTAATCAGTACTAAGGTCCGTTCTTGATAAATGTTATACGCATGTTATTAGGCTGTATGGATGAATTGCCGTTGCATTTAGTTTGTGGGTTTTAGTTTGTACAACAAAAAAAAAAATTGCGCGCCGTCCTTAACTTCAACATTAACGGTTTTTTGTATTTATTTATTTCTAGGTTGTAGAAAAAGTTTTGTATGCCAGTGTCGCAAACAGCTATTGTAATACTAGTGCTGATCTATTGTGCCACTCAGCTCAACTACGCTTCGTGGCACAAACTATCACTCATATTACAATAACTATCATAGCTTGACAGTAGCATAATAGTTATTTGTTATACAAGAGTGCAAAGTTGCTTTTTAACCGCGTGTTCAATTTTGATGACCGAGCAAGCGAAGGTTTCTAAAATTGAATCACGAGCGCAGCGAGTGATTCAAAATTAGAATCCTGAGCGTTAGCGAGGGAATCAAAAGGACACGAGGTGAAAAATCTTTGCACTCGAGTGCAACACGTAACTTTTCATTCCACCTCAGCGAGGAAATGACTAAATGCAATAAAAAAATGCTTACAATCACAAGATAAGTACACTTTTATTTCAGTTTAGGTATTAATTATTGCATTATGACAGGTAAGTATTACAGAATAATCTTTAAATTATAATAAAATAATACTAAAGTATTGAATGTCGTGGTGGCCTCGTGGTTAAAACACCAGCCTCTCAAGTATGAGTGCGCGGGTTCGATTCCAGGTCAGGCAAGTACCAATGTAACTTTTCTAAAGTTATATGTACTTTCTAAGTATATCTTTGACACCAATGACTGAAGGTGAAGGAAAACATCTTGAGGAAACCTGGACTTTATAAGTCTGAAATCGCCAACCCGCATTGAGCAAGCGTGGTGATTACGCTCTATCCTTCTCTGTATGAGAGGAGATCTGTGCCCAGCAGTGGGACGATAAAAGGTTGATGATGATGATGATGATGAATTAAGAAAATTTTAAAGTAACGTTGCAACAGTTATTTAAATTGAGTGTAATATTTTTGTTTGGTACTGTAATATTGGTGTTAGTCACTTGTGTACTGTTTTTCGGTAAACTGTCTGTCATACTTAATAGTTGTACCGATTCATCGGATTCCCTTGGCGTGAATGTTGGAGAGAGAGGGAGATGGTTAGGTGTTTCATAACGGCTTATTTTTGATGTAGAAGGGCCAGTCCAAGTTTCCGATTGAGGCTCTTTCAGTGTAATGGCTCCTACGATGCCTTCACATATTTTAGACTTATTTTGGATGGAATCCTCTATGTATCCCTCTACAACTGCATTGGTCTTCCAGCCTCCGTGGCGCTTAAGGGACAGGAGATCAGCTCCGGAATCAGCCAAAAGTGTGGCTGAAGTTCGTCGGAAACAATGACCCGTGTACAACAGGGGTTCTGGAAGTTCAAGAAATGTTGCTATTTCTCGTGGGATACTGCCAATTTTATTAGTACCCATAGGCTGTCTAACACACTTTCCATTGCGATACTGTAGAAAAAACGATTGATTGGAGTGTTAGGCGGCCGTAAGGCTTGATATTTCTCAACAATCGTTACGTATTCCTTGCGAATGACAAAGTTGCGGTCTCTTTTTGTCTTTGTATTAGGTAAATTAATTAATAGTAAGTCATCTGAATGTTTCTCAATGTTTTTGACATTAAGTTGTGTTAGTTCGTTAGTTCGACATGCTCCGTTTATTCCAATAATAAGAACAATCTGCAATGTAAAGAGTATTGTAGTAGATAAATGAATAAAATTTATATGAACGCATAATTATGCCTATCAACATTTACTAAGTATACTATTTAATTGAGATTAATATATGTACTTAAGTAGATACTGAATGTGCAACTGACTTACTTTTGCCGCCAAATATACGGAATCGGGTGCTTCGTTAAGAAACTTTTCAATATCAGATACTGTGAAAACCTTCGATATTTTTGGATGATGACCAGATGAGGCTCTTTTTAAAAATGCTACTAATTTAGAATAGGTATCGATATGTATGTCTTTTTTCATCTTTATTGTTGCTTTTAGCATCGAATACGTACTCCATAGAGTGCTTGCATTCTTGTTCTCGGATAATTCTATAAAATATGCCAGCAAAACGTTTTCTGAGAAAGTTTTGGCTCCTTTTGCTAGTCGCCACGTGTTGAACATATCGTACTGTTTTAAATACTTCTCGCGTGATTGTTGAGGTAGAAAGTTCATTTGCGCATTATTAACAGTTTCAGTCAATTCTGTTGGCGTCAAACAAACTTCCTCGTCGCTAGAATCACTCATTTTAGTTTTTCACTTGTTTTCAAGTTTCTTTTTTTTAATATAAGGTTTAACAATGACGTGAAAAAATGCCGCGTAAAGAACCGCGTACAAAGAAAATTGAAAAAAGAACACCAAGAAGGTTCCGAGTCTGAGTTTTTAACAAATTAAAAAAAAGTTGTATGATATATTCGGCACCATAGAGGTAACAGTAAATAGGTTTAATGTTTTTTTTTAATTTACAAACTTAGTGCACACGATGTTCTAAATTCAATTTACTTTATCCTCTAGAGAATAAAAACGGCTTTTCCAGTCAGATATTGAAGATTAAAAATACTCTTTCCGAGATGGTGGGATGAAAATAACTATTTTCTTTTCGAAAACAGACGAGTTTAAAAACGTTCTGGCTGAGATCATTAGCAAAATATTCCACAGATGCTAAAATGCTAATCTTATTTATGAATGCAAATAAATTCATCAAATTACCCCAACCGACTAGTAGGTTATTTCTATACTAAAAACAACAAATAATATCGACCATTTGTTTAATATATATAGGTAACAGTGGCGAAGAGTCCATACAAGCCGATTCCCACCGGGTTACCTTTCAAAAATCAGTTCCATATTCATACAAAAGTATTTACATTCTATTTCATTAACAAAGTATTATTAATTAAATGCCTGCGCGATTTACAATAGCAATAGTAATTCTTAGCAATACCCTAAGTATCACATTTCATTTTATAGTCGTAAAGGTAACTCGACGAATTACAGCTTATCTCGGCCAACGTTTTACTATGAGGCGAAAAGAGACAGAGCGTGTCACCATCTCTTTCTAATGCTCGTTAACTGTACGTAAAATTTAAAGAAAGATAGGCTATTCGCGACCGGGTTGCAGTTCTCTCCTCTCCTCTATTAGAAAGAGACAAAGAAATTATTGTTATTGAAGCACGGCACGGGAGAAAGAAAACACGACAAAATTAAAAAAGAATTAGCGTTATAATGAAATCCTTCGCAAGTCATATTCTTTTTATTTTGGCATATTTTCGTGTTCCATTTCGTAAGGTTGAAAATAAATTATTGTTAGTATGTGACATGTTGCTATACCACTGGTGCGTGATAATTTCGTTTAACTTTGTTATATTTTAATATATGTGTTATTTAAACTGTGACTGATTCTGTAAGGTAATTTAATCGCAGATTTGGTTAAATACTGTGGATTTTGTTTGTTATTATGGCTTATATTATTCTACCGGCAATATTATTCAAGATATCCTGCAGTAGGTAAGTGTTTAAGTGTTTATTTTTTGGACCGGCTTCCCTTTGTCAAAATTTCACCCTTCGCCACTGATAGGTAATAATAGTATATAGGTAAGTACTAAGTACCTATTCAATTTGTGGAACAAAGTAACAAACAAACTAATGATTATCAAAAAAACCCGCTTATATATGTATAGCATAAGTGAACGATACATATATATATATATATATATATAAATGTGTTAATATACTGAATACATACTACAACTATACTAGTTAGGTACTGTTTTTAACAATGGATTGTATTAACTACTGAACAATACATTGGCCCCTAATTAATTCTCACGTATTTATGAGCCCGAAAATCGCGAATCGTCACTTTATAATAGAAAATACATTTTTTTTTATATTGATGGAAATGCGCGTTAGCTTATTAAGAGCCTTGGAAACACCGCCGCTGGCGAATTATTCCAGTCCCTCGATATACGCGGTATAAAAGAGCAGGCGAAACGCTTCGTCCGGATCGTAGTGGTGTTAAGTAAGGGTGGAAACTCGCCGTACAACGGGTCCACCGATGGTGGAACGGAGATGGGGGACTTAAATCATGCAATTCCCTGGCACTCGCCAAAATGCATCCTATAGAACACCGAAAGACTGGCTACTCGATCCAGGCTTTAGCCAGGTAACAGACAGCACCAGCCCAAATGTGGCTGTGGCTAATATGCTAGTCGCACGAAGTTAATTTATTTGTAGGCGAAACGATAACAATGTACTTTTATTTACTTACTGTAAATTTAATACATCCGTACGAATAGCCTATATAAAAATATCAATTTAAAACTGACGCTTCGCACTTTTCGGGCGAGCGAATCGACTATTACGCCTTTTCTCCGATCCATCTCTGATTTGCCAAGTGTGCAAAAACTACAAAGAAACTTTGGTATGTTCCAAACGTGTCCCACGATACATGTCAGATTGTTTTTTCTGAACTCTTGGATTGAGATACAGCTGTTGTTGTTGTTCTTTATAATAATTAACACTTTACAACTAAACGCCCCCAGACTGTAACGTCTGAGGGCGTCAAGTGTCCTACAAACTTTGTGTCTAATGACAATTCAACTTCTGTTATGTCTCGTTTAGTGCCTTTCAACGGAGTAAAGAGCAATAAAATAGAAAGCAATCTTTACACTGGCTTTTAAACTTTACAACAAACTCATTTGCTAATCTAATCTTTTAATCTAACCAAATGTAAACTGTACACCAGTATTATAAAATCAAACCGACTGCCTAACTGATCTCCATCTTCACAACCCAGTTTCTGTAATACGATATCCATTGCTAAGACTGGCTATTATATGAGTTCATATAATTATGTTTTTTACAATGCATAAATATGTATGTGACTGAGCTGTGCACGCCATTTATACCTGGGGCTTTAATTTAGGTAATAAGTTTTTACTTATTTACATTTTATTATATTTTATTTTACTCTTTTTGTTTTTTTTTTAATAATTATAAACTAGCGCTTGACTGCAATCCCACCTGATGGTAAGCAGTGATGCAATCGCTGATGGTAAAGCGCGCTAGTTTATTAAGCCCAATCACTTAAAAAAAAATTAATGAATAGGAAGGAAGACGGCAATTGAGCGAGGTGGGGCAATGTTAAACCCAACAGCACGACCAACGATGCTGCGCCAGAGGGAGATTTATCTGGAGACCCTCCACGATCAAACTCCCGACACAACAACATTTGACGCATCCTACCCGACACACATCGCAACAAAACTGCTCATACCCGTCAGGTTTGCTTTTTTTTTAGCTGACATATGGTAAATAATTTCATTGTTATTGTATTTTCTTGTGTTCATTGCTATGATAATATATAGTCATGCGTTTTTTTTTAAATGAACAGACAGTTGTGCTGCTGGGGAGTTTGTTCGCCACTTCTTCTTCCCAGCGAAAGCACTACGAAATGGCGAACGGCGGGCGTTTTGGAAATACTGTCTTATGTATTGGCGTTCAAAAAATGCTGATTCTCAACCTAATTTGAATAAATGACTTTTGATTTTGGTTTATCAGGTTTTCGGCCTACGGCTGACAAAGATCCACCAATGACCGCTGGAACCAACGCACAACGGTTTGCTAAGGCACGGAGAGGTCTTGGTATGTGAAGGTGGTCACCAGTCACGGATCAACCGTGACTAGCGTTATTTAACTTGATCTATGAACCTGTGAGGCGTGAAAACTTACTATTTTACAAGTATGAGGAAGAAGGAGTAAAGTTCTCTCATCCTCCATAGAAAAGGACTAGACAGCGTCCGTGGCGTAGCGGTAGCGAACGCGGCCGCTGCGCAAGGAGGCGCGGTTTCAATCCCGTGCATTGCAAATATTTGTATGCATGAATATGAATATTTGCACTGGTCTGGTCGTGCTTCGGAAAGAACAGCACGTTAAGCCGTTGGTCCCCGTTGCCATACGAACATCTAATGGCAGTCCTTACGGGTTGTTGGAGCCATCAAAATTCTAACAATTGGTCTAATTGCAATGCTTCGATATCGCCTTTGGGTTGTGGAGGTCAGACGGCAGTCGCTTCACGGAAAATATCGAAGTTTAGCCAAAATCAGCAGTTAGACTGCTAAAGCGGACCCCAGACTCCAAAGCTGAAAAAGCAAGCGGATCGAATGCAACTGGGATTAACGCTGAGATGATGATGCTGATCCTCCATAGAAAAGGGAGGATCCTCCGACCAGACGGATGTTATGGCGGGCACTTACCCTACGGTTGATGTTGGGAAGTTGTAGGTATGCATGCTAGTTGGACGGTAAACTCTGCTTGCGAGATGCAGAATTCGTGTGGCGTCAATATGACGCGTTGTTCTAATGTAGCGGTTGTAAATACCGCTACACTTTAAAAAAAGCTAAAATAATTTAATAATCTATCGCTTTAAGCATGCTAAGTCAGTGATTATTACCTATGAACACAGTAGTATAGGTAAGTACGTTTGCCGCAGTACGCCGCGAACTTTCCAGGAATTTTAATTTTCTTCCACGGGATATCCGAACGCAACTTTATTGAGTTGTGATGTGACATATTTTGTTTTCCACCAAATTGTTTGTCAGTAATAATAAAACGACAGAGTTTGTATGAAGGGTTAATATGCTTGAAATTTCGGGAAATGTTCCTATTATGTACATAAAAAAGTTGGCTGGAATATCGACTTTTGATCGTGTGATCGAAACAATTCGTTCTGCAAATGTTTTTTTTTTTTTTATTATAAATCAAATTAATCCATTAATAATATCGAGAAAATTTTAACTGTCTTGCTATTAGGGTTCATAAGATAAAGCCTGGTAGGGAGACGACACTGAACTCCCAGCCACCGCAGGCGCGGGCCTGCGAGCGGTGAGCAGTGGGCAGCTCGCCGCCATGTAAGGACCAGGCCCGAGTCGACGGCGCGTCGTGTTTCACGCGCCTCAAAGAGATGTCAGCACATCGTGACGGGATCCACGAAGACCGATGCCTCCTGGGTCAGGGTTGCGGGTTGGTTAAATAAGAAACCGTGGCCCTGGCCGTCGCAAAGGCAAGTGAAGAAATACGGGTGGGTTTTAGTCAGTAAAAGTCTGACACGTTCTTCCGCTCCGCGCAGAACGGGAGAAGTCATTTGATGATTTCCCATCCCAACAGACAAAAAAGCCTGGTGCCAGACATTTTAGCTTTTACCCTTTTGATACGGAATTTTAAAATTCAGCTTCGTACAGAAGTTTAATACTTGCGGCTGAATGTATGGGACAAATAATAACAGGGAATTGAGCTTTGCCAGCTTTGCCAATTCAATCACCATTGGTCCGCCAATGCTCAATTCTCTATTATCTGTCCCATTCGTACAGCTGGGTGCATGACTTACATAAGATCGTGAGGAAGCAAGGAACAAAAGCGAAGTGTAGTGGTATCCACAAACTCCACATACAAACAACACGTACATACTGACGACATATGGATTCTACATCTCGCAAGCGGAATTTACCATACAACTTCACACCAGGGCAGCTTCTAATGCTGTACAAAGCACAGGTTCGTTCGTGTGTAGTATACTGCAGCCACATTTGGGCTGGTGCTGCGAAATGTCACCTGGCCACTTTGGATTCGGTGGAGAGGCGTGCGAAGAGGCTGGCGACCCAGATTTAATTCAAAACGGTCTCTAAAGCCTAGAGCACAGGCGTAGAGTAGCCAGTCTTTCGGTATTCTATAGGATTCATTTTGGTGAGTGTGCGAAGGAATTGCATGATTTAGTTCCCGAGGACCCGTCGCACGGCGAGTTTCCACCCTTACGTCGTTAACACCACTACGATTCGGAAGAAGCGTTTCGCCTCCTCTTTCATACCGCGTACATCGAGCGACTGGAAGAAGAATTTGCCAACGGCGGTGTTTCCGTCGCACCACAATTTGAGTGTTTTATTTTTTTTTTTTTTTTTTTTTTTTTTTTTTTTTTTTTTTTTTTTTTTTTTTTTACAATTTTCCTCCAACTTAATCGGAGTCATTTTTGTGCTATTCTATTTCTACTCATTCATTCCAGTTCTCGCTCGTATGCCTCTCGTACTTTTATTCCTCATACTATCTCTTTTTTTCATTCATCATATCTTTTTTTTTCTCGAGGTCGGTATAGACCATCTAGCTTATATTATTTTTGGGTTTTTTTTTTTGGGTAATAATTGGATAACACACGAAGATACTTTATATTTAATTAAGTACAGTACACAACAAATAGAGCACGTTTTTATATTAAGCAACCCTCACTGGGCGTGTATCTATAACTCGAGAGTTACTCTCTATACACGTAGTTTTCTTGGCTACTTATTTCTCTCAATGCACTTCTTTGCCGTTGCTTTGCAGTACTTTAAAAAATGTTCTTCTCGTTTTGCTGTCTTTCATTAATTGACTAAAATTTTCTGCCCTGACCACGGTTTCCATTTCCGCCTCGACTCGTAGCCTGTCAATACCGTTTGTTGGGCACTCCACTAAAATATGCTCAACACTTTCCTCTTTTTCGTCATCGCAGACGCACATCGGACTCTCCCTACACTTGAATCGGTGTAAATACTGGGAGAATCCGCCGTGTCCCGTCAGAACCTGCACAAGAGTTGGGTCCATTTTTATTTTTCTGACGATTTTGTATGCCTCCAGCACATCCGGGAAGAAAAGTCTGGTCACTGCCGCGGTATGACCATCCTTATAGCGACGATTCCATTCGATAAGCGTCTCCAGACGAATCTGTCGCTTAACAAATGATATCGGGCACTGGTCATAATCAGCCCGCCTCTTGATCTTAAGTGCCGCTTCTTTTGCAAGTGTGTCAGCCCTCTCATTTCCCTCCAAACCCACATGAGCTTTCACCCAGAATAGCTCAATATTCTGGGTGCGTGACTGAGCTGTTTTGATCATATTTCTAATTTGTACTGCTAGGGGATGGAAGGAAGCACTATCAACGACTGTCTCGAGTGCAGACTTTGAGTCGCAGTATAACCGCGTGTGCGGCGCGGCTCTATTAAACACCAGTTCGGTGGCCTTGAAAAGGGCCCACATCTCCGCCTGGTAGACGGAGCAGAAAGACTCCAGCTTGGCCTTGTGGTTACAGATCTCTCGCCCCTCCCTCCACAGCGACAGAGCTGCTCCCACCTTTCCCTCGATTTTTGAGCCATCTGTATAAATATCTTCCACATTCTGAGGTCGGTCTGCACCGTCATCCAGTCTACCAAAGGTCACACTAATCTGTTCTGCCGGGTGCGGCAAGTCCGCAAAAGCCACCGGTCTCTCAACCTCACGATCCCCTATCACCCTCTGGGAGTACCCTTTCTTAATTTCATAAAGCTGGGCTGCTTCCCGGATCCTAAGATCCAGGGGTAGAAGCCCAGAGAGTACCAGGGCCGAGTGCAGAGACACTGTCCGGTAGGCTTTTGTGATCTTACGGGCAAAACCACGCTGCACCGCATTGAGTGACTTCCTCACACCCAATTTCTCCACAGCTGGTGCCCATGCACTGGAGGCGTACATTACGATAGGCTCTATAACTGCCAGGTACAGGGTTCTGATTATCTCGGGGTTTAACCCCCAGTGGACCTTCGCGGCTCTTGACAGTCTATGATAGAGGCCTAGTACCTTACGGCACACATTCGACACGTGTGTGTTAAATGTGAGTCCATCGTCAACTGTCAGGCCGAGAATTTTGATTTCCTTTGATATGCCAACGCGTACCCCGCCCATGGTAAGAGCTGGGGTGTCGTATTTACGTTTTCGAGTAACAATCATAGCTTGCGTCTTACTGGGTGCGAATTTAAGCTTATTTCTGACACCCCAGCTCCGAACATGCTCGAGAGCCACGTTAGCACGCCTCTGGACTTCTGACCCACTGTTACCGGAGACAATCAGCACCACGTCGTCTGCGAAAGCCTGTACGTGTTCTCCCATCTGTTGCAGTTCGTTCAATAGCGGGTCCAGCAAGAGATTCCAAAATGTTGGACCCCCTATTGAGCCCTGAACACATCCCTTTTCCGTATTTCGTAGGCTCTCTGCGCCCCCATACCTTACCCTAACCTTCCTCCCCTCCAGGTAACTATCTACCACTCTCCTCAGGTTAATTGGACAACCAACCTCTGCTAGCCTGCATCTGATGGCCGGCCACCAGGCACAATCAAAGGCCCCCTCTATGTCAAGCGATACTACCAGTGTAATTTTCTTGTACACAAGTTGCTCTCTAATGTATTTCATCATGACATAGAGGGAGTCTTCCGTACTCCTCTGCGGTGTGAATCCGAATTGCTGGTCATTGGTCCTACCGAGGGTGTGCCATCTTATCCGTTTTATGACCATTTTCTCGAATATCTTCCCAAGAACCGACAAAAGACCAATCGGCCGATATGACTTGGGAATTGTGTAGTCGGATTTCCCGCTCTTCCTAAGTATGACTACAACAGCCTCCTTCCACGCAGCCGGGAAATGATGTAGAGCAAAACACTTATTTAGCAAAGCAAGAAACAGTTCGGAGTTTAGGGAAATTGCCGCGCTGCAGATATCCGCTGTCAATCCATCAGGTCCGGGGGCCTTCTTTGGGTTAAAACTAGACACAGACCACTTCAGTTCTTCAGCTGTAAATGGGGGATCACATGGGTCACCTTGTTTCTCCACATTTATGCTGGCAGCCATATTTCTGGTTTGTTTGTGATCTGCGTTGTCCTCCCCAAGTTTGTCATTCGGGTAGAAAGCCTTTGCCAGAAGGCTTGCGGACTCGGCGCCTTCAAGAACCCTACCCTCCAGGACAAGCGGCGTGTCCTCATGACGGGTAGCGGTACTGTTGATGACACGGTATATACCAGCCCACATCGTCTCCCTCTCCTGTTTCTCGCAAAAGGTTTTCCAACTGGCGGTCTGGGCGTTTTGTGCCTCCGCTAAGTACTCCTTCTTCTCCTTGAGGTATTGCTCCACCACCCACTGCGGGCGCGTCGCTGATGCGCATGCTATTCGGCGCTTCTTTCGAGCCACTTCCCTCTTCTTCTTCCCCAGTTCCTCCGTCCACCACGGCAGCCCCGTTCGTTTTTTAACCTTTATCTTCGGTATTGTTTCTGAGCTAGCTGTGTCTATTGTTTCTATGTATTTATTTATTTTATTTTCTAATTCTACAACATTACTAATTTTTCCTATTTCTTCTGCACTCAAATTTTCTACTTCCCAAATTCGAGTCAGTTTCTCACGAAACTGACCCCAATTTGCCTTCTTTGTATTATATTTTCTTGTGTTACTCTTTATAGCTATTCCCTTTGATTTTTGTAGCGTTAGCTCGAAAAGGATTGTCGCGTGGTCGGACACCGTAATATCTGTGGCTATCCTCCAGTTACAAACGCGTCCCAATATAGCCTCCGAGGAAGCCGTAATGTCGACGTTACTGGTGTACCTAACCCCCCCTCTGTAGGTATCGAACGTGGGTTCGAGTCCTTGATTCAAAATGTGCAGGTCCAAGTCGTCCAACATGCCAGCCACTTCTTCTCCCCTTTGATTTACCTCTTTGCTTCCCCACCACGTGTTCCAAGCATTTACGTCTCCTCCCAAGATGACATTTCTCGCACCGACTTCCCGCACGATTTTAACGATCCGGTCGATGTAAGGATCCAATGGTCTGTCTCCCTCGAGGTAGATCGAGATCACCACTATTTTCCACGCACTCGTTCTGAGCTTAGCAACGGCAACGTTCTCCGTTATCAGCGTAGGATATTGGGCGACATCGATTGTCTCGTCAAAGACTAGTACAGCTGCTTTAATGACAGAGTCCTCTGTTCTTGTATTGCACTGTACCACTCTTACACCGGGGTAACTCCTCATCTCCCCCAACGTGCCGATGTAAGGCTCTTATACAAGTGCAAAGGAGACCTTCCTGTTCCCAGCTTCATTTATAAGTTCAGCGGTCGCTAACTTGCTTCGTTGCAGGTTCGACTGTAGGACTTTGTATCTACCGGGAGCTTCTGTATTGTAACTGTTTGTCTCCACCTGGGTGCCTTTAGCAATACTGCACTGCGGCTCTTGCTAGGGCCTCCCAACGCCTTCTGACTGGACATTCCTCACTGAAGGCATTGTGTTTTGCTTGCTCTATCTTTGCGTTCCTACAGTTAATGCAGCTTGGCGGGAGTCCACTCAGTCTCTCAGTACACTCTGATCCCAAGTGCGGGCCCCCGCAATGACTACACAGATCCACAGGGTCGCGACAAAAGCGCTTGCTGTGACCGTATCCTAGGCATCTTGCACACTGAATCAGAGGTGACTGATCGAACACCTTTTCCTTTTGCATGTCCAGGTGGATTGCTCCAGCTTCTATGAACCGCCTCCATATTTCCGGTGACGTCTTAATTATTACGTGTTCAGTAAGTGAATTTCTGGCCCTCTTTCTAAACTTTACTTCCATTCTATCTTCATCCCCCTTCAATCCTCTGAGTAGGTGACCATTCTGCTTCTTAATCCCACTTATAACATCTTCATTTGTATTGAATTTGAGGACCTCTTTCAATATCACCAGTGGATCTTTGTTTACGACTTCCTCTACATTTAAATCTTTTCCCGCTTTTTCTAATTGGTACTTAACTCTCCCTATCTCCTCCTTTGTCCCACAGCCTATAATAACCTTCCTATCCTTTGCCTTTCTAACATTTTCTATTTGTATCCCTTCCTCCCTTGCATTTACTGCCGTCCTAATCTTTTCGAGCACTTGCTCTCCTGTCTCTATCTCGTCCATGGAGCTAACAACTACTGAGTGGATAGTCGACCCTACCATTGGTTTCCCTTTGGGAAGAGCGGCCACCACTCCAGCGTAGGTTCTCCTTTCCTCATACTGCCTCTCCATTTCTTCTTTCAGCTTACTGATTTCCTTCTTGTTTTCTTTTAGAAGCTGCGTGCACATATCTGTAAGTTTTTTCTTCTCTCCTTCCTTACCCTTTTTCTTGTCCTGTGCTCTCTGTAGCAAATCCTTAAGTTTAACCATCTCTATCTTGTTTTCTTTTAGTAGCTTCGTATGTCTTTTTATTAGGTCCGCTATTTTTTCTTTTTCTTCTATCACTTCCTTATCATTGTCTGCCTTTCCCAATTTGAGTGTCTTCGAGGCTAGAGTGAATAGGCTCTTAATAAACTAGTGCGCTTTACCATCATCGATTGCATCACTGCTTATCATCAGGCGGGGTTACGGTCAAGCACTAGATTATTCAACGTTATTTTTTGTTTATGCAAAACCCGAACCACTTGGCCAGTATTTTTAAGTAGGTAAAGAATCTATGTACAACATTTCAAAAAGATATAATGAAAAACCACAAAGATATTAGCTTGTTATCTTACTTGGTTGTCCCAACAAAGATATGGTCAACTCACCGCTAACCGACCGCGCCTTTTGAAATGTAGATAATTGGGAAAAAATATAACATGATGTAAAAATGATTGGAATCGTTTCAATTGCTGTTAAATAAGATTCGTCGGGTATAAGCTCTTTAATTCATCATCATATCAGAAGCCTTGGAGCTTTGGAGTCTAGGGTCCGCTTTACCAGTCCAACTGCTGAAATGGCTAAACTTCGACATTTTCCGTGAAGCGACTGCCGTCTGACCTCCACAACCCGAAGGCGACATCGAAGCATTGCAGTTAGACCAATTGTTGGACTTTTGAGGGCTCCAGCAACCCGTAACGACTGCCACTAGATGTTTGTATGGCAACCGGACCAACGGCTTAACGTGCTTTCCGAGGCACGACCAGACCAGTGCAAGTATTTATATTCATGCATACTTGCACTGTGCGGGGATCGAACCCGCGCCACCTTGCGCAGCGGCCGCGTCCGCTACCGTTACGCCACGGAGGCTGTCAAGTGGTACAAGAGGTACAAGCTCTTTAATTGCACTGCTCTTATAAGCGTACCTACGCACAGGACACGCAGGTCACACATCTACAATATGTAAAGAAAACCCTGTCCGACCCATAAGGATAATACATTTTAGATAAATACATGACCAAATATAATATAAAATTTTACGTACTCATCATAGCAACAATACCAATGAATTTTGAAATAATCTTTTTTTCCCGCGGATTAATCCCAATTTCCCCTAAATTTGGTAATTTTTAAAAAGTGACAATACCATTTTGATGGTATTAAGTGATGCTACCACGTGCCGCGTGCCCTGCCCCCGTCTCCCGCGGAAATGTTGCCTACCGCACATATATTAAGTTACCTCTTTTAGTGAAATAATATTAATTTTTTTAGGGGGATTTTTTTTAAGTTTAGCCCGGCTTTGTGTCCATTAGTAGAATCAGTTATCGATACCTAACAATACCTTCACGGATCGGACAGGTTTTTCTTTACATATTGTATATCTATAGCTAACCTAACAGTTGCATAATCTGAACAAACTGAATATAGTTTGTTCAGAATAAGCAACTGTTAGGTTAGGGTTTGTATAAAGTAAAAATAACGTTGTATACAAATTCCCAAAATTAACGGTTGGGCAAGTGCCCACTAGACCCGACACCCTTCTGGTCTGAGGATCTTCCCTTTTCTATCGAGAATAAGTGAACCTCACACCCTGTTTCTCTTACCTCTAAACGTAGTCTACTATGCATTGGGTGAAACAAGGATGCCAATGATGATGATGAATATTTAGAATTATGTTTTGCCATTGAACATAATTTATTTAATATCAACTTTCAGATTACGCAAACATCTTTAAAAGTAGGTTTATCGCCTATATGTTTCGTTTCGTAAAACGAAATGTCAATATCTATGTGTCCAACGTCAAACAAGAAAAAAAACTTGTAATTACTTTTTAAAAAGTTACTTCACCAAAGGCCTATTGTTATCTTTGCTGAACTCATTTTTGCAACAAAAAAGAAAAACTAAAATGTAATAACTATTTAATGAATATTTAATTAGTATGAAGCAGTGAGAAATCTCTCTATATATACTTTTGGCAATCATCCATACTTTATTTAGCCATGTCTTTTAATTCCGACTCAAAATTTTATAATGTAAAATTAAATATAACTTTGTCTCAATCCAACCTAGGGTCATATGCTTAAAATTCGCCCTGTCAACTACTACTCCAATCAGACAGAGGGTGTGGAGCAGCGCCAACTCCATTCTGGCGATGATCGCCAACAAACTGGATTGCCCTTACACATATCTGGCAATGCAACAAACGCGATGCTGCCTTAAGAAAACACCTTATGCTGCTTGATGCTGCCTTTGCTGTCTTGTTATCTTGTACACTTTCTTTTCTATATCTGTTTGTACGAGTCTTATGAATCTACTTGTTAAAACATTTTTTTTATTAATTTGATGGCATTACCACAATCAGCCTATGCCGTTCCTGAAACTCAAGCCTCCTCTCCGAGAAAAGGATTGGGACTAGGCGATAGATGGGAGAAATAGCTTCGATTGTTTTTATATTCTAGGACATGCGGGTTCCCTTTTACTTCACTGTTTTGATAACAGTAGTGATGAAATAGTTTCACCAGCCTGACTTTCGACCTACAATCGTATTTACGACGGAGCCTTTAGCGATGTGCTACAACTGTTCTTTAATAAAAAATTAAGTTCCCTGACAGTAACCATCACCTCACCTTCACCTTCACCTTCGGGTGGGCTGCTTTCGGGAAGCTACGTAAAATCTTCTCGTCCGAAATACCGCAGTGTCTCAAGACAAAAGTCTTCGACCAGTGTGTGTTGCCAGTGATGACTAGTTGGTAACAATGGGCCTTATAAGAAGGCTCAAAGTCACTCTAAGGGCAATGGAGAGGGCTATGCTTGAGGTTTCACACCGCGATCAAATCAGGAATGAGGAGATCCGCAGAAGAACGAGAGTAACCGACATAGCCCGAAGAATTGCAACACTAAAGTGGCAGTGGGCTGGACACATTGCCCATAGGACCGATGCCCGATGGGGCCGACGGGTTCTCGCGTGGCGACCACGCGCCGGAAGACGTAGCGTGGGTAGGCCCCCGACAAGGTGGACCGACGACCTGGTGAAGATCGCGTGAAACCGCTGGATGTGAGAGGCACAGGGGAGAACCTTGGGGAGGCCTATGTCCAGCAGCGGACGTCTTTCGGCTGAAATGATGATGATGATGAACCTTCACCTCAACTTATCTCTTCGGAAAATTTATCTGGCATTATGTTTTGTTATGTAAGGATTAATTAGTACACACATAAAATTAAATTATACCAAATTACGGCCGGGCTTGTACGAGCGGCTTAAAAGTGATGTCAAGTAAAAATGTTAACGATACCAGTTTTATTTGGGAGATGGAACAGCTGGCAGCGGTAACAAGCGTCGAACTGAAGGACGTATCATACGCTGAGCATTTGGCAACACGGACTACTGTTCAACTAAGCTTCTTGGCACAACTTGTTTATTTTGAAAACTATTGCATTTTGAAACAATGTGATATTTACTCGATATAAAAGATACGATACAAAAGGTAAATAATTTTTTACCCTTATCCAGAAAATATTATTTTCCATGGTGGGACTGCCTTAAATAGGCAAAATAATATTTTTTCCCACAATATAGTAACTGGGTAAATGATACGAGATGATACGAGATGTCGTATTGCCCAGTTACTGTATTGTGTGGCAATGGATGCCTTGGTAAGACTAGTTGTCTGCCTGTAACGACTGAGAAATGACTACGAAGAACAATCATTACAACGGCTTAACGTGCTTTTCCAGATACATACAGGTCTGGGTATGTTATGGATGGGTATCCATCCACGAAAAGACCCCGGCAAGAGTGGCTTAACCTAGGTGATTGACCCATGCGGGCCATTAATTGGCCACCATTTGAACAGCGTGCATCATACATGCGAGTAGAATTCGACTAAAATCTATTTCTGATCGTATGTTTGATGCAATGTAATATAAAACCTAAATAAAAACTCTTTTTTTCTAATTGTCAGATAGTAGTGCTAACTGGCCCTCTAGAAAAAGCAATTAAAAACCAATCAACATTGCGTTACATTCAAAAATAGAACATCAATAATATGCTGTAAATTTTTTTGGTTGGCCCACAAAGCGGGCGCGTCGCGTCTTATTTCTTAAATTATTTTTTTTTTGTATATTAATATTTAAAAAAACAACTATGTCTTCCGCAAGGCTAACGGACCTTACGGTCGACGATCTCGATGACATCAACATCACGTTGATGACGTTAAGGAAGCCTACAGAGCTGAAGAAAGTGATCGATTCAGTGCCGAAACCTTTACGGGCTGTGCCAAAAAATGGCTTGCCCCTGTGGTACAAACTGGGGCTTGAGAGCAAGTTGCCGGTGCCCAAAATGCCTGTTGGAAAGGTTATATTTTCGCGCGGGAAGATTGGCGAAGACGTGAGTGTTACTGATTACTTTGTTTAAACTACACAGTAGTTGTTGTTCTTCTGAGTTAACTTCAAAGGCACGTTAGGCATGACCTTCTGCTAAGCCACAAATTGTTTTTAATACTCTGAAGCCGTGATTTGTTTGCACTAACAACGTTACGTGAACGTGCGTGACCAATGACCTATTGCAAGGTTGCTATATTGAGTAGTCAGTCATATACTGCATACAGGATGTATGCAGTATATGACTGACTACTCAAAACTCTGAACTCTGAACTCTAAAATCAACAATGTGAATCCCACAAAACCTTAACAAATTTATGTTGCTTTGTCAGGAATTGCCACAATTGCGCAAATTAATACATTTTATTCATAGATATTTTACTTTACACCCTAAAGCCGAGTACACAAGCAAAATAACTCACACCAATTCATATTCGGAGTATTCAAATACGACCTCCACAAAGGGATTTGAGTAAAACCTTGCCAATTCACTGGCGAAAACTTGCCTTTGTAAACCTAGCTTAAATTCCCGTTAACATCTTTAATATCTAAGGTTTAAGCGCTTCGTTTTAAATGTTTGTCATGCAAATACTTACCATTGGTAGATGCGTGAATGGAGGTTTGAATGAGGTCTTTAGAACTCATAAATCAACCGTTACTTTGCGTTGAAATTATTCTATTTCTTTATGAGCGTCTGGTAAACATTGAGAGTTTTTTTTATACTTAGAAATATTTAAAGAAGCATTGCGTTGAAATTGGGAATACGGTTGAACAGATGTTCGAAGGGTTTTCTTGTTATTTATTAGGAAAAACAATTCTACGGACTATAGCAGATAAAACTATCCGAAACTGTCAAATGTTCCCAATCAACCTCTAGTCTTAATGCATTAGCGATAAAGAGGAAAATCTAATAAAGAAAGCTGACAGGTTGTAGTATCTGGATGTGCTGTCGTCTATGCACATCTACAGCAACTGCATTGTTGAAGTTAGATAGGCCGCTCTCCGTGTAAAATGCTGGTACTCGGCTACATCTTGGTAGACTAAGGGCGGATCCCAAAATAGTTGGGAGACCAAAATCAGACCAGTCTGTTCTGTTCATGTTCTAGCTGCCGGCAGAAGTTACTACCCACCAGACAGTCTTGCTGCCAAGCGATTTGTCGTGTTCCGGCATAATGTCTGGTGCAGCCGTACCGACGACGGGTCTGAGCAGTTGTCTTGTGATGTGTGCCGGGTACAATGCGCCGAATGTTGTTGTGTCGGGAGTTTGGTCGTGGAGGGTCTCCAGATCAATCTCCCTCTTGCATAACATCGCTGGTCGTGTTGTTGGTTTTAACATTGCTTCACCTCGGTCAACTGCCGTCTTCCTGACTCCCTTCCCCTTTCCTTGTCTTCCTATTCACTGAGCAGTTTTTTTTTAGTGAATAGGCAGCCTCTTAGTAAACTAGCGTGCTTTACCATCAACGATTGCATCACTGCTTACCACCAGGTGCGATTGAGGTCAAGCACATGTGAGAATAGTGTTGACCCAATGGAAACACCATGACTTATTCTCAGTTCTTTATTGCATTCCACACTTATGAGCTGAAGATCAAATCCAGACGCATAAATGAGGCATCATTTTAAAGCTTTTCCGGACCGCTACACCGGATAACATATTCAAATTACTCACATTTTAGTGCTTTTTCTAATATTTAGTATTGAAAATCAAACATTTGCGAATACTTTGCACGAACGGGTTGCCTAGTAATCCTTACTAATGTTAATAAAAATGGGAAAGTGAGTTTGTTGTTTGTTCCGCTTTCACGCCGTCACTACCGAACCGATTGCTTTGTAATTTTGCAGACGTAAAGTTAGAAGTCCGGATTAAATAATAGGGTACTATTTATCACGGAAAAAACTGATATTCCCGAGGGAAATCTAAAAAGCGCGATGTAACCGAATTCCACGCGGGGAAACTAGTGTAGAAATAAGACTGGGTCCTGATTCACTACGCTTCCATAGTTCGAAACCACGTCAATTGCTTATCACATCATGTTTTTAACCTTTTATCTGTAACTCAATTCCCTGGTTTGAACTGTCAAAATATGTGTTGTTCGTACAGTTGACATTTCGTTTATAAGCCTTAAAAAAGACACGTTATTGACGTGGTTGGCAAGTGATAATATTTTCCGAGGAATAATAATACAGAATTAGGGCAATAATACAGAATGGTGTGGTATGAAATGGAAATGATTTCTAAGAATCTTGTTTTTCCAGGGATGAATATGTATTTATTGAAAGCATATTTCTCCGCAAAATACAGATTCATGATGAAAGAAATTGTTATATAGAAATAGAAATATTTCCAACAAAATGAATTTGTTATAGCGAAATCTTTAAATACTAACTTATTTTATATTACATAATATACAACGGTATTTTTTGTATATGCGAAATCCGAAACACGTGTCCAATATTTTAAGTAAAGATTATCTATGTACAAAATTTCAAAAAGATATCATGAAAAATGCCAACGTCATTACGGGTCTGTTACCTTGCCTGGTTGTCCCAACAAAAATATGGTCAGCGCAAAGCTCCCCGCCCACGCCCGCAGAGGCTCGGCGTCGTCTTGCGTTTATTGATAACTAGCTTTCCGCCCTCGGCTCTGCCCGCGTGAAAGTTCGATTATATCGCGCTTTTTATATTTCCCTCGGGAACATCAAATTTTTCCGGGATAAAAAGTACCCTATTATTCAAATCAAATCAAATCATTTATTTCAAATAAACCAGTTACAGGCACTTTTGAATTGTCAGAAGGTCGGTCAGTCAATAAGATTAAGCTAGTCGCCCATTCCAAAGAGTAGGTACCTATGGAGAAGAACGGGCAAGAAACTCCATGGACACTCTTTTAAATTTTCAAGCTATTGTTACAAATATTTGATTACATCATTCATGTTGAAATCAACCGTGTGAGAACGATGCAGAAATATATTGTACGCTGAGAGCGTCCATAGAAAACACACAAATATCAATTCAGAAATTAAAATACGCCATGGCAGCTAAGAGATTACCAGTCCCCACTGACGGCGTCCGTTCACGAACATGACGTATGGATCAGCATCATTCAGCTCAACCATATTGAAGGGAACCCAATAACCCAACACACACGCCACCATCAGCGAGACATTTGAGTGAGCATGACATACTCTCAACAGCCAGAGCACAATCAAGTTACCCAACCCAACACATAAACCCAACCCTAACACAACAAACCCAACAAATAAATGCCTTACAGCACATTTAATCCGGACTTCGAACTTTACGTCTACAAAATTTCAAAGCAATCGGTTCAGTAGTTGCGACATGAAAGCGGAACAAACAAACAAACTCACTTTCCCATTTATAATATGAGTAAGGATAATTTCTGTTTATTTGTTTGTAATGAACTAGTGATAACATTTTCCACCACACTTGCAGGCTTTGGGCTGTCGTAACGGTAAGGTGTAGGCACATATTATTATGTATTTTACTCGTAAATTCAGCCATAAGTAGCCGTAATAAAATGTAGTATAATTAACTTAAAATGTGTTAATTTTACGTGAAACGTATTACACCCCTGCACAGAGGGGCAGGGGGCCCTATCTCGCTGTGCGCACGCGCCTATTCGTGTTCTGCGCTCGGTAACCACATTGCAACAATTTCTAAATGTACATATTTGGGAAAAATATAACATAGTGTAAAAATTATTGGAATCAAATCATTTTTATTCTGAACAAACTGTATTCAGGTTTGGTATAAATAAAAAATAACGTTGTGTAATAATATATCATAATTTATATTGGCTATCCATACTAATATTATAAATGCGAAAGTAACTCTGTCTATCTGTCTGTCTCTCTGTCTGTCTGTCT
The DNA here is from genome assembly GCA_017933935.1 of Sesamia nonagrioides. NCBI lineage: Eukaryota > Metazoa > Arthropoda > Insecta > Lepidoptera > Noctuidae > Sesamia > Sesamia nonagrioides. Next base: position 46,388 of record JADWQK010001076.1, on the reverse strand, counting down.
GTCTGTTACGCTTTCCCGCTTAAACCTCTCAAACGATTTTGATGAAATTTGGTACAGACAATCTTTAGACCCTGAGAAAGAACATAGGCTACCTTTTATCCCGGAAAAAATTGATATTTCCAAGGGAATTCTAAAAAGCGCGATATAACCGAACTCCACGATGGCGAAGCCGCGGGCGGAAAGCTAGTAGGCTATACAAACCAAATGTTAAGCAATATGAGCATTTTCATTTCAATACATAGTAACAGTGTATTACTCAATTAGGGACAATTAAACAACCGTTCCCGCCTACCTTTATTTCAATTTACACGATTATCTTAACAATGCACCTGTTATTTTAATAATACCCCAGTCGTGGTTTTAGTTAGCAAAAGTGTAGTCCAAACAGCCTTTTGTTCGCATAAAAGATAAAGATATTTTATTTTGACAAATATGGATACAAAATATTATATAACGAAAACCCTGTCCTATCCGTGAAGGTATTGTTAGGTTTCGATAACTGATTCTTAAAAAAAATCTCAATAAAAATAAATATTGTTTCGCAAAAGACGTAACGTAATACATGTGCGGTAGGCAATACATGCGTGGGTGACGGGGGGCAGGGCACGCGGTACGTGGTCGCATCACTCATATAATACTGTGTAAAATGGTGTTGTCGCTTTTTAAAAATCACCAAATTTTGGGGAAGTTGGAATTAAATCCTAGAAAAAAATTTTATATATACAATACTTATGAATTTTAAAAATTTATTAATATTGTTACTATGATGATTATGTAATATTTCATATTTTATTTGGTCATGTTTTTACCTAACCTTTATTATCCTTATGGGTCGGACGGGGTTGTCTTTACATATTGCATAAGAGTATGTAAATGGAAATAGATTACACCATATTTTACCAGTAAGCATGCAAAGCTTATGTCGTGGTGGCTTAATGGTTAAAACACCAGCCTCTCAAGTATGAGTGCGCGATTTCGATTCCAGGTCAGGCAAGTACCAATGTAACTTTTCTAAAGTTATATGTACTTTCTAAGTATATCTTGGACACCAGTGACTGAAGGTGAAGGGAAACATCTTGAGGAAACCTGGACTTTATAAGTCTGAAATCGCCAACCCGCATTGAGCAAGCGTGGTGATTACGCTCAATCCTTCTCTATATGAGAGGAGACCTGTGCCCAGCAGTGGGACGATAAAAAGGTTGATGATGATGATGATGCAAAACTTACAAAAATATAAAACTTAATAAACACTAAACAAAAGAGACAACAAAATTAAGCAATCCTCATTTTATACAAGCAACAAAGTCTTCAGTTTCTATTTTTTTTTTTATCAGTCAGAAAGTTTGTTATAGGTACTATAGTTATACCTAAAAATATCTAAAAAAGAAATTATAAATCTCAATTGCGATTTCATAAATAATAATTACCGAGATAAAGGGGGTAGCAAAGCCACGAACATGTATAGATGTGTTATTTTGCGACCTTCCTTAGATTCACTGTAAGCCTAATTTTGCTCATGCTGAACACTGCATTTAAAGTTAAACAAGGCAAGCAACCTTTGCAACTAATAACTAGAAATAAAATCCACTTCTTGCGTTAAATGTATAATTTCGACAGTTTTGTGAATAGAATATTTACCGATTATAATATTTTGCGAATATAATATTATATGAATAAAGGCGAGTAATCTTTTTACCAAAAAGGGTATTTAGGCCGACCTCTAATTTTCCTTGCCTTTGTTGCCCATTGCCAGATTGTACCCTTTTAGTGGGATTAAGTAGAATTACGGCTGTAGTACGAAATCATGGTACGTTTTGTTTAATTCAGCCATATAATTTGCGAATAAACATCTAAAATGGTTTATTTTCATGTAAATCTTCATTCTTCTGAGTTTATACCAATTTATTTGGGGTCGCCGCAATTTATTTTTGTTCGATGCTCTCTATTACTTGTCATTTCGGTAGTCATTCCCGTTCTAGGTTTTTTGTTCCCAATTTGAAGTATATTCGAGGTACATTCAAGAACAATTATTTTCTTCTACAATCATGACGCATGTCGCCATTACTAAGTAAGGTAGGCACGATAGCAGACTCTTCCCAAAAAATATTTCAGTTGTTTTTTTTTTTACAAAATATAAACTAGCGCTTGACCTCAATCCCGCCTGATGGTAAGCAGAGCCGCAATCGTTGATGTTAAAGCACACTAGTTTATTAAGAGCCTATTCACTCTAGCCGAAGAAGACACTCAAATTGTAGTCCGACGGAAACACCGAAGCTGACAAATTATTCCTAGCCCTCGATGTACGCGATATAAAGAGGAGGCGAAACGCTTCGTCCGGATCATAGTGGTGTTAACAACGTAAGGGTGCAAATTCGCCGTACGACGATTCGTCCAATGTTGGAACGGAGATGGAGGAATTAAATCATGCATTCCCCTCGCAGACTCACCAAAATGCATCCTATAGAACACCGAAAGGCTGACTACTCTACGCCTGTGCTCTAGGCTTTTAAATCTGGGTCACCAATCAGCCTCTTCGCACATCTCTCCACTTAACCCAGAGTGGTAGGTGACATTTTGCAGCACCAGCCCAAATGTGGCTGCAGTACTCTACACACGAACGGACCTGTGCTTTGTACAACATTAGAAACTACCCTGGTGTGAAGTACAGCAGGACCTTTGCGATAACGATAATAATATTGAAAAAGATAGTTATCGAGATTAAGTATGTAAATACATGTGGTATGTTGCTTGACCAGCTTCTACATTCTGCTTTTAGTAACTAATAAACTACCAGTTTCCATTGCCAAAACAGATAACATTGACTCGAGTTTATCCAAACATAATGCACCATAATCTTCTTGTTACGGTTACCATAAACCTTAATCACTATTTACCACGATTTTCCACCTATTCGAGTGAATCTGTAGAGACTGTAAAGTTATACGTAACTGCAAGCATGACAAGCTTACATAAACAGCCATTTCATGCGCCTGTATATTGAATGTGCACTTGGTAAAGCAAAATGTTAGCAAAAAACCGTACAAACGCTAAAGCATAAGCATGCCTGAGCAAGCGCTCTAAATGAATGTTCGTATGTGCTCTTCAAGCTTACATTTAAGTATGTAACATTAGGCCAACTAAAAATTTCGTGGCGGAATTTAATCACGCACTGGAATTTCAACTGAATGAATGCTATCGCGTCGACAAACATGCCGCTGGGTTTTCAACTGTCGAAACTAAACAGGGCGTGAAAAGAATCATTGCAAAATTAAACCGCGCGGGCAGACTTGGGCTAAGGCCGATGAGGAAGCAACTAGCTTTTTTGGGTGGGAAATCGTCATGACCTCTTCTGCTTTGAGCGAAGGGGAAGGGTGTGTCAGAATTTTACTGACTAAAATCCTTCCCTGTTCCTTCAATTCCCTATGCGCGAGGGCCACAGTATCTCTTTCGAACAACCTGCAGCCTGCTAACTTCACCAACGATTTCCAAAAGCATTTTAGAGTCAGAAGATTTTCAGTTTAACCTGTGTAAATAAAAATACATAATGTATTTACAATAGTCATCTAAAAGGAGATATCCCGGTTGCCATACGAACATCTAATGGCAGTCGTAACTTCGGGTTGTGGAGGTCAGGCGACAGTTGCTTCACGGAAAATATCGAAGTTTAGCCTAAATCAGCAGTTAGACTAGTAAAGCGGACCCCAGACTCCAAAGCTCATAAAGCTTCGGACGCGACTGGGATTAACGCTGAGATGATGATCTAAAAGGAGATATCGCTTAGCGAAGGTTCGCGGTCCGCACACCTGCTAAGAGATTCGGATCAGAGAGTTATAAGTGATCGCTGCTGGCCAACTTTTAGTTGCGAGCTCAAACCGCTTCTCGTTAATCGCCAAGGATAGGACATGTATCTAATACCAATGAATACCTACAAGCTAGTTTGATTTATCCGGAACCAACTCGGAACCTCTCGTTACAAAGCAATACAATCTGGATCTAAATGCAATTATGGTAATCAATCTGTCAGTATGCAAGCAAGGCAATCTTGATTTAATGAAGCTGTTTCTAATCTTGTTAAGCGAGTTACAAGTGTCTGCAAATTATCTAATGAGTAATTATTATCGTTGTATAATATATATATCAAAAGTATGTGTTTGCAGGGCTGGCAAATTGGGTTGTATCCTAAAATATAATTTAATGTCCATCAGACAGCTTTATAAAATATATTAAACACGTATTTTTTATTTTTTCTTTCATTCAAATATTTAGGAAGATATATTGTTTTGAAATGTCGAATGACGTCACGCCGTGGTACAAAATTTACCCCGGCGTGACGTAATTAGCCCCCACTCCGTAACTTTAATACGCTATATCTCGGAAGTTTATGGTAATTTCGACAAAATAAAAAATTTAATGTTTTTTTTTTTATTATCTATAAGTCGGACTAATTATTTTTTTGATTTTCATTCCTTGGATACATCCCTATTTTCATGTCATAAAATTGAAATTGATATAACATTAGACTCTTATTTATTGGGATCTCCAAGAATACACATAAACAGTACAAAATTACAATAATAGGGAAAGGCTCCTTTACGTGTGCTCCTTCAATTACGGGAGACCACAGCATGCACCTATAACTATACTTGCGCCAAATTCGATAAAGAATAGAGGTAAACAAACCTTTGCTAGGCAACGACTTGTCCCACCTAAAAGGGAGATGTTAACAACATTTTCTAGATAGATAATTTTCATGCATGTACTAATCCTACTTTAATACCTGGATTTCATCCATGTTTCTATTTTTGTAGGGCTATCATATAAAATCAAAGTCGACTTTTTAATGGTTTTTCGAAATAGCAAGTTATTATGCATGTTATTTTAGTGATTCTATTGAAATATGCTGCAATAGGAATTGTTAATAAATAGTTAGCATGTAAAAGTCGATAATCATGTGTGTGATAACCCTAAATTGGTTTGTTTACCTGTATTCTTTATCGAATTTGGCAAAAATATAGGTGTAAACACGATTATAGCTTACACAACAAAGGTAAATGAACTATTGGGGCCGCGGGCGCATAGAGTGGGGACTCCGTGCACCTATCTAGGGACCCCAGGGAAGACGGTGGCACAGTGGACACGTGCTGCCGTACACAGCGAGGCATAGGGGAGGCCATTTTAGGCCGCTGCCCCGGATCTTGCGGGCAGCGGGGCGGCGGCGGCGGCGGCGCGGGAGCCGAGCGGTCATTGAAGACCCGTTCTAGAAACTAGCGGGTAGACCGCGCGTCACTATAGCCGTGTAGTTTTGTGTTCACTATTGTGTATACACATATTGTGTATGCACGAGATATTTGTTTTTATTCGCGAAAGAAATGTCTGAACAATGGCGGCAACATCTTTTTGATTCAAATTTATTTCTAACGCTCGATCACCGCTCGCTTCCCGCCCGCTGCCCGCAAGATTCGAGCGCGAGAAGTACACCGCTCGCTGCCCGCCACCGCCCCGCTGCCGCGCCGCTGTTTTCGAGAACCGGTCCGTTTGATTTTACGCATAAGATCCTGCCGCGAACTCGCCGCCGCCGCACGCGTCGCCGCCCCGCTGTCCGCAAGATTCGAGGCAGCGGCCTTACAGTCTCGCCAGAGATGTGCCTTTACAAGCGCTGTTCAGAGGCGGTTCCGGAATTGGTCTTTTATGAGGAACCGGGACTACCCTATGTGCGGATGGTGATCACCGAGGACCACCTCACTAAAACCTTATAGTGAGGTAAAAATCCCACACTCCCAGACCTCCCAAAACCAAAAAAAGGTGTACCTAAACACGATAATAAATTATCACCCATGATGTAAGGATTATAATATAATTTATAACTATAGTAGTGTCCTGACAAATATTATCTAGAGCAGAGACGGTTGATTGGTAACAGCCCCGAGTTACAAGTAAGTTGTGCCTTCGATACCAAGCAGACGATTTACTTTGAGTAAATAATTTCATCGCCACTGGTCTCAAATCGGTGAAAGTTAACACCACGACGATACCGGTATATCCTAATAAGTGCCAAAAATTCTAATTAAACTCGTGCTGGGCCCGCGTAGTAAATTACTGCAGCTCTTGGAAACATCAATCCTGAGTCCCAGGAATGTGAACATTATAGGCTGGTTATCACTGAGCTATTTATCGCTGGTTATACGAGCACTGGTAATTTGCAAAGCAATTACAGAATAAAAAAAAACAATAACATTGAACTTGCTTGGGAATTGACCCGATATCTCCGGGACGCACTAAATTCAGATGACAGCACATCAAGCTACTGCAATCTGACAAATTTCTTTATTAGATTTTCAACTTTATCACTAAAGCATTAAGGCTCTCTGTTAATTGAAAATATTTGTCATTTTTGGGTAGCTTGACCACCTGCTGTCGTCCGTACGTTACACGTATTGTCACACTCACTTAAAATCACTTAAAAGTGACTGTTGAAGGGGTGTTAAAAACTTGTGCGTGTTTCTAAAGTTGTAAATATCAAAATCAAAAGTGATTTATTCAAATTAGTCTGAGAATCAGCACCTTTTGAACGTCAATATTACACAAGACGCCCGCCCTTCGTCACTTCCGAGTGCTTTCGCTGGGAAGGAAAATCGCAGCAGCACAGCTGTCTTCTCATTTAAAAAAGCACATGACTATATACAATATTCTGTAAGCATAGTAATGAACCGAATCTGAGCCTGGTCGACCTGGTCCTGGTGATCCTGGTGGTGGTGGTGGTGGGCCTGGCCTGGTACCTGGTCGAGACCTGGGCTGTACTGCAGTCTCTCCAGCGGTGCCAAGTAGAATATCGGTATATTGAAGCGCTGAATGGTTTGTACGCAAAACGCCACCATGTCAGTCCGAATACAGGACCAGATCTCGAAACCAATACCTCTGCAGCGTGGTGTCAGACAGGGAGATGTTATCTCCCCGAAACTGTTCACCGCTGCATTGAAGGATGTCTTCAAGGTTCCGGACTGGAAAGGACTGGGCTAATGCCCATGTTGTACCGACTCCTATAAAGATTGGAGTCATTAGTCTGTTCTCGAAGTTGTTGACAGTTACGTGTACCTGGGACAAACTATCCAGTTAGGAAGGTCCAACTTCGAGAATGAGGTCAATCGTCGAATCCAACTCGGCTGGGCTGCTTTCGGGAAGCTACGTAAAATCTTCTCGTCCGAAATACCGCAGTGTCTCAAGACAAAAGTCTTCGACCAGTGTGTGTTGCCAGTGATGACTTATGGAATTGAGACGTGGTCGCTAACAATGGGCCTTATAAGAAGGCTTAAAGTCACTCAAAGGGCAATGGAGAGGGCTATGCTTGGGGTTTCACTGCGAGATCGAATCAGGAATGAGGAGATCTGCAGAAGAACGAGAGTAACCGACATAGCCCGAAGAAGTGGCAGTGGGCTGGACACATTGCCCGTAGGACCGCGATGCCCGATGGGGCCGACGGGTTCTCGAGTGGTGACCACGAACCGGAAGACGTAGCGTGGGTAGGCCCCCGACAAAGTGGACCGACGACCTGGTGAAGGTCGCGGGAAACCGCTGGATGCGGGAGGCGCAGGACCGGTCGTCGTGGAGAACCTTGGGGGAAGCCTATGTACAGCAGTGGACGTCTTTCGGCTGAAATGATGATGATGATGATGATGATAGTAATGGACACAAGAAAACACAACAACAATGAAATTATTACCGTATGCCAGCTAGCCACGCGAAAATTGATGAGCAGCAAAGCAAAAAAGAAAAACTATCATTAAAATCGAAATGAAAATAAGTAAACAATTATTACCTACCTAAATAAAAGCCCCAGTTATAAAGGGCGTGACAGCTCACATACAATGTATTAAGAAAACCCTGTCCGACCCGTGAAGGTATTGATAGGTATCGATAACTGATTCTACTGATGCCTACAAAACCTGGCTAAACTTAAAAAAAAATATCCCCCTAAAAAATAAATAACTTAAATAAAATAAATAGGTAATTTCATGGCAACACAGGCACAGGTCATAACCTCAGTTGACCTCATGCATGTAGGTATAGGTAATTTATCCACGTTTATGGAGTCTCGAAAGAAATAATGATACTTAGGCAGCTCGTGAAAAGAACTTTTTTTAAGTAGGAAGGTCGTCTGACTCTCCAAATGTATCATTTCATTCGATGAGCATAATGGCTGTGGCGGAGATGTTGTTCCATATTTCGTTCACTAAGAACGATACAGGCCCAGCTGGCACCGTCGCACGAGATTAGCATGGACATGCACACAAATAAAAATCAAGTGGTGTCAAATCCGCGCTGGCTACAGTTGGTCCACCCTTACCAATCCACTGCTCGCCGAACTGATAATGGAGGTTCTCAAGTACAGGACAAAGATATGGTGACGCACCGTCATACTGGAACCACATTGACCACATTGACCACAATCACCTGATCACAACACAGGAGTTGCTACCTTCCATCAGCATGTTACATTACTCTACATTAGGAAACGACATGATCACACAATACACGAATAGTCTTCACGAGAGCGATGTTTACGCGCAACTGATAATTTAAAGTAAAAATTATTTTTATTTTATAAAATTGTACCTACGCGGCTGGCCTCGCGGCATCCTTTGAGTAAATAGGGATGTGTAAGTAATCAACATATTGATTTTCGATGGAAACAATTTACGATTTATGATTTAGTATTGTAGTTTCTCATTCTCATTCTAGATTCAACATGGCATGGAATTGTTTAGAACTTTTACAAAACTTAAATTAGTTAGGTACACTGCTGTAAATGAAAATCATGCCAAAGTTTTAATTTCAGTTTCTGTCTCAAAATCGATGATATTGACCGTTAAAATATTTGTAAAATTTTACTAAAATTGTGTTTCATAAGTCCTTCTAGTTTCTGTTTACTAATACTTGTGTTATAATAATGTTATTAGTAATTAATCGATAAACAAACAAAAGTACTTTTACCATTGGGTAATCTGTGTTTTTAACAAATCATTCAACCAGATACAGGTTTCGATTAATAGCGATAAAAAAACGTTATTGCGCAAAAATTAGTGCATCACTAGTTATTTCTTTTACGTCGCCGACAAAGCTCACGCGCGACGCCGCCAAAGAAATAAATAATCTAACAAAACAATAAAAGGAAAGCCGACAATTATACCGCCTAAAATGGTGTTGTCATTTTTTTAAAAACACCAAATTTTGGGGAAGTTAGCGTAAATTCGCGGGGAAAAAAGATAGTTTCAAAATTGATTAGTATTGTTACTATGATGATTATGCAAAATTTCAAATTTTATTTGGTCATGTGATTGCCTAACCTTTATTATCCTTATGGGTCGGACAGGGTTTTCTTTACATATTGTAGCATTGTAAAAAAGAAACAAGTATATGAACTCGTATAACGTAGGTATACTATTATATTTATCAAAAATTGTGTCTGTGGAGTTTCTTGCCCATTGTTCTCCAGAGAGACCTACTATTTGGAATTTGTGACTAGCTTTAACCTTACTGGCTGATCGATCCTTTGACAATTCAAATGTACTTGTAATTGGTTCATTTGAAATAAAATCTTTCGATTTGATTTTTTTTAAATAAAAGCGAAAGTAAGGATGATATTTTTTTTTTTTTAATCTCGAACTTCTGACGTCCTTTTTTGCCGTATTATCTTGCTTTTGATATGTAACACAGATGATGCATGACATAAATAATATCTAAAAATAAAAGTATTTGTGTTGACAACAACCGTGTTTTTCGGGTAGGCTTTTCAAGATTATGATATTCAAGAGCATTATATTTAATAATTGATGCAAATGTGTTTCCTTATTAAATAATGTCGTATGTAAGATAATATCGAGATCTTTAAAGTTTTAAACTATTAGAATAATACTAACTTGTAACGAATACTTTCTAAGACAGCACGGTTTGAGTGACGTAACGATTCGAGCCAGTGCATTGTCCAATGTCACCAGTCAATCGAAAGCTAGGAATTGGAATTCTGATCATATCCTCTGTAAGCGATCTTAAAACCTGTTAGCTAACTAGTCAGAAACAATTATTAAATGTCCCTGTGTACTTGTTGAAATACTCATTAAACAATATTTTAGTAAAAGTACTTTTTTTTAATAATAATAAACTAGTTGCTTGTAGCTTGACTGCAATCCTGCCTGACGGTAAGCAGTGATGCAATCGTTGATGGTAAAGCGCACTGGTTTATTAAGCCTATTCACTTAAAAAACTTAGGAATAGGAAGGATGACGGCAGTTGAGCGTGGTGATGCAATGTTAAACCCAAGACCAACACGACCAAACGATGCTGCGCTAGAGGGAGATTGATCTGGAGACTCTCCATGACCAAACTCCCGATACAACAACATTTGGCGCATCGTACCCGCCACACAATGCAACACAACTGCTCAGACCCGTCCTCCGTACTGCTTCACCAGACATCATGCCGGAACACGACGAATCGCTTGGCGGCAAGATTTTGTCTGGTGGGTGGTACCTTCTGCCAGCAGCCGATGTTATGGCCTACCACCGAGACAAATACAAATAGCCATTTAGTTTTTTCTTAACTTGCTATATTTTGTTGGGGAATGTACGGACGATAGCAGCACCCTAATTACGTAACACACTGTTACTATTAATTGAAATCATTTTTAAGCATATTGCTGATAGTTTGCTTCAAAATTCGAAAAACGTGTCTACTCAACAACATTACTAAGAATGTTGTTTAAATGACAAAATGAAACCCATTGCTACTGATAGTGTTTCATAATTACCCTGCTGGTCATGCTTAGCCTTAATGCTTTTGAGGTGTGGCTAGAGAGGCGCCACGGCGCCCTCATCTTCCACCTGACGCAGGTCCTCACCGGACATGGTTGTTTCGGAATGTTCCTGTTCCGTATTAGGCGGGAGGAAACCAGGGTGTCACCATTATTTGGATCGCCCTGAGGACACGGTGGAGCCTATACGGTGGAGGTCTGCCCGGCTTGGGTTGAGCACCGCCGTGTCCTCGTAGCGGCGATCGGCGGCGTACTCTCGCGTCCGACCCTGATCCTGGCCATGGTCCGGAGCGAGAGTGCATGGCAGGCTGTCACCTCCTTCTGCGAAGCAGTGATGCTGGCAAAAGGGAGGAGGCGGAGCGCGTGAGGCAGCGGGAATCCCAGCGCCCTCACGCCACTAGCCGCCGCAGGAGACGCCCTGGTCGGGACGACACTGAACTCCCAGCCACCGTAGGCGCGGGCCTGCGGTGAGCAGTGGGCAGCTCGCCGCCCGGTAAAGACCAGGCCCGAGTCGACGGCGCATCGTGTTTCACGCGCGCGTCAAAGAGACGTCAGCACTTCGTGACGGGGTCCACGAAGACCGATGCCTCCTGGGTCGGGGTTGCGGGTTGGTTAATCAGGAAACCGTGGCCTTGGCCGTCGCACAGGTTAGTGAAGAAACACTAGTGGGTTTTAGTCAATAAAAGTCTGACACGCCCTTCCGCTCTGCCCAGAGCGGGAGAAAAAAAAAATTCTTAATGCTTTAGCGATAAATTTGAAAATCTAATAAAGAAATTTGACAGATTGTAGTAACTTCATGTACTGCCATCTGTACCTAGAAGGTAATTAATTAGGCCATTAATTCACTTGAAAAAATCAATTGAATTAAAAAAATCCACCCAAATAATCGCAATAACATAGCATTAAAACTTAAAAATGTATACCACCATGTCACTAAAACCATAGACAATTTCAAACGATATGTTTTACAAATTTTAAAACACCTAAGTTCAGATAATATCTTGCTATTGTTTGGAACATATCAAAACCATTATTTCATAAGTAATGTTACTATCAATATATATTTATGTGTCAATGTTCAGATGAGCTTTATAAATTTTATTGGAAGTACTGTTGATTTAATTTTATTAGAAATTTAATTAAAATTTTAATACAATATTCCTTAACGACGATAGCGTTCATTAATATTTCAAAGTTGATCCCTAAATAAGTATAGCTGGCAAGGCATACAATTAAATTGTTAATTTAATCAGACTTTCCTCTTACGTACTGGTCTATGTTGTCATTATATGCTTACATATATTCCGCTTCGTGATAACAATTTTGTGTATAAGCGTAATGTATAGGATTCCGTATGTATAACGTATGATATTTTAATATGATTTTATAAAGCTAATTAGCTAGGTAGCTATATAACAAATTGTGTACCTACAAAATTAGGTTTTGAAAATTATGGATCATGGCCTTGTAAGTTCAACAAGCAATTTCATCTTGCGACAATCGATATAAAACTGATCAAAATATTGAGGGTATTAATAAGGCATTTTTAGAAACCTTATTGCATCGACATATTATACTAATGGACATGCCTTGGAGATGAGAATTGTGGCACTCCGAAAGAAAGAGAGGAAACTCAGTTTCATCTATCTTTATTTCTCTCAAAATCATCAATCGTCTATGAGGAAAGATATAATGCTAGACCGAAAGCATGGGTTATCTCTCTCACTCTTTTCAAACCAAAAAATTACTGCAGATTATACGCGTACGGCATGTCCATAGTATATGTCTATACCTTATAGAGTCTTCACAGATAAATATAATGTAATAAACACCGGGTGTAATGAAATAAAGTACAAGTGTTCTTCTGAGCTTGGTCAGATTATTGCGAACATTGCAGGAAAGCGTATAATTTTAATAATAATCTCCACATCATAAATAACTGCCTAACATCCAACATATGGCCAATATTATGTCCCTCACAATATTTCCTCAAACTGTGGGTACTAGTCATAATGGCTCATTTACACGCTGTTAAGTAGCAAGTGTGCAAATGTCAAATGATTAGTGAAATCAACGTGTAAACGGTCGCGCTGTTAAGTGATTAGTGGTAAGTGCGAAGTATAGGTGCGAAGTAAAATGATTAGAATGTTGCTCTATTTTTGTTATTAAGTAGCTTCCCCGCACACCCGCGGAACCCCGCACTCGCAACGTCCGTCGCCCGTTCTAAACACCGTGTAAAAAATTTTGCTGAGACAAGTGCATAGCATTCGTACTTTGGACTTAACAAGAATCGCTAAACACCGTCTGAACTATTACTTAACACTTGACACTTAACATTGTCAACTGACAGCCTCCGTGGCGTAGCGGTAGCGGATACGGCCGCTGTGCAAGGTGGCGCGGGTTTGATCCCCGCACATTTGTATGCATGAATATGAATATTTGCACTGGTCTGGTCGTGCCTCGGAAAGCACGTTAAGCCGTTGGTCCCGGTTGCCATACGAACATCTAGTGGCAGTCGTTACGGGTTGTTGGAGCCCTCAAAAAGTCCAACAATTGGTCTAACTGCAATGCTTCGATGTCGCCTTCGGGTTGTGGAGGTCAGACGGCAGTCGCTTCATTTTAGCAGTTGGACTGTTAAAGCGGATCCCAGACTCCAAAGCTGAAAAAAGGCTTCGGATGCGACTGGGATTAACGCTGGGATGATAATGATGATGACTTAACATTGTCAACTATCACTTCACAACTGCACCTGCTACTTAAAAGCGTATAAATAAGCCATAATGGATATATTTGTCCCGCGCTACATAGCCTCAATATGTCGATGTTACCCGTCAGTTGGAGTACCAAGCGACAGGTGTTCACATCCGCCAGCCATATACACATGGCCAGAATTTTTATTATAAAATTATAAAGATCTGCCTTCTATTGCTGATTGAAAAAAAAACAATAGAGAGAGACTTTGCTCATTTATTAATGAGTTAAAATCAATTGGTTCTAGTTTTTGTTGAAGTATAAATAGCCTTTTTGGAACTAACAGAATCAAAGAATTTGCTCCTTTCTGGTTTGTAATAAATTTTATTTGGTGTGTGTCAATGCCACAAACCGTAATGGCGAGTGTCCATGAAACTATTGTGTAAAACGAAACAAGTACGCATTATGTAGCGATGGTATATTGATTCATGTCTATAACTTAAGGTAGCTGATTTGCTGGCTATATAAATAGACCTATTTAATAAATACATACGTACTTACAATTTCCATAGGGGCCGGGGTAGGCAGGAACTACAGAACAGTACCTATCTTTACATACTTCTTCTCTTACCTGATCGTTCTGACGAACATCACCATTTCATTCACTATATTTTCTTCTACTGGCGATTTCCATTCGCATCTACCTTGTGTTTTACTGCCTTTTGTTAGTCGCCTTTCATTATTTTTTTTATATTATAAACTAGTGCTTGACTGCAATCTCGTCTGATGGGTAAGCAGTAACGCAATCGTTGATGGTAAAGCACATTTGCTGCTATACATACAGACCCTAGGTTTGTATGTATGGCCGCAATGACGTCTGCTGCCGGCGTCTCCGTCTTCTTGAGACCCTAACTTCTCGTCCCTTATATTGTTGGTTGATAGGTACTGATGTGGACAAAATGCGTAACATGCACTTAAATTGTAGTCAGAAGGAAATATCGATGCTGGAAAATTGTTCTAATCCCTCGATGTACCCGGTATAAAAGACGAGGCGAAACGCTTCCTCCGGATCGTAGTAGCGTCAACAGGGCAGAACAAAGGGTGGATACTCGCCGCACGACAGGTCGTCCGATGATGGAACGGAAATGACCTTTAAATTCATGACCTTTAAACTTTTATCAAGTACATTCTCCCTATCACACCATTCCTCATTTAATACTATTCTCATTTGTTAAAGCTACATAATAAAACGTACATACCTATTTATTTACGAGTAAAGGTTAAATCACCGCAAATGTTTCTTGTTGTCTACGAAAAAGATATACATTCTTATTTGATCATTTTCTTTGCACTCATTACCCGTAAGAGATGAGAAACACAAAGCGACACGCGGTAACAGTGCTATTATTATAAATGAAGAGAATTAAAGCCTTCATTAACGTTAGTAATGATAAACTTTAATTATCTAAATACAGAAAAATTTTTATATTTTAAGATTGTGAATACAAAGGCACAAGTCACACAAAGGGTAATGGAAAGAGCTATGCTCGGAGTTTCTCTGCATGATCGAATCAGAAATGAGGAGATCCGCAGAAGAACCAAAGTCGCCGACATAGCTCTGCGAGTCGCTAAACTTAAGTGGCAGTGGGCAGGGCACATTGCTCGTAGAACCGATGGCCGATGGGGCAGTAAGGTTCTGGAGTGGCGGCCACGTACTGGAAGACGCAGATTAGGGAGGCCCCCAACAAGGTGGACCGATAACCTGGTGAAGGTCGGATGCGGGCAGCATAAGACCGGTCAGCGTGGAAAGCCTTGGGGAGGCCTTTGTCCAGCGGTGGACATCTATAGGCTGAAGAAGAAGAATACAAAGGTTCTAAAATTATTCGATATCTTTATCTACTAAAGGTCAATTCCCACTAAAAGAGCAGCGGTCGACAGCGGCCGGCAGCGGCTTTTTGAAACCAAAGGGCACGAGCCTTCTAACGCTTTACAGCGCATGAAGCTGTGCTCAATTGCTTGTTCATACGACCGTTGCCCTCCGCTGCTCATTCAGTAGATATTGATACTAAGGGCTTACTTTTCAATAAAGAAACAATTTTTTATCAAAGGATCAGTTGACGTGAAAAATGGTTCTGAATTAGACTGTTTTGTTTTTTTGCTATTCAGACGCCCTAAATTAATTTTTAAGAATGTAGGTATTATTGATGATTAATATTAAATAATATTATGGTTAATAATAATACATTGTTGTTATAAATTCACTGATCAATAAACAAATTTTGGTCCTAAATGCGCCAACCAAAATCAACTATAGTTGAATGTATTATGCAACATTATTTTTAGTATACTCGAAACCCTAAACACGTGTCCAGTATTTTTATGTATTTATGTACAAAATTTCATAAGCTATCATAAAAACTTACAAAGTTATGAACTTATTATGTCACCTGGTTGTTGTCCCTACAAAAATATGGCCAATGCGCTGTTTGCCTGCCCGCGCCTGCTGCGGCGCGGGCGCGGGACCTCTAGGTCACTGTGATCCGCTGTGAACTGTGTGGTGCGTTCGGTAACCACACTGCAACCTTCTTTTAATATATTTGGGATAAAATATATCATGCTGTAAAAAATTATTGGAATTAGTTCAGTTGCTTATTCTGAACAAACTATATTCAGGTTTCGTTTAAAGAAAAAATAACGTTGTATATAGCTTTTATTATACATACTAGCAGCCCGATACGTGCTTCGCTACGTATAAAGTGAAATAATAAAAACGAATTTATTAGACGATCTAAATTATGTATTCAAACATAAAATATTTTTTTAATTGCTACCAATTTAAAAAAAAAAAATCAATACGTTTAGAATATTAAACAAAAGACTAGAGGTACCGACTCTTGAACAGGCAACATAAAGTTGCCCATTTGAAAAACATGATTCCTTCAAATTCAGACCAAAAACGCGAAATGTTTGCCCTTGGGCTTTGATGGACATAGCAAATGATATTGTAATCGTTTGAACTGAAACGCGGTATCAAACTTCTCCTTTTGATTTACCAGTTAAGATCGTAGCTTCAAATAAAATTGGGAATAAGCTTTTCACTGCCAATCATTACACAGTTCTAGTGGATTATAAAATTACAAAGAAATTGGCATTGATTTTTATATATAAGTATAGATATTAGTATAATGACGTGAATAAACGAAATATGACAAATAATTAAATGTTCTGTTTCTTGTCATGTTAATTACGTTGCATACAGAATATATAACAGATACAGATGTACCGTTAGTTAGTTTATTGCGGTGTTTCGTTGAAAGCACTAGGAAATGGTAAAGGGCAGGCGTTTTGGGGGACTTGTTTCTTATTTAATTTTGTTCGAAAACAGTTTCCTACTATAGATAACTAATTTTTGTTTTTAAGCATTACTGGATGCCAGTAATGCTTGCATATGCAAATACATTTTCTGTATACTGACTGAAATGATGGACAAAGCAAATGAAGCAAAAGAACTCTCCCGGGAATGTTTAGATACACAACGCTTGAAATCTGTTTTAAGAGTCTTCAGCAGTTCTCATTATGCTAATGCAAGCATTCACTCTCTGAATGGCAGCGTGTGTCTCTGCATGGAGGGTTTTCGCGTGATAAATTTCCTTAGCACGTCGCTACTGTTCATATAAATACGTGGTTGTAACAGATTTGGAGTAGATCTTAAGGTAGCTTTATTACAGAGCAATGACTGTGATGCGGTTAATAGTTTTTATTTTATTTTGGATTCGTTTAGTCGGATATATGCATTCATTCTCTAATGTTCTTTACATTTTGAAATGTTTTGACCGAGGAAAGAGATGGAAAAAATGCTTTGACCCTATTAACATAATAGAATTTCATATAGTCAAAATTTAATATATTTTATTCCACATAAACCTATGTACATGGGCACTTTGAAACGTTAGAAGTTAAGTGGGCGGTTTCAATTCCAATTAGTCGTTTAATGTGGCGAAAAGCCGACAAAAAACTCTTTTAAAAATAATTGGCTTTTACAATGTTTGCCGGCTTGTCAACAAGTAAGACGCTTAAAACACAAATGCTATACAAATCTGGGTTCCAGAGAGTAGGAACAAGAGTGGGAACATTTGCTTTTTGCTCTAGACTTACCTTTAAAACCACACCACATACATTTTTTTTATGTAGCAAAACATTTGCAGCTTTATCTGCAAAACAATTAAACTTATTTTAGTGCAGCATCATTAATTAGATCTAACTGTATAAACTAAAATCTTCGTTAACGTTAATGATGTAACCCGACCTAAATCCAGATCAGAACATCACTACATCCCCAAAATACATGTGGGTGATAACAGTGCTAACGTGCAAAGTTTTCGGTGTAGGGGCGCTTGTCAGATAGCCTGTCATCTCCGGTAGAGGCACGTGCCAAAAGTGGACCGTGTCGGTGATATACGGTAGGAAGGTAGCTTCAATAGGTAGATAGTATAAGTATTCCATCCATGTGTTTTTTTGTCAAATAGGATAGCAGGGGAGATTGAAAGAAGGAAAAATATGATTTATGTATTATCACAGATTCGATACACGTGCATGTAAAGGGGTGGGTGTAGGTATAGAATGTTAGAAAGCGTTGCCTTTAAATTATATGCTGTTGAATTTTGTAATCTTAAAGACTGAAACTCTTTGTACTCACACGTTTTTCTCGGTGTGACAACACCGTGTCTTGACACGGTCGTCAATATTGCCATAGATTATGGATCCTTATTGACAGACCAAAACCTAATAGCTAATAGGGTAGATGACTAAAAAAAAAACTAATAAGTCCGTCAGTCAAATTTCCAAAAAAAAAACTGGAGACTTATTTCTTCATTTTTCATATAAACAAAAAATTAAGACGATACAGTGCGTTGAAAACTCGTATGACGTCACTTCTTGCTATACTTTTTAGCAACGAGTGACGTCCAGCCCCCATATCCTTGATGCCTTTTATGTTTGTAATTTTTTATTGATTTGATAAAACAAAATATACGTATCCAATATTTTTCTATAATCTGAATGACGAACTAAATAGAATCAATTTTTTTAACCCAGGAAACACCCCTTTTGCGTAACACACTATTTCTATCAGTTGGAATCATTTTGAAGCTTATTGCTAGTCCATTGGTCCATCTTCTTCTGCTTCTTCTTCAGCCTATAGATGTCCACTGCTGGACAGAGGCCTCCCCCAAGGCTTTCCACGCTGACCGGTCTTGTGCTGCCCGCATCCATCGGCTTCCCGCGACCTTCACCAGGTCATCGGTCCACCTTGTTGGGGGCCTCCCTACGCTGCGTCTTCCAGTACGTGGCCGCCACTCCAGAACCTTACTGCTCCATCGGCCATCGGTTCTACGAGCAATGTGCCCTGCCCACTGCCACTTAAGTTTAGCGACTCGCAGAGCTATGTCGGTGACTTTGGTTCTTCTGCGGATCTCCTCATTTCTGATTCGATCACGCAGAGAAACTCCTAGCATAGCTCTTTCCATTGCCCTTTGTGTGACTCTGAGCCTTCGTATGAGGCCCATTGTGAACGACCACGTTTCAGTTCCGTAAGTCATCACTGGCAACACACATGCTCGAAAAATGTCTCTACTTACTGTCTAGTCGGCAATGTAAATAATGCAATGAATGTTGTTCAAATGTCAAAATGAAACCCATTGCTACTGACAGTGTGTTAAGTAATTACCCTACTGTATTTTTGTGGCGTGTTGAATACGCCGCACCTAGGCATGGTCATCAGAATTGTAGGAATGTCTATAGAAGCGTGTAGACGGACACGTTTTCCTTACGGCGCGTGATTCTACATTATACCGTAAAGAAACCGAACAAACCGCCTTGAGATTGCTTGTTATTTTTTTTTTTACTAACATAAAAAAAAAAACGTTTTTAAATATTATATGCTACTGCTGCCAGGTTTGATGACAAAGAACGTAAATAAAGGATTGCGAAAATTATTACCAAATATTTACCTCTAAATGTCAACTCAGTAAACTATTACAAAGAAGTAGATCCCAATTATAGGGATTCCTATTGGGGTCGGCTTCTAGAGGTTTACTGACTTTCAAACGTCATAATGATTGAACAGTCTCTAATCACTACTAACTAAGCAACATTTATGAATACATAAGTTTATTTCTGGTGTATAATCAAACTGCTAGCCGTCTTGGTCTGCGATCACTGCAGGTATAATATTAGTAGCCTTTTCCATACGGAGGAAGGGTCTGAGTAGTGGTGCTGCAATGTGTGCCGGGTACGATGCGCCAAATGTTGTTGTGTCGGGAGTTTGGTTGTAGAGAGTCTCCAGATCAATCTCCCTCTGGCGCAGTATCGTTGGTCGTGTTGGTCTTGGGTTTAACATTGCATCACCTCGCTCAACTGCCGTCATCCTTCATATTCCTAGGTTTTTTTAAGTGAATAAGCTTAATAAACTAGTGCGATTTACCAGCAATGATTGCATCACTGCTTACCATCAGGCGGGATTGCAGCCAAGCACTTGTTTATAATTATTGAAAAAAAAAGCCATAAATATAATAGCTACACACCTCGACAGTTTGCTTCTAAATAGCCAACTTCCATTCATATTTACTTCAACAGAACATCTATTTGCTTTTGTAAGGCAACTTTAACGTCGACTACCCGCAATCCTCCTATCGATACTATCCCTAGGGTATAAAGTGACAACTGTACTATCTTATTCACACTCGATAAGGAAAATGCGTTTCTGGAGTTAAGCCAACTAGACTCAATCTATAAGATAATGTTATTAAATGTAATTTGTTTGTGATCCTTACCTTATAAATGGGAAAGTGAGTTTGGTTGTTCCGCTTTCACGCCGTAACTACTGAACCGATTGTTTTGAAAGTTTGCAAACGTAAATTTAGAAGTCCGGATTAAATAATAGGGTAATTTTTATCCCAAAAAAAATGATATTCCCGAGGAATTCTAAAAAGCGCGATATAACCGAACTCCACACGGGCGTAGCCGCAGGCGGTAAGCTAGTAATGAATATAAAAGATGATGAATGCCTAAATCAGCGCGCTGCTGGATTTCAATTTCTCGCGCTAAGCCGAGCGCTGTAAATCCAACACTGCAATACCTAATACTTAGGCGTCTATATATCTGACAGTGTTTGGTGATTTTGATTTAGATATCATCTCTCATTCAAGCTTTAAATCTGCTATAGTATTTATGTATGTATGTATGAACAACAACATAAATTGCTTTGAAACGAGAGCTAAAACAGACCAAAAAGGCGTGGAGCTGTTTCTCATCCACCATTTTTTTTCACCTCATTTCGTAATCATTTCCTTCCTCTGCCCACTTTTCATGAGTCCCATTTTTCAGTTAAAGTATACACCGCTTTAAAAGCTGTGATATACTTTAACATACCCACCGTTCACTTATTACTTTGAAGCTTTATAAATTACCTCAATCGGTCGCCGATTTCGCCAGGAGTTCCTTTGATTTCTTGTCTAAGAATTTTCAAGGATTTGAACGTTTAAATCTCATTGAATTATCTATACAATCAAAAAGATATTGGGAAACGCTTCAAGCGACCTGGCCTTTTCTGTTTCGTTTGTTAATAAGGTATCTACTTAACGTAATAAAATACTTCATCAGGAAGAGAGAGACTCGAAGGTCAGCTATATTTTATAAAATATATTTACACCTGAAGATCCAAGGGCCTAAAGGAACGCCACTGTTACCACGATTGGCATAGCCACCAACTGCCAAACAGGTGGCTAACTTAGTTATCACCATACATTGTATTATCACCAGAGGCACGAAAAACCGAAGGAAGAAAGACTACTTAACGGAAAAGATATACCAGAATGAAATATCAGTAACAATCTTTCATCATCATCATCAACCTTTTATCGTCCCACTGCTGGGCACAGGTCTCCTCTCATAAAGAGAAGGATTGAGCGTAATCACCACGCTTGCTCAATGCGGGTTGGCGAATCTTTACATATTGTTATTTTCTAAATTTTTGGTATTACGAAAAAAATATCGTGCGACTTTTTTCGTAGGAGCATTCAAAATAAGGTAAATGACCTCTGGTTCAATGTGCCTTTGACTTGATATCGTGAATACGAATAGATTGTTGTTTTTGACAACAATTCAGTTCTATTCTATTCTACCCTTACTAATATCGGAAAGTGAGTTTGTTTGTTCCGCTTTCACGCCGTAACTACTGAACCGATTCCTTTGAAATTTTGCAGACATAAAGTTAGTAGTCCGGATTAAATAATAGGGCACTTTTTATACCGGAAAAATTTGATATTCCCGAGGGAAAATAAAAATATTGTTACCTTCATACCAGTTCGATGATAGATGGCGCAGAGTGTCGTTTAAAGTAATCTATACTAATACATAAAGCTGAAGAGTTTGTTTGTTTGAACGCGCTAATCTCGGGAACTGCTGGTCCGACATGAAAAAATCTTTAGTTAATTATGCTCCGCTTCTATTGGTCGCAGCGTGATGTTATATAGCATATATAGAATTTTTCTAATCGGTCCCGTAGTTCCTGAGATAAGCGCGGTCAAACAAACAAACAAACTGTTGAGCTTTATACGAGTATATTAGTATATAGATAATAACATTAATTTCACAACAACAAAATACTTCACTATTCACTGTCGCTTTTTAACTACGGGAATCACCTTTCAACGTCACTTAGCTCGCTTCCGACGTATATTGACGATGACCTTTTGTTACATAGTGCACTTAATTACTTTGTGACGGGGATCACTTTGTTGATACTATCTCTAGCTACCGTTATATTAATGAAGTTTAAATTGGGCTATTGTGTTTCAGATTTTACATTATAGGTAGCTGTTTTTTTTTTATGCAAAGCAGAGAAACAGGAAGATGTGCTTTCCAAATTTACATTACGATCAGTTCCGTGAAGATAATTTGTTTGTGCCTTTCCCTTACTGTGTTTTTGACTGCACATAAGCTTCACTATGGCTCCTAAACGATTCCTTACTTCGAAAACATATACCAATTTCTTAATTAACGTCGACATTTCCTATAAACTTATTTTCTATGACACGACGGCGTGGTTTGAACTGTTAAAATACATGTTGACCATATGGTCAACATGTATTTTGACAGTTCAAACCACGCCGTCGTGTATGAATGACATTTCAATTTCTTGCCATTAAAATAACACGATATTAACGTCATAAAATAATGTATTCAACATATTTTTTGTTACGCTAAACCCGAAACACGTGTCTAGTATTTTTAAGTAAAGAATCTATGTACAAAATTTCAAAAAGATATCATGAAAAACACAAAGTTATGAGTTTGTTATCCTACTTGGTTGTTCCAACAAAAATATGGTCCACGCTCCGTTTGGACAGGCGAGCCGGGTGCATTGACCTGTGGCGTCAGCTGAGCGCGGGCATGCGCACGCGTAAGCTGCGTGGCGCGCTCCGTAACCATATTGTAATAACAACACTAGCATTAGCCTCACTAGCATTATTAGCTAGTTTAAACAACATTAGCAATTCAAATACAACTAAATAAATATGATTAATTTATTGTTTACAAAGGTTAAAGGTACGTTTTACAAAATGTTGGATAAACTCGTATAATGCACTAGTAGTGAAAAGGTTTTGGGTTCTACAACTTTATATTCTGTTTTGTATAATGTTAAATAAGTAGGTACCTTGTTGACAGGAATACGCTGTCCTTCCTACACATGTTTATACGTATGTGTAGGTATGAGGAACAGGAAGTAAAGTTCACTCGTCCTCCATATAAAAGAGAAGATCCTCAGACCAGACGGGTGTTATATCTGAAGGAGGTTGCATAAAGTTGGCCTTTATGCTCGAAGACCCTTTTTATGCATTGCGACGTGGCGACTGCGGCTGGCGGCTTTTAGGGACTCGGGGAAAGTTTACCATGGAGTGATAATAATCTTTGTTTCTAAAAATTTAAAATTTTTGTTTAAACAAAAAAATCTTAAATGTTTTTTTTTTCTTATTTTATAAACACATTAAAATAATCTATCAATCTTCCATTTACCACATTTGAAAATTGTTCATAGATATTTAGTATCATCATCATCATCTCAGCGTATAATCCCGGTCGCATCCGCGGCTTTCGCGTTGGAGCCCGGGGTCCGCTTTCCTACTCATACGCCTCCATTTCGCACGATCACTGGCATCCCGTGGTGTGAGATTGTTGGCACGCATGTCATCTCTTACAACGTCATGCCAGCACTTCTTTGGTCTACCTCGCTTGTTCCGGCCCGGCGGAGTGTTACCCACGTAACCTGCCGGTTTACGTAAGACGTGACCGTACCAGCGTAGGCGACTCTCTTGCAGTTTGTCTGCTATGTCACGGACACGGAGTCTGCCACGGATGCGGGAGTTTCTAATGCGGTCTTTCCGCGTAACTCCACACATCCACCGCAGTATATTCATCTCCATAGATATTTAGTATATTTAATAAAAATAATATACAATATCTCTAGATTCTGTTGATATGTGTAGTTTATAACCAGAACATCTAAAACATTTTTTACATCGATATTTTTCGATCAAAAGTTATACCTACGGTTTAAACCGCGTGGCGCAACTAGTGTAAAATAGTTGTCAGCCTTTATGATGAATTTCCACAATTTGACATAGAAGGGAAAGCCCCGGGCAGACTTATCCCAGTGGTAGGAATTCGCGCCACAGATTAGATTAGGAACACAGAGGATTGCCCATCAAATACCTACATTGCGTTTCTGATATTGAACTATTTATACAATTTAATCTATCTACTGGAAAAGAAAAAATGTGGTTATGAAATAAAAATTATGTGGTATTTCGAAAGGACAGAGTAATTAAATTTTCAAATAATTTGCGTGGGATGCTACCGAAATGAACGCAATTTAGTTTCCGAATATGTTAACAAATATGTGTTTTTGGAAAATCAACTTAGTACTCAAAAATTAAATCGGGCCGCTGTACTATGCAATATGTACTTAATCAAGGGTTACCACTTTTGAACTTTATTGCAATAACAATAAGGGTCAAAAGTGTTACTCCACTTTTGACCTTTACTGTAACTAAAGTAAACCCTGTCCGATCCGTGAAGGTATTGTTCGGTATCGATAACTGATTCTACTAACGCCCACAAAGCCGGGCTCAACTTAAAAAAAAAATACACTAAAAAAATAAATATTATTTCGCAAAAGATGTAACTTATACATGTGCGGTAGGCCATCCCTGCGCGGGGACGGGGAGCAGGGCACGCGGCAGGTGGTCGCATTGCTTATAATATTACCGTCAAAATAGTGTTGTGAGTTTGTGACTTTTTTTTTATTTCCAAATTTCGGGGAAATTGGAATTAATTATTTATATCTGTCTCTTCACAACATTGGTTTAACAATATTTTTACTTATATTCCACCATTGGAAGAGACTGGTGCCTGAAGTAGGTTTTTGAAGAAGCCTGTGTTACAGGTCACCAGGGCCCCCCGAAGCAAATTATTACATTTCATTATTTGATTATTACAAAATTCATTAGTATGGTTATTATGATGATTACGTAAAATTTTATATTATATTTGGTCATGTGTTTATCTAACCTTTATTATCCTTATGGGTCGGACAGGGTTTTCTTTACATATTATATATTTTTATACACTATACCTACATCTTCTTATAACAACCATTTATAACTTTTTCAATGACACGTAACAAGTCATTATGAAATCAATTTATATCTTATATATAAAATTCTCGTGTCACAGTTTTCGCTCCCATACTCCTCCGAAACGGCTTGACCGATTCCTCATGAAATTTTGTGAGCGTATTGAGTAGAACACAGTCTGAGAATCGGCCAACATCTATTTTTTATATTTCTACTACTTACGCGGGTGAACCCGCGGGGCGCAGCTAGTATTTATATAACTTAAAGTTGTTGAAATAAAAAACATCAATCTGATTTGAATGGCCTTTGGTTTTGTTTTTCTGTCATATTAGATAGATATGTATAACAGACATAGTAAATTTCTAATATTACCTAAGTTTTAATTATAAAATCAGCACCCTGATTGCGTAAAACATTATTACTCTTTATTTGAATCAATTTGGAGCATATTGCAATCCATTGCTCTATATGTTCAACAATGTATCTGCTCAACAAAGAAAACAACGCAATGAATGTTGTTGAACTGTCAAAATGAAACTCATTGCTGCAATAAACACGCGACTGGGTATCTAAATAACCGCATTTCTAAGGAATAATTTACTGTAGGTATACAATGGGTCATACCAATTTATTAATTAGCTGAAATAATAACCATAATTGCTACTTCCGGATAGGGATACTGTGTAGCAACAAGGTTTAACTCAGCATTATTCAATAGGACCGAGACAAAAACAAACTTCTTTTTAGCTTTAGCTCTGCAAAAACTAAGGATTCCCTATATGTGTGTGACGTAGCTTACAGTGAACAAAATCAGTAAGTCTTCGGGTTTATATTAGCTGATATGCCTTAAAAAAAATAACACAGATTTTACAGATTGGTTCTAAAAAATTACCCGCTAATAAATATTCACAATTTTTTTATAATAATTATAGGCTGCAGTCTTGCCTGGTGGTAAGAAAAGGTGATGCAATCGTTGATGGTAAAGCGCGCTAGTTTTAATAAACTAGCGCGCTTTACCATCCTGTTTACTTAAAAAACTTAGTGAATAGGAAGAATGACGGCAGTTGAGCGAGGTGATGCAATTTTAAACCCATCAACGCGAACAACGATGCTGCGCCAGAGAGAGATTGATCTGGAGACCCTTCACGACCAAACTCCCGACACAACAACATTTGGCACATCGCACCCGGCACACATCGCAACACAACTGCTCAGACCCGTCCTCCGTACGGCTTCACCAAAGATCATGCCGAAACACGACGAATCGCTTGGCGGCAAGACTTTGTCTGGGGCCTGGTGGGTGGTAACTTCTGCCGGCAGCCGATATTATGGCCTACCACCGAGAATATAAGGGTGGTTACACCCTATAAACAAATTCATTGTATTTGTG
The DNA here is from genome assembly GCA_017933935.1 of Sesamia nonagrioides. NCBI lineage: Eukaryota > Metazoa > Arthropoda > Insecta > Lepidoptera > Noctuidae > Sesamia > Sesamia nonagrioides. The sequence goes on along the minus strand of JADWQK010001076.1, from coordinate 19,810 downwards.
CAAGCCGCTATTAATTTCTCTAGCCCAGCGTGTTATCGGTAAATATAATTACAAACGTGTATAGCCAGCACTATCCAGTAGAGAACACACGTTGTTTATGGCTGCACTAGCCGATGATTTAATAGAGTAGTTAATTTTAAGGATACTATATAGGTAGGACGGGAATTTTATACGGTATGTATGGCTTTCGTTGCAATTTTGATATTTAACCGTAATGCATCTAAATTCTAGACGCTTGAAAGTCGAGACAACTTCCATAATGATTTATCAAGTCTTATACAGGATGGCATACATCTGCCGATCTATCTCGGTATCATACATCGACGCACAAACTATGACCTCAGCGAATAATAGAAAAATGCATGTAGATGTGTAGAATACCTACGCGATCAAAATTTACATAGGAAAAATCCGATCTTTTTAAAATGTAAATTATGGCAGCGCCATTGATTGAAATCGTTAGATTCGCCTTACCCCATCATAAGTTAAGCACATATATTCTGTTCCGTTTTTAAACCTCTTCAATGACGCTAACAATAATGTATAGTGTAATGTAATAAGTGTAAACACTCTTCTCAGTATGGATACGTTTTGGAATGATCTTTGAAAAGCAGGGTTTGTATTACTTTATTACGCTGTCAAAAACCCTTTCTTACCCTGGAAAAACACACCAACTTACTTTTCATAAACAATATTTCAGTGATGCCATTCAGTGCGAATTTTACACCCATGTCAGTTGGAAAACTATTTGGTTATCTGCTAGGCTGCATGTCTAAGATTCCACAATATAACATACCTAACCTAAACATTATATAACAGAAATTAAGTTTAACTGTCCTATTCTTTTCCACTACCAATCTGCTTAAACTGGCCTATTGCCTACTCGCTCTCACACAAAGGAAGCTTACATAGAAATAGGAACATCAAAGCTTATTGTTATGTTATTCTTTCCAGGTTCGAAGAGTCGGCCTTGGTGTCACTGGCGGCCCACGACCTACCTTTGACCTGACAGACCCTTACTGCAACAATGTTTCATATGACTACGTGCCGATGCATGACCCGCACCTGGCTAACCATTTTGCACAGAAGCCAGCTAGAAACAGAATGAAACAGCTTGGATTTTGCACGAAGGATGGAAGAGCTGTTTGTTCGTTGAAGGAGTTTAATCAATACAGAAAGTATTTGTATAATCAATTTATGGACAGAATTCACATGGAGATGAGGAAATTGGTATGTTATGCCATTTTTATTGAGATCTGGCTTTTGCCTTTGATTTCTTCTTCGTGCAATTTCTTGTTTCTCCCAACCCTACGGCATAGCATGGAATCGCCAGCTCGGACTGTGTTTTTTGCTTAGGAGACAAGCAAAATTTTTGTCACCTTCAGATTTTTTTTATGTGTTTGCTGTCTTCTAAAAACGAACCTTACCGCGTGTGGTGTTAAATAGAATCTCTTCTCTTTAGTACTTGGCCAGACTGAAAACGCGGCGCGGGGCGCGGCACGGGAGCGGTGACATGCGCGTTTTGTCTGTTCGCAGTCAAGCGCGGTGTCGACACGCGCGGTCAGTACGGAATGGTTTGAGATCCCCGTTCACCGCGCGGTTTCTCGCTTGCCGCCCGCGCACTCACTGCGGACACTTTCATGAACGAACTATGGTTTGAGTTGCACGCGTGCTACTCGCGTAAGTCGCCCGCGCCTCTCGCCGCGTCCGCGTTTGCAGTCTGGCCAAGCACTTAGGCTTAGATACCTACTCGATACGCGATTATCGTGCGTAAGGTTTTGCAATTTTCATGTCAGGTTTTAACCTTATACCATATTGGCGATCAAGGAAGTTCTCAGCCTGAAGTCTGGCTTTGTGTCTAGTTGATGGCATTTAAGACTTTAAAATATCATGCACAATGTGGCTGTACTATTGAACCCTACCTACCACTTTGTCTACTACTACCACACAAGTCTGTTGTTATTTTATTTATACAAGTAAATCCATACAAACAGGATGAACGTGCAAAAGACGACTTAACACTAAAACGAGTGGAAACGGACATAGCAAGAAGATTCCAGGTATTTAAGAGAGCAGAAAAAGCACGTGCGCATCTCGAGAAGGTGGCACAAGAGCACAAGGATGAATGGGCGTCGAAGAAGCGAGCGTATGTATCGACGTTTTACAATTTTATCAAGAAGCTTCTAAAGCAAACATCAGAAACTTCAGTCACACTTCTCTTTATGTTCGAATGTCTAAACACAATATGAAAATGGATACCAGTACATTAGTGGTTATACAACATAATTTTTTCTTTATACAAAACCGCCAAACGTATAGTTTGTTCAGAATAAGCAACTGAATCGATTCCAATAACTTTTTACACTATGTTATATTTTTTCCCAAATACATTTAGAAATTATTGCAGTGTGCTTACTGAGCATGCCACGCAGCTTACGGTAGATCATAGTACACGCCACAGCTGACGCCACAGGTCAACGCACCGCTCACCCACCCGAGCGGAGCGTTGACCATATTTTTGTTGGGACAACCAAGTAGGATAACAAGCTCATAACTTTGTAGTTTTTCATGATATTTTTATGAAATTTTGTACATAGATTATTTGCTTAAAGATACTGGACACGTGTTTCGGGTTTCGCATAAATAAAAAATAATGTCATATACACAAGCAGACGTGAGCTTCAACGGCAGAAGCAGCTGTCGCCGTCGACTAACGTCAATGGTACCATTCGTGCTGGATAAATCCAACAGAGTGCAACTTGTAACGGGTGTATCTGACATCGACGCACAAACGAGTACCATGGATCCAGTACATGATTCTGAGCCCCCCAGTGGTGGAATTTATCGTCGGCATTTTTATGATTTAAAAAAATATATGTAGTTTTTTTCACTTCAGACCGTTCACAATTGCTATACTTTTATACCCCAATAAGATTTTAAAGTAAAAATTAAATAATTCGCTAATTACATAAAAAAGCGCAATGAAAACAAAACTCGAAAAACTATCTTATCAGCTGATTTAATAGAGTTCACATCAGGGATCAACGTCATACCTACAAACCCGCACGGCGGCACGCTTGCAACGTTCAAAAGCCAAGCCGACACTTTTTTTTAAACAGTGTGTTTTCTGTAACCGTTCATTAACGACACAAATGACTATCATAATTTTATTAGTGGCATGCGGTCTAGCCGACGATACACCCTGTATTTCCCTTTCATTCGCCCATCGAATGTCGAAAAGCATAAAATGAAAGGACTAGATGTTCATTCCTAAACCACTTTGTCGGTATCAAGTGAGCATGGAATGATACAATATGAAAGTTCACACTAGTAAAGTTTAACAGACGCATATACATTCTGTGATTGTAAACAAATGACGTTTAGACGAAAAGTTTATAAGTCTCTCGTTGTACTCGCTGTGTGCGATGCTTCATATTATGCCCAATAAAAATGGAGTGTTGTCTGTTAGAGGCTTTAAGACGCTGTGAATAGCAAACTTTTAGGTATTTGAGGGGGTGAAGCAGACGAAGTGGGACACGACTAGCCCCGCCCACTGCGGGGCGCGGGGCGCTCCGCGCGAGTACATCGATGCGTGAGGTGAGGCGTCGTGCATCGAGAAATACGCACGTTCTATTAAATCTATACCAACCATTCTCTATTCCATCTACATTTAGAACCGTAATTTCACAACCCAACCGCGAGGTACGGTTGGCTCTGTTCGTCACAGTCCCGGTTCGCATTAGACGAGCAGCAGGTTCGAATCCCACATCCGTTCACTTTACCTTGCGATTTTCGAAAATGTATATTTTATACATATTTTCATTTTTTATTATTACTTTTGTTTTCTTTTTTATTTTTATAATGCGCTTTGTCCGTTCTGCTTAAATTTTTTGTGTTATGTCCTTTTTCATGAAACTGTTAGAAATATATCATTTCTAGAAATTACTATTTATAAACAGCTGTTTAGAGTAACTGTTAAAAAAAAATGCATTTTCGGATATTTAAAAAAATAAAAGATTTTTTCTTCAAAACTGCAACTCTTATCGAAGTCGGGTTTGTACGAGTGCTTAGAATAACACAACACAAAAAGATTGAAATAGATGGAGGCACTTGGAGGCGGCCTATACTGAAAGGGGCCATGAATAATGCAACAAAATGAAATCTAAATTTACTGTTTTGAACTATTATCAAATCAACTGTTATTTTTATTGTTTTTCTTTTCTATTCCATCTACATTTAGAACCGTAATTTCACAACCCAACCCCGAAGCATGGTTGGCTCTGTTCGTCACAGTCCCGGTTCGCATTAGACGAGCACCAGGATCGAATCCCACTTTACCTTGCGATTTTCGAAAATGTACATTTTTTACATATTTTAATTTTTTATTATTACTTTTGTTTTCTTTTTTATTTTTATAATGCGCTTTGTCCGTTCTGCTTAAATTTTTTGTGTTATGTCCCTTTTTCATGAAACTGTTAGAAATATATCATTTCTAGAAATTACTATTTATAAACAGCTGTTTAGAGTAACTGTTAAAAAAATGCATTTTCGGATATTTAAAAAATAAAAGATTTCTTCTTCAAAACTGCAACTCTTATCGAAATCGGGTTTGTACGAGTGAAATAGATGGAGGCACTTGGAGGAGGCCTATACTGAAAGGGGCCATGAATAATGCAACAAAATGAAATCTAAATTTACTGTTTTGAACTATTATGAAATCAACTGTTATTTTTATTGTTTTTCTTTTCTATTCCATCTACATTTAGAAGGGTAATTTCACAATCCAACCCCGAAGCATGGTTGGCTCTGTTCGTCACAGTCCCGGTTCGCATTAGACGAGCACCAGGATCGAATCCGACTTTACCTTGCGATTTTCGAAAATGTGTACTTTATACATATTTTCATTTTTTATTATTTTTTTTTTGTTTTCTTTTTTATTTTTATAATGCGCTTTGTCCGCTCTGCTTAATTTTTTTGTGTTATGTCCTTTTTTCATGAAACTGTTAGAAATATATCATTTCTAGAAATTACTATTTATAAACAGCTGTTTAGAGTAACTGTTAAAAAAAAGCATTTTCGGATATTTAAAAAAATAAAAGATTTCTTCTTCAAAACTGCAACTCTTATCGAAATCGGGTTTGTACGAGTGAAATAGATGGAGGCACTTGGAGGAGGCCTATACTGAAAGGGGCCATGAATAATGCAACAAAATGAAATCTAAATTTACTGTTTTGAACTATTATCAAATTAACTGTTATTTTTATTGTTTTTCTTTTTTTAAATTATATTATGAACTAAGAAATTCATGGTTAAATAAAGGCTTATTATTATTATTTATTATTAATTTCTAGAAATTTGTAGAAAGAAAATTATAACGAATTGATTTTAAATATTAGTTTGCATTATAATTGTTACAAAAAGAATATATTTAAAAAGATGGAACAATTACTACAAAAAATACAGAAAATCGGATAAATTAATAATAATTAAAAAAAAACAATTGCAAATAAGAAATCCAACAAAAAGCATACAACGTAAAGCTGGGGTTTGAACCCGAACACATACAGGTGAAGAAAAATGTGCCGCGAAAAAGTAAAAAGAATAATTACAGAAAAAATCAAATAAAATATCGGCAAAAATACAACAGTAAATTAAAAAGCATTTATTTCAATTAAAATCTACAAAAAGCATATAATGTAAACCTGGGGTTTGAACCCGGGTAAAAACGAAATATGATTATTAATCAACAAACAGACACGTAAATATAATTATTTTCTGTGCGGGGTAAAGCAAAAAGTGACATAGGTCCGACAAGCACCACGCCTCAGCGGTCACTGTCGCTAAGCATAGAAGTGAAAGAGAAGGCAATGGACGCCGCGATGGAGCGACGTTTCGTTCACGTTATTTATCATTAAATACATTATTTATTTTAGAATATCTGAGTTAAATCGATAAACAAAAACAATGGTTTCATTTACTATTATATTTTACATCGCTCTTCTCAATTTTATCAAGATTTGATGATTAATAATACAGTTACAACTGTTATAAATTCAAATTTAGGGGTTACTTTAGGATTTTTTTCTATCGAGAAAATTAATTCAAAACGTGTTTTGAAAACAATGGTTTCCTGCTACATATAATCAAGATTAACATATAAATTTTTGGTTGCTCTGAAATGTATACATTTGGCTAAAAAATTGTTTTAAGAAGCCTATTTTTACTGAACACAGCGCCTTAAGGTTCAGTCTAACATTACACGTTCCGTTTAGGGCTGCTGCTTTGCACGTACTTTTTGAAGCGGTTTATCGTTGAAACGTGTGTTTGCATGCTTCATATGTATAGTAAGTGTATTTGATTTTAAGTTGATAAGTGTTCAAAACATCGAAAGGATTTATTTTATTTATTTGGGACAAAAAACAGTTATATGTTACAATATTAATAGTCGGCTAAGGTATAATGCATAGTAAACAAACATATAACCCACACTAATGTCCACGGAATCATATTGATTGTTCAAGACATAAGGAAACGGACGTATACAGTAGGGGGCAGTGAGAAAGTAACGAATGATAAAACTAAAAGTAAACCCTAAAAATCAGACAAACCAATTCAAGATAGCGTGCCCCGTCCAGATATGTTCTGTGGGCAAAGTATCCAGATTTATATTGAGTTTTGCTCCTTTGTGTACTCCATAGAGATTATAAGGTAGTGCCCATACTTATCGACGTGAAATTATGTGAAACCGGTCAGAAAGAGTTTTATGGCCATGCAAAGTTTATCTCTCCATAAAAGCGTTCCCTCACCTCGAGCATTCCGAGCAGCGCCAGTAATATGACTACGCTGTGGGGTAATCGAATCTGTCAATCTTACTGCTCGAATCCATTCAGATACGAGCATTAACTAAGTCACGTACGGTACGTGAGTGAGGTAAAGTAAAATATGCACATAAGGGTAATATAATAATGCTTAAAAACGAATCTTGAATTAAAGTCGAACGCTTCCTGTGTAGAAAGGTCGATATAAAGGGTAAGTTCTGGTGCAAAAAGCATTTCTTATTTTCTATTTTAATATCAATTCTATATCACTTCTAGCCATAGAGTTTATCTTAACATATCTTCGGCTATCTCCTTACCCAACCTTGCATACTTAATGTACCAACACAATACCTATCCGTGTCAAACCATTAGAAAATTCCGCGTAAAAACTACATATAAGGTTTTCTCGAAGACTCACGAAACTATTCCTTGAATAGGCCGATTGTCGGTGGAATGCCCTTTTCAATATTATGTATACACTTATACAGAATAATATATTGTTTTTCAGTCTCTTTTTGGATATTATAGCCTTGTTTGTCATGAGAATTTTGTAATGGATATGCATAATTATGTCCCATTTCATTCAGTACCTACGAATGGTTTTTGTATTGAATGATTTCAATGACCCACTTTAGAAAAACCTTTTTAATGGAACGTCTTGAAAGAATGAATAGCTGTTTTGTCTTGCTCGTCTGTTTTACTAATATTACGTAAAGCGTGTAATCCCACACAAGGCTTAAAAATTAGTAGTAACTATGAAAAGTTTTGGCCCAGAGTTATCGGCTACGTTTTACGAGGTTCGAACCCAGATAGCGCATTGCTTTATATAATATTTCATTACTACTGCTCCCATAACCATGAAGGATACACATCGTGAGGAAACTGAAATATGTATTTTGGAACCAAAATTCGAATACATGTACGAGGGGCGATCAAAAAGTAATGATTATGAGTATAATAAAACAACGATTCTAGTTTAAATTTAATTTATTTTTTTACATAATCTCCTAACAAGTTGATACATTTAGTCCAACATTTCTCTAAACCTACAAGACCTTTTAAAAAAAAACTTTATCTTGGCTATTCTAAAATGCGTCTACAGCAGCCATCACCTCGCTATCATCCTTAAATTTCTTGCCCCTGAGGTGTTTCTTGAGCCAAGGAAACAAATGAAAGTCGCTGGGGTCTAAATCTGGAGAATAGGGTGGGTGTTCGACCAGTTCGAAGTCTGCTTCTCGAATGGCAGCCATCGCAACTTCGGCTTTGTGTGCCCCCTGCACTTGCGTTGTTTTGATGAAACAGCACTTTCGCCCCGTTTTTTATTCCTTTATGGCTTCTCATAGTCGTCTTATCTGATCAGCATAGTAGGAGCCTGTTATGGTAGCTCCCTTTTCCAGGTAATCAACCATTATGATTCCCTCAGCATCCCAGAAAACGGACATAACCTTGCCTGCCGAGCTCGAGACTTTGAACCTCTTCGGTGTCGGTGAGGATGGCCTTTTCCAAGTCATCGATTATTGTTTGGTCTCAGTATCAAAATGATGGATCCATGTTTCGTCCATGGTTACAAATCGAGACAAATTTTGTTCTTGATCAGCCTGGAACTTTGCAAGATTGGTTCTTGAAATATCAATTCGCTTTTTCTTTTGTTCGTCCGTTAACATTATCGGTACCCAACGCGTGGAGACCTTCTTCATATTCATTTTGCTAGTCAAAATGCTTTGGATGCTACCATATGAGATCCCTGTGATCTCAGCTAAATGTCTGAGGGTTACTCTTCGGTCTGCTAATACGATATCTTTCGATTTTTTTCACGTTTTCCTCAGTCAGGGACGAGGTCGGGCGTCCCTCGCGATATTCATCTTCCGTGGATGTTCTATCCAGCTTAAACTCTTTGCACCACCGTGCCACCGTAGAATATGGAGCGGCAAAGTCCCCCAGTGTCTCTACCAAATCAGCGTGTATCTCATTGGTAGACATTTTTTTCAAACAGAGGTACTTGAAGACGCATCTCACTTCGTATTTCTCCATTTTTGTGTTGTCGCTCCGACTGCTGGTATTCAAATGTTCATGCTTCTCCAAATGACGTCCTATTCATACAATTTTTAGCTGGGAAGTAGTGAAGGACCAAAGATAAGAAAAATATTTTTTATGGATTTTTACCTTTTTTAGAAATAACCGTTTATCATTACTTTTTGTTCACCCCTAGTATCATCTACCCACCCGCTCTGAGCTCACGTGGCGGATAACAGAGGGAACATTATAGTTAACTAAAACTAACTAAATTTAAGAATGTAGTGCACTTGCCAGCAAAAGGCTTGGTACCCGAAACTGTCAAAATTTCCCAATCAATCTTGAACTCTAATGCTTTCATGATAAAATTGAAAATATATTAAGTAAATTTGGCAGATTGTAGTAGCTTGATATGCTGAGGTTTTTCTACTTTCCCCTATCTAATTCTATGGAATGGCTGAATTTTTATTCACGATACCAAATTTCACTATGGGATCAACATGTAGGTAATTTGTTGGTCCCATAGTTAAATTTGGTTAGTCTGGTAGTCAAAATGGTGTTTAACTAACCTGGCTAACCCTGTATAGGCTACAATGAGAAAGGATATATTCTAAGGATAAGGCTAAGGATGTATTCTAATCAGTGGTCGAGCGGGCAAAATAGGAAAAAATAAATGTCAAGTTTTTTTGAAAACAAATAAAACATTACCAAAATCAGGCTACTAAATACTTTGGCGTAAGTTCAAATACCATAATCGCATATAGATATGTTACTGTAAAAGCCCGAACTACGATAAATCTTAGAATTTACTGGTAAAGTCCGAAATCAAAAATTATAATAGAACAATACGGATTTTTACAGGTGAGACTGCCAAATCGTAGGATTTACCGGTAAATCTGACAATATCGATTAGTTCGTTACATCGAATCAACCAACCTCGATATATCCTCTTCTTTAATTCATTCCAGGTAGGTACCTAACTCTAGTCTAAAAGGGTAATGTTTTGCGAAAGTTCAAAAGTTGCTCAACTATTGTTCTCAACTGGTACATATTTTGCTCGAGTTGTCGGGTGCTGAAAGTTAGGAACAAACGCCTACACGTGCCTGGAATATTTTAAATAGTAGGTAGGTAGGTGGCCTCGTTTAGAGTAGGTATAGTATGTAAACCCTGTTAGTAAAAGTTTAGCGACAAAGCTGTTGATAATTTTATTTGTCAAACATGTTTATGCACGCAAATTGAATATGCAGAATGCCATAATATTAATCTTTTGCCATGTGTACATTTCACCCGTAGGGCGAAAAAAATTAAAAAAAAATTCAAAATAAAAAACTCAATTAAGTACTAAAGTCAGTTCAGCCCAAGAACATCATAATAGTGAGTTGACTAGGCATTGCCGAGTCAATCAAAAAATTAATTATTTGGTAAATGTCACAAAATTTAATGGATTAATAAAAAAATGTTAAATAGTGTCATTCAAAAAGTCATTCACATCGTAATAACACCTGTAGCTGTTATAGTACATTACGATATTAGTGCGTAATGATGGTTATAACATGCGAGGCGGAATTTCAGCCCGAGCCGAAGGCGAGGGTGTAATTGAGCCGAGCATGTTATAACCAATACGCACGTATATCGTACGACGTTTTTTAACACACTTGCGAGGAAACAGATAAAGAAGTATTTTATATTTTGTTCATTTTAAATAAACTCAATCTGTGAATGCACACTGTTGTTTTCCCTCCATTAGTATTATTATTTGCCATTTCAAATATGGAACAGCGCGCAGCGCGAGCCGTGCGGCGGCGATCAGTTCCATAATTACTTGAAATGGAAAATAATGCTGTTATGGAAAATAATGCTGTTATGGAAAATAATGCTGTTATGGAAAATAATGCTGTTATGGACTATAACTTAACTATTTGCTTTGATAAAACACGCGTTTGTTATGGCCTGCTTTACATATTTAAAACCGGTGGAATTACATCAGCTTTACGAGCAAGGGTGTTAAAAATAATCTTAAATCTTTTGTAAACAAATTTGACAGCAAAGTGTGAAAAGGAGCGATACAGAAAATGTATATTCCCATCCCACCAAAAACATACCTGTTAAAAAGGGAGTCAAGTTCCTATCGGCTAACTCTTCGCGTAAAAAGGATTGAAATCCAATCCAATGCAAAGTTCAGATGAAATAAAATTATAATAAGATTTGGTATACTGCTTTAGTACTAGATGATTACTTGGGTATAATTTCATCTCTGTGCTTGCAATAGGCACTGAGCTACAGGGGGTCAAAAGTGGGTCGGAACAGTTCGTGTAAAATGTAAATAGTGCTCGGTTAAAAAGACTTCAAATTGAACGTGGCATGAATACGTCTCTTTTGGGCCTTAAACGCTATTGCTTTGTCCCATATCTGTAGAGGAGGTTTTTCAGTAGAATGATTTTTCTTTATTTAGTTAGATAACTAATTCAGAAGACTGATTTTTATTTATTTAGGGAGATAACTAATTATTACTTTATCGTGCTTAAATAATTTTAAATATTGGCAAACGGAAGCGAAAAGAAGAAAGAAAATTATTTTTTGTTAAGGCCCACAACTGCAAACACATAATCGGCCTGTAATGTTCCCATTGGTAGGACACAGGCCTCTATGTAAAGGAGTGGGCGGTAATCCACAAATGTCAAGGATATGTAAAATCTACCAATATGGACCATATTGGTAGATGTTACATATCCTTGAAATTAAGGTTCCTGGACAAACCAGTTTCTTAACAATTTTGAGAACGATGGTAATAAAATAATTTACACAAAATGACGCGCCTGTCCGGGGTCGACCCTATGACCTTACAACACGTAAGTCAGCTAGACCTCTGAGCTATCACTGCTTTTTAACATGCAAACACATTTAGAACACGATTTAGAATATTGTATACTCCATGGAATTATAATCAAAAGTTTCTTGTGCAAAATACTCCAATCGCAATCTAAAACTCTATCCCCCCCCCCCCCTTTATTACAAAAAAAACGAAATCGCAACTTTAGCTCCAGGCTTAACCTTTGAGTCAGTATTTGTATTTCGAACTTAATTGAGAATAAAGCCTGATTTATACGGTGCAATTTAATTGCCTATGGCTTCAATTAAGTTGAAGCAACAATAAAAGTTGCATTGTCTAAACACAATTTAGACGATGTAAGTCATTTGTGGCATCGATTTTATTGTATGCCATAGGCAATTAAATTGCACCGTGTAAATCCAAAGTGTTAGTCAAAGTTTCTTAATACAAAAATGACAACTTAGTACCGAACTGAGCTGTCTTTTTTATATAAAGAACTGACATCATTTATATGATGGGTGCATAATTCAATAACTATTTAGGAGGTTTAAACTTCCTCAAGTTGCAGCATGTTTTGTAATAAGGGATATATTTTTAACGCGTAATAATAAATTACAAACCCTTCTATAAAGTGTGATTACCTTTTTTTTTTTTTTTTTTTTTTTTTTTTTTTTTTTTGGGATGGGAAATCATCAAATGACTTCTCCCGCCCGGAAGGGCGTGTCAGACTTTTACTGACTAAAACCCACCCGTGTTTCTTTACTTGCCTGTGCAACGGCCAGGGCCACGGTTTCTTTTTTAACCAACCCGCAACCCTGACCCAGGAGACAACGGTCTTCGTGGACCCCGTCACGATGTGCTGACATCTCTTTGAGGCGCGCGTGAAACACGACGCGCCGTCGACTCGGGCCTGGTCCTTACCGAGCGGCGAGCTGCCCACTGCTCACCGCCCGCAGGCCCGCGCCTACGGTGGCTGGGAGTTTGGTGTCATCTCCTGACCAGGGCGTCTCCTGCGGCGGCTAGTGGCGTGAGGGCGCTGGGTTTCCCGTTGCCTCACGCGCTCCGCCTCCTCCTTTGCCAACATCACTGCTTCGCAGAAGGAGGTGACGGCCTGCCATGCACTCTCGCTTCGGACCATGGCCTGGACCAGGGTCGGACGCGAGAGATCGCCGCCGATCGCCGCTACGAGGACACGGCGGTGCTCTACCCAAGCCGGGCAGACCTCCACCGTATGCTCCACCGTGTCCTTAGGGCGATCCACACAATGGTGACACCCTGGCGTTTCCTTCCGCCTTATACGGAACAGGAACCTTCCGAAACAACCGTGTCCGGTGAGGACCTGCGTCAGGCGGAAGGTGAGGGCGCCGTGGCGCCTCTCTAGCCATTCCTCAAAGAGGGGACTTACCGCCGCTATTGTGGCGTGCCCAGCACTGGGTTGCGACAATCGCATTCTCCATATCGCCATGAGATCCCGCCGGAGCTCTGTCCGTCGTACCGCGATTTCTCGCGGCAGCGGAGTTATACCCCGGCGTTTTGCCTCCTCTCGCCACTCCCATATGTGGGCGAGGACTTTGGCCTCCAGATCCCATGGCGGTAATCCGGCAAGGAGGCTCGCCGCCTCAGAAGTGTGATTACCTTAAATTGGATGACTGTACAGAATAAAATTAATCTATTAAAGGAGCTAAGACTCTCATGCATTTATTATCGCCGGCAAATATGGTTATGTAAATCCTCTCTTGCCAAGACTCGGTTAATTTTGCTTGCTACAAGCAAAATAATATAACCGAGCGGTATTTTTTTAATTGCATATGATCTCGCACTTTCTAAAGGATATGTCTGCTTTAGAACGTAGGTAAGACCAAGGTCTAATTACTTCATAATGTCAACTTTACAACATGCTTGAGACCTCTTATAATTAATCAGCCTTTATTATGGTTCTCACAAAGGTGTACTACTTATGAAAGGGAGTGGGTCTTAAACCATCACGCAAGACCACGGTTTCTTCGCCCCCGAGCGATTTGACGTGTTGTGGATCGCATCGAAGTAACAAGGCTAGGTTTAAGCCAGTAAGACCTATACGACCTTCCGCTCCGCCCAGAGCGGGAGAGATCATTTGAAGATTCATTTCAAGATCATGTCTGGTGAAGCTTTACGGAGGACAGGTCTGAGCAATGGTGTTGCGATGTGTGCCGGGTACGATGTGCCAAATGTTGTTGTGTCGTGAAGGATCTCTAGATTAATCTTTGTTGGTCGTGTTGTTGGGTTTTGGGTTTAACATTGCATCATCTCGCTTAGCTGCCGTCTTCTTTCCTATTCACTCTGTTTTTTTAGAGTGTAGATAAACTAGCGCACTTTACCATCAACGATTGCATCACTGCTTACCATCTGGCGGGATTGCGATCCAGCACTAGTATATATATTAAAAAAACAGGGCCTCCTCTCGGTGAGAGGGAGCCGGAAACTACCCAGCGGGCGCAGTACGGCTTGGTAGATGTCACATATCTCGGAAGTTTTTGCCTCTAGGATATGCCAGTTTCCTCACGGTGTTTTCATTCACCCACTTGAGAGCAGTGGTGATGAAATGAGAACAGTGGAAATGAAATAATTTACACAAAAACGTTCCTGCCTGAGTACAATCCATGATCTACAACTTGTAAATCTATTTATTATTTTTATTACTATTGGAGGCCAACGCGGAAGTCCCTCTAATAGTAAAAAAGTGATCCATCCAGTCATTCACAAAAGTTGGAATAGCGTTTACATTTTGACAGGTTCATTAGAAACTCTGCCATTGGGTTGAATACAGAACACTTTCTGTGCTTTATTTCTTAAGGATCAAAAGTAATTCTTCTTCAAATACATTAGCACAGAAGTCAATGGCAATCTTTCACATTCTTCTGCCATACTCTCAAACACATTTCTCCTACAGTATAATGAGAAGTCCATTATTTAGCCCAGTAGAAACAAACGTCGTCGTTACGTAAGCCGGGAGCCTCCTGATTAATGTCGCTACTTATTTTAATTTAGGCCTTGTTTGTACCTTTAGCCAGAAAACGTATTTCTTTATTTGCTGCGTTCTTTATGAGGTTATGTTTATCTATTGGTTTTTCTTGATGTTTTGGCATTTAGTTGTTTTTTTTAAGTATTTGATAAATCAAAACAGCATAACTATTGACTCAATTCGCTTCCATATCGTTTAGAACGTCTATCAATGGTTTATTAGAATTCCTTTTTTTTATTGGGATGGGAAATCATCAAATGACATCTCCAGCTCTGGGCGGAGCGGAAGGGCGTGTCAAACTTTTACTGACTATAACCCAACCATGATTCTTCATTTGCCTGTGCGACGGCCGGGGCCACGGATTCTTGTATAACCAACCCGCAACCCTGACCCAGGAGGCATCTGTCTCCGTGGACCCCGTCACGATGTGCTGACATCTCTTTGAGGTGCGAGTGAAACACAACGTCGGACGCGAGAGATCGCTGCCGATCGCCGGTACTAGGACACGGCTGTGTTCTACCCAAGCCGGGCTGACCTCCACCGTATGCTCCACCGTGTCTTCAGGGCGATCCACACAATGGTGACACCCTGGCGTTTCCTCCCGCCTAATGCGGAACAGGAACCTCTCGAAACAACTGTGTCCGGTGAAGAAGAGTAGAAATTCTCTGAACTGAACGGAGTTCACAAGTCCTAAGAACAAAAATGTTTTCAATTTACTGGCTGGTTTCTCCAATGTCAGCTTTATCAGAGGCAATTGGCAGTTCTTCTATACTGTCAGAGGTCAATTTTATTTCAGAATTAAAAATTAATCGCGTGATTGAAAATCAGCCACAAATTAGTTATAATGACAGTTGTTCTTTCGGCAACTGAAGAGCAAAGCTGAATAGGAAGGAACATTTTCGATACGATAATCTATCAGTTGCTTTCAGTCCCAATAATCACATGTTTAGCTATACCTAATGCCCGCTTCATGAACACAGAATATCAGAGGAGGTTATTTTTTTTACGCATAACTTTTTATAGGGTATAAGTAGTCCGACACTCCATTTTTTATTGCCATTCAATCACAAGATATCGCTTCTCCTTTCGCATGTCTGCTGGAAGACATTTATTAAGAAACAAGCAGTACCTTTCACTTTTATACTGAAATGAATAGCCTCACAAACCATTTCGATTATGATGGCCAATCTCAATGGAGATTAGGCAAACGCCGTTGGAATCATAATTATGTCGTACACCTGTATATTCTATTGTGTGAAGAAACGTAAATAATAAAATAAAATTTTCTACGTTACTTATCCGACGGTAAACTCTCTTGGATACCCGCCGTCTGAGGATATTGAAGACTTCATATCAGACTCGTAACAACTAAATCCCTAAATTTTCTTCTACTACAAAAGAAAACCACTACGAGAAAACTGCCTATTCTGTAAAATTACTACATTAATACCTGTAATTTCGGATGCTATGTACACATAAAATGAATATTCTATTCTTGTCAATAGTACCAAATTTTATTAAATTTAATATGCTATACCACGTAGACAAATCAAATTAAAATCTAGCTCCAAATATAACTACAACAAGTACATGAAAATCTCATCAATCTAATGATTAAACACTACGCTGAACATTGGATTAAACAGAAAGAAACGGCAGCCATATTGGCAGCTGCATTTTCATTTGCTACAGCACTCTGCTTAAATGTAATTACACGGAGAACACAATATGCTGATATTGCATCGACGTAGCGAGGATACAGTGCGATTGGACACAAGGAATAACTAGCAAATGGAGTGTTCGGTTCTGTGTAATATAATGATGGTTGAATGAAAATCGAACAATGCGTGGGAAACACATACATGGTGTTTTTGCCAAACATTGATTCTTCAAAGATGATTGATGATTTCATGATTTAATTCCCCCATTTCCGTTCCATCATCGAACGACCCGTCGTACGGCGAATTTCCACCCTTTCGTTGTTGACATCACAACGATCCGAACTAAGCATTTTGCCTCTTCTTTTATACTACGTACATTGAGGGCCTGAAGCAATTTGCCGGCGGCGGTATTTCCGTCGGACTACAATTTAAACGTCTTCAAGGCTAGAGTGAATAGGCTCTAGTTTACTAAGACTAGCGCGCTTTACTATCAACGATTGCATCACTTTTTACCTTTAGGCGGGATTGCAGTCAAGCACTACTTTATAATTTATAAAACAAAAGACTTCATATGATCTACATAAACTACAGAATACCATCTGATATATTATCTACTTCATGAATAAGTTGTTTTTATACTAAGCTCTAATACCGAAGGTGGTGGCATACAGTTTTAAACAAAACATCATTAAAATCTGATCAGCTATAGGTTAATCACAATATTTTTAATACGGTCAAACTCATTGTTACTTCAATTGCTATACACTCTGCGCATAAACCAATTCTTTGTGGAGTTCAATCAATCAAAGCCTGACAAACTTCAAAATTGAAAGACTTCCTTCAGCACGTCCGTTTCTATCGGCTTAAGTACTTCAAACTGCCGACATCAATCGTCGAGCTGGTGCCCATTAGACAACAGCTGTCTTGTTGAAAGATTCTCCCTCTTTTTATGGAGGATAAGTGAACTTCACACACCCTGTTCCTCATACATTTAGGCTAATGGAGATACATGCTACGCTGGCCCTTAACTGTAATTGTAATTCAATAAAACATTTTCGGGTCAATTAACACATATTCCTAAAATGAATCTCCATTTCAATTTGTCTCCTTCGTCTGTCGTTTTATTAAAGTTTTAGTACCCTCACAAAAGTTCTCATCCGATGTAACTAACGCCAGACTAATTAGACGCACCTGCTAGATGTAGATAGGATAAGGTAACCTTAATTACCTTAGATTTATAAGACTCATTATACCTTTTGTAAATTTGCAGGGATGAATTTACTATAAGAATAAGGACTAAAATTTTCGTACAGAGATGAGATGATCATTCTTGATTATATTCAGGTCCTAATAAAAAGTCATGGAAGAGGTGGAGACCTATTCCGCTCATCTATATATCTATCTATATCTCTGTTTAGTTGATCGGTATGGATTCCGAGGGCATGTGCTTTTATAATCCTCGGGACGTGCCAGCACCAGGTTTCCTCACTATTTAAAACTTATAATGTCAGCAAACTTGCAGTATAACTGTGTTAACACACAGTAGGAATTGTTTTCATTTTGACATTTCAACAATATTCATTTCGTTACGTTGTTGAGATACGTTAATCGAAAGATGATGCTAATCCAATACTTTACATGTACGTGTGTGAAACATATTGCTTCTATAAAAGTCTGTACTGTCGTGAAATAAAAGACGGTTTCCACGTAAACGATCAGGAATTGAGTAAGCACAAATCAATTATCCATTTTGCTCAATAAAACGTGATATTCTTGACACTTTAACACAGAAACAATCTGGGTCACTTACAACATCTTAAACAGTATCACATAAGCATCCATCTTAAAGGCAAGTCTCGTTTCCAATTGACAATATGCATTCACGAACTTGTTGCTTTGGATTTGCTTCACATTTTTATCTGTACGCACACATCGGTTTCTTTTTTTGTAGTCTATGTTACATCGGATGTGAATTAACCGTCAATTTAAATAACAACATTTTTACTGAATTATCTGTAGAGGTTGTAGGTACGGCAGTGAAATGAACCTGTTGCTAAACAATAAATCAACAAACCGACAACCGTTGGGGTAAACGAGTCCTCGAGTGGAGACCGCGTCTCGGCAAACGTAGCGTAGGACGCCCTTGGGCGAGATGGAGCGACGACATCAAAAAGGTGGTTGGTAGTGGCTGGCGGAGAACTGCACAGGATCGAACTTGTTGGCGTGTCATGAAGGAGGTCTATGTCCAGCAATGGACGAGAAGAGATGATGATGATGAAATCAACAAAACGTCGAAACATCTTAAGGAATTAAATAAACTTAATTAGTATATCCTCGAACCAAAAGTAAAGAAACAAACAATCAAAATAAATTTACTTAGTACAGACTAAAAGACACACAATCCACCAAAATAATAATACGTAGGTACCTACCTACCTACATCAGGCAGCAACAAATAAAAATCAAATAAAAATTATAAACCCCGATGTGAAAAATCAGCAAGTATGTCCACTAGTGTCTGAAGCTAATTTTCAACTGAATCTGATCTGTGAGGTGACATGTAAAGTAGACATGTGACCTCTTTTTTTGTTATAATAATAAATAAGTGCTTGACCGCTATCCCGCAGTTGGTAAGCAGTGATGAAATCGTTGATGGTAAAACGCGCTAGCTTATCAAGAGTAGTCTCTTGATAAACTAGCGCGCTTTACTTTTCACTCAAAAAAAAATTGAGTGAATAGGAAGGAAGCTGGCAGTTGAGCGAGGTGATGCAATATTAAACCCAACAATACGCCCAACGATGCTGCGGCAGAAGGAGGTTGATCTGGAGATCGTCTACGACTAAAACTTCCGACTCAACAACATTTGCGCACTGTACACAATACACATCATAACACAACTGCTCAGACCTGTCCACCGTACGGTTTCACCTGAGATCATGCTGGAACACGACGAATCGCTTGGCGGCCAGACTTTGTCTGGTGGATGGTAATTTCTGCCTGCAGCCGATGTTATGGTCTACCGCCGAGGCCATAAACAGCTTATAGGCCTGTCTTCCAGTGACAACGGCTATATGCTGACTATGTATGTTTTGAATTCTTCGGATAAAATAGCTTTATAAAAAAAAATCGTCTAAGTAGAATAACACACAAACAAACTATCTTGACATTATAATCCAATTAAATATTATGTAGGTATTCAATATTTGTATGCAGCATTTGTCCTTGTTACACAAGTCGGTGCATTTTGCACTTGAATCGCCAAAACTTGGCTAAGTTTCGGCATTTACATAACCTACTTAATGATGCCGTTCGCCAACTTACGCTAACTGCTCGTTTGTGAGGCTAGAAACTATTTACTTAGCTATAATTTATGTTTGGGAATTGTTTTTATGTTCTCGTCATTTTTTACATCGAAAAGTCCATGTAAATCTGAAGAGGTTGACTTTATAAAATCTCTCATAGAGGGTAGCCCACGGACGAAATCGAA